>OX376057.1:7479710-7966368 GCA_947361185.1 Charanyca ferruginea | reverse complement strand
CAGAATCTCCTAACAATGTTGTATGACTAGGTGTACCACTGATGAAGTAGAACTTCGCAGGCCAAGTCAAGATACTTGATTAGAAGAATATTACTATTTTTGTATAACCACACTGCTAGCGTAATAACCTGATGGATAGAGTTTTTGGATAGTCTGTTCTTTAATCTACTCAGTATGGGTACCTGTACCACACATGCTTTGGCAGCATTGAATGTGGTAGTCACTTTCTTAACCCAGAAGCAAAACATGATTATAACTTAGCTTGTAAACATTTTTTGTGTATCCTTAACCATAGTAATAATATTTTTAGGTAACTGGAGACAACTATATTTGTCACTCATGTTGGGAGTTGATAAATAGTAACCCAAATGATGGTCCTGAACATGAGACCCAACCACAACCTGGCCTTCGTGATGTATGTGCTGGATGTGGCAGATAGATTTTGAGAATCAGGAGCAGGCTAGTTGTCCGACCAGAGATGTCTGAAAGGGAAACCCGAATAAGAGACATTGTATCGGAATGGATAAGCCCCGCCAGGTTGGTAATGAAAACAATTTATATAGGGTTACTGGTAAGCCTAAGGTAAGGTTACTGTCAAGGTCTCATCACAAGTGGGCTTTTTGGATGCCAACCTTACCAGTAACCCTATAAACATTTAATATTAAAATTTTTACAAATAATGATATGAAATCCTAATATATTATTATTTTTGGCAACATTTTGCTTTTATTGTTTCAGTTAACCTTAAATGAGGACATATGTGTGCCATGCTATTTACGGGCACAGAGAGTGGTGGACAGTTCTTATAGAAGTTCTGCTGTGGTTTCACCTTCTGCAATCAGTCAACCAACATCTTCTCAACAGACAGAGCAAACGGTGGAAGTTGAAGAGGTTGGTCCATCAACATTTGGAAATCCATTAGTGGAAACATCTACTGAACAAATATTGCCCACAAGAAGAATATCTGACACAGCAGAGGGTGAAGAGGCTAGTCCATCCACCTCAAGACGTCCATTACAGGAAACTTCTGCTGAACATATTATATTGCCCACGTTGAGAAGAGCGGCTGATACAGCACGGCGCTGCTTGTTTTTGGAGTGCAATGATGCTGAAAAGCGACATATAGGTACCTGATGGGCTCAGAAAACGAATTATAAAGGATTTTAATTTGTATATTCCTAGCAATGCTAGAATTTGCAATTTCCACCTAGGTAACTATTTATTTGGCAACCACCCATTTATTCTAAGTGCCCGAATTAAATCTAGGCATATAGGTAGCAAGTCCTATTATACATACATCGCACTAGATAGGAGGCTGGAGGGGCGAAATGCCATATTAGGATACTATTGTTATTGCCCCGTGGGAACATGGACAGTGGGCTGTTGCTCTCATGTTATGAGCATATTGTGGTAGATGGGCTTTGCCAGACACCAGAGGTATGTCGCTGCACCAGCTACCTTCTTAGATAATCTAACAATTAGATAAATCAATTCTTACTTACTAAAAAAAAAAATCCAAGATTCACTACAATTGTATGTCTTCAATATTTTATAAGTCATTATAAAGTAAATAAAAGCGATTTCTTTAAAATATATTTTTATTTATTTAACAAACCTCTAGTTTCAAGCAGAGCAAATATGCTTATTTATATTATATTCTAGGAGATCTAACAACTGGACTCCTTATCTAGTCATATTGTGTACCTTTACCACTTTAAAAAGTTATTACTATTTTATGAACCTTTTCGTAACGAGGGTTGATGTCTGTAAACCTAGCCAAACCCCTGAGCAGCATAGATTGTGTGAAAGATGATAGGTATGGTAGGTAGTAAGGGGGTGAATGCTAATGATGATGATGGCTTGTAGAGATGTAGATATGGAAGAGGACATACTGTGCCGATGGATTGGAAAGAGCAATAGGATGATGCTAAACTACATGTTAGCTAGGTTTAACCTGACCACAATCTAGTTTCTGGACAAGTAATGGGAGGACACCCTAGAAAAATCCACTGAAAATATTAGTGATGTCCTTAAAAAAGTCAGGCGCAACGCGCGGACGTATGTTCGTGGATGAAGTAAAAGAAGTAGATACCTACCTATTACGAATCGTAGCAGATGGCGTTCTGTAGTTTCTACCTACCCTCACGGGATATAGGTGTGAATTTAAGTAAATATGTATGAATAAGCCATTCTACTACTGAATAATAGGCCAATAAGTACATGCCCAAAGTACTTTAAGAATATCTTAGGTTATAATCTTCTACCGTTCATATCTTTTTTCTCCCATCTTCTATAACTTACTTCCCATTTGCTTTTTGGTTAGTCTTATGTCGTTCTTTAACAATTCATAAGTTTCTATAATGTATGCTACTCCTAACACTGGGTCCCACAATACATGTAGTCTCGCCATTCTCCTTTACCTGTCATTGTTTCATTTGTAGTAACTAGAGTGGTTTTTATTTATTATTAAACAATATACCTACCGTATATTGTTTACACATTCTGAGAATTATTTAATTAAAGTATTTAAATATACAGTTTATTAATTGTAAAAATAGTATAAATAAGTAAGTATGGAGTTTCTTGCTCATTCTTCTACGTACCAAACTTCCTTCTGGAGAGGGCATCTAGATTCTACTATTTTTTCTTGTAAATGACGTTAAAAAGTGCTTTTTATTAATAGTCTAATTGAAGTAATTAATTTCACCTTGACTTTGACTTTGAATGTGCGCAGTTACATGTGTAGCCACCTTGAGGTAGGTAGGTAGGTAGGTACCATGCATATAAACAATTCAGCAGCTGCATTCATGCAGTATCTCAGCAGCAGCTGGTATGTACAGAGGAGGATTTTCAACTTTATTACAAAATCATAAGGTTCATATTTAATTGGGAAAATTTTACAGTTAGGCTTGATGTGCTGGCGTCTGTACTATGTTTTCTATCTACTTTTATTGTAAAATCTTAAAATATGCGACGGATATAATTATCTCCATGTCGGTTATGAGGTCAGACAAAACGACAATTAAAATTATTATTGAAAAAACAATTTCTAATTGCTTGCGAATCGTCAAAGTTTGCACGAGAACCGGTCGCGAAAGAGTTCCATTGCAATTTGTATAAAAATAACTAAAATTAATTTAAGATACGTTAATTAGTTTTATTCGTGATTTTGTTTGTAAGAATTTATTATAATTGATTTCTATGATTTGATGCACGAGGTTATTGAGTACCTACACATATTTTTCATTTCATTCAACTTTGTTGATTTAATTTATTCAATGTTCGACTCATCGTAAGCGCGGCTGCCGTTCGTGAGGTCCTAAGTTTTGTGTTCATTCTGGACACCACTTGATACCTATTGCATCGTTCTACAACGGAGCCAGTTATTAAGTACATACCTAAATTTAAAATTATTATGTGTTTGACATAAATGAGCATGGCGGTTGAGAGCATTGTCATGCTCAACTCAAATGTCTCGCAGATGGTGGCGCGTGTGTTGGATAATTCGGCCTCTAAAATGGTGCTGATCCACGCGTCATGTTCGTGAACGGGCGCTGTCATTGGATTAGTCAACTCTTAACTGCCATGGCTTTTATCTTATTTTTTTATATTTTGTATTGCTAGATTACCTTCAATGTTTTCACATATAATAAAGAATAATGAAACCAGTATTATATAAAAACTTGATTTAAAAGTATCCGTGGAGTTTCTTGCTTGTTGTTCTCCATAGAGACCTACCTACGTTTTGGAACGAGCAACTAGCTTCAACTTTCTGACTAACTCACCGACTCCTTGACAATTCAAAAGTGCCTTTAAATGGTTTAATTGAAATTTAAAATGTTTTGACTTTCACTTCAGTCGAAAGACGTCCACTGCTGGACATAGGCCTCCCCCAAAAGGGGGGGTTTTGCCATAATCGCCACGCTTGGCAGGCGCGTTGGCGATCGCAGTATGGTTGTTACAAAGGCACAGAGAACGCTGCTGCCCATTCTCTGGTGAGTCCCTTAGTCGCCTCTTACGACACCCACGGGAAGATATGGGATGGTGCCATTATTTACGTCCGACACCTTTTGACGTTTTGTCTTTGACTTTTACAAAATTAATTCGTTTCTTATCTGTGGATTCCTATTCAGAATCTTTCTTTTTACTATTATAAATACGAAAGTTTGAGAGGAGGAATGGCTGGATGGATGCATGGTACTTCTCACGCTAAAACGGCTGAATGGAATAAGCTGGAATTTGCTATACATATATTATAGATAGGTATCGATCCAGCTTAACACATTTCATTTTCTCTTTGTGTTCCCGTGGATTATTTAGATGCTTGACTTAATTATATCTGAAGGCTACGCACACCAAGTCGCGGGCAGAAACTACTATATAGATACAATAATGTCTCTTGCCATGATAGCCATAAGGTTCACATCATTACAGGAATTCCTACGTCGCTGCACAATATAGACGCGATTTCCATCGGTCCCCTTTTTTTAACAAGGTGTTAGAGTGTAGCCAAGCTCCGACACGCATTATTCCACCACACCAAACATCTCTAGTACTTATCTATCACTTAGTGTTACTACTCGTTTGTGTATTTACCCTTCATTCTGATATACGAATATTTTTTTGAAAGTCCAAGCTCAAAGGACCAGATTGGTTGTGCTATTTTGGTCCTTAAAGCAGACACTTTTAGACCTTATGCAACACGATTTGATTTGACTTCTGTTTCAACACGTCAATTACCTGATATCTGATACATTTTTGTACAGAGGCCAGCACATCAAGCTACTACAATCTGTCAAATTTCTTTGATAGATTTTCAACGTTATTACAAAAGCATAAGGTTCATATTTAATTGGGAAAGTTTGACAGTTAGGTATGGTTTTATGTGCTGGCGTCTGTACAAATGTTTTATCCGGCTTCCATAACAAAAGAAGTACCTAAGTAATTTCAAAAAGTGCGAGTCGAGTTCGCTAAAGGGTTCCGTATCACGGTAGATGCAATATTTTATACAACATACAAAAAAGGTATAGGGATGCTCATTAATTATTACTTTATTTTATTTTTGTGATTTGGTAGGTATGTTTTTGTTTGTTTATGCGGCCATATTAATACACACTCGGTAAAAAATTCAAATGTACACCTACTACGCCGCGTGGTGTCTTCCGTGAATAGCACCACCCCATTTCTACCCGTGGGTGTCGTAAAAGGCGACAGAGGGGTATTTACCAGAGGATGGGCAGCGTCCTTCTGAGTACCATAACACCTACTGCGATCGCCAACATGCATGGCGATTACGGCTGAACCCCGCGTTAGGGGACACCTATGGCCAGTAGTGGACGTCTAAAGGTTGACATGATGTTAATATAATATAATATAATATAGATAGATTATGTAAGATTACTATATTTCTAAGAATCGTGCTAATTTAAGATTTTTTTGTTAAGCTTGGCATGTAACTGTTTTTTTGTCCCTAACAAATAAAATAAAATAAAATAATATGTGGGGGCATTTTCACACACGGCCATCTGACCCCAAACTAGGGAGACCCTGTACTATGGGTGTCAGACAGCTGATATACATACGCAAATACTTTTTTTTTTATTATTATGACGTATTACGGTTCATAATATACCGCCCTGTGACAGACAGACAGCAGAGTCCCGATCAGCACCCTTGTGTACGGAACCCTACAAATACATTAAAATATTATAGATGACACGAGGCCAACCAAACTTGACTACATTATTCTATGGAATTCGGAAGTGACTCCCACCCGATCAGCTGTTGTCTTTTAGACAATTATGAAGATGATAAAAACTATAGTAATTATTATTATCATTCGCAGAATAATAGCGATGTACACCGAATTCGTTATGATGGAGGGAGCGCTGCCCTTACGACTCAGTCGTCAGGGCAATCACCGCTCCCTACCCATTTTATTTTGCAGACTTTATTGTGTCCATACCTAAATTATTTTAATTTCTGGCAATATTTTTTTAGAGATAGAAATGAATTTTCTGAGATTGAATTCTTTAGATTGTGTTTAACGTAAGGCTTTACTTCTACACTTGTTATCAAAGCATAGCACAGATCGATCGAATCACTTTATTACTAAATTCTTCAAAGAACTGAGATGTCACCTCAGTCTTTCACAGAATATTGCTGTAATATATACACCCACATTTCATTCATCTTTCTTATACATTTCACCCTAAAGCCAGGTTAAGATATAAACCTATTAAAATTTTCTCATGATTTTCACATACTGAGGAAACACGATTTTCTCTCTCACCTATTAAGTATTTATTTTTTATTAGCTTTGTGCGGCTAATAGCAGCAGATAAACCCTGCAGCTGTGATGAACTGCACGATCTGCTTTGGGGCGATCTCCATTAATTCATCCGGGCTTAACAGGTATTTGCCCAGATGATTGTTGCGCTTGTGCATTAGTGCTCCGCATTCCCTCCGAAGGTGAAGTGGCGTTTCATCGGCCTCATTACAGCGTCTGCAGGTTTGCGTATCACTTCAGCCCAGGTGGAACATGTGCTTGTTTAAGCAGCAATGTCCTGGAGTGGCTCTAGCTACAATGCGCAAGTTGTTCTTACTGAGTGCTAGGACTTGGTTACTAAGCCTTCTCACCGATTAATCTTTATTAACTTCATAAAGCTGAAGAGATTTATGTTTGAAGTTTGTACACCAAAATTATTTCGCTAAAAAGAAGCTCGGTTATCCCTGAGAGCAGAAGCGATATTTTTTTATCATTAAGGATCCGTAAGAAAATTCACGCGGCCGAAGTCGCGGGCAAAATATAGTTATTTAATAAAGGGCAGAGAAGACAGTTAATTCTTTTATTGTCCTTTTAATATTTTATGAATTCATGTGAACTCCCACGCAGACCTGCTGCATAGAAATATAAATAGAAATTATCGCCCGGTAATCAATCCACGCAAGTTTTAAATGTCAACTGTTGGACAGGCAAGTCTGTCACAACGATGTCAAGTGGCAGGGTTACAAAATTTTACAGAAAGTCTACATTGCGATTTCAGCAGATATCTTTTTCAGTGCATTACCTTGTAGGTAATGCAAAAAATATATTGCAAATGTGTACAAAAGGACCAAAATGGGGATTAAAAGGACCAACTTAATTTACTAGGAAAACAATATAAGAAAACAGAAACCAAAACAGCGAATCGTAAATATCATTTGTATAACATGACGACGTCAATTAAGTCACCCCCGCCCGAACTATATCAAAGCACTTAGCAAATAAAACATCGCGGCATCACTCGGCAATAAGTCGGTAGATGCCGTGACGGGTCGACATTACCGCCGAAGACAACGGTAGGTGCGGCCCGAGGCCTATTGACCGCGGTTTGCGCGTAAACACCACCGCGGAATACGAACCACCCACCAAATAAACTTGCCAAAACCTTTCGCGTTACGCAACATCCATTGGCCATACAAAATTGATTTCCCAATTCCGAACGATTCCGGGACAGCAATGGATTTCGAAAACTCCAAAACAACAGTCAATGAACTTTCGGTAAGCCGCAAGCTAACCTCTAGATGAGTGCGTACAAATCACGTTTCGCGCGAATCAATACTTAAGTTCAGGCGATCGCCCCCCCTGCAATAAACAGTGGGGGAGTAGTTAGGGGCGCAGGGGGGGTGGGGGGTGAGTTATCGACCGCCCTCCGCTGCGCCCACCTGACCGTCACTAATCAGGGCTCATCCCGCGGACACCTAGAGTAATTGTACGCACTTTATTGCTCGAATGTACTTTTGTAGTAGTAGTGTGAGTGGGGTTTGTGTATGCGTTAGGGAACTGGTGTCGGTGTGCGTGCGGTACAGGCGTCGACGTAAACATAGATATAGCGGCGGATGTCCGGAATGGTAATTTGCTTTATTGGGGCGGATTCGGATGACGATAATTAGGACTACGAGTCCTTGTTTTGTTAGTATAAACTTGCACTGTTCTGTACCTACGCAAACAAATGGGATCCGCAAAATAAACAGGGGTCGTGGACTCGTTTGCTCCTTTTGACTGATTATTTTCTATTCGTCGCTTGTGGTGCTTACGCCAACCCAAAGATCGGGAACTGTCCTGAACGATTTAAACAAAGAACAATGGCGAAAACGTAGTTGACTTAAATTTGAGCGTCTAAAAGTGACTTACATATGAAAGAAATTACATTATTTTTCTACGATTTTTCAAAGTATCACATTAACCAGTTAGGGCCGGATAAAAAAATTATGTTAAATGAAAACTTATTTGACTTTTCATTAACGTTTAGTGTTGCCATTTTACATTTATTCTGCCAAGTGACAGTAATAAGTACTTAAAGCATTTAAAGTATTGTAATCAGTTTTAGTTTGTTATTACAATTAAACGGAGTAAGTAAATGAATACAGTTTATTTCCAAGTGTAGGTTTCTTGCAGGTATGTAAAAATACTGTGGTATAAAAATAAATAAATTAGTTTCGATTAATGACTAGCAAAAAGACTAGTAGCCCAAATCTAAAAATAATTGCTTGGTAATTGACACAGAGTCATAGACAGATCTGTGCACAGAGTAAAAACGATATGATCGATGTATACATGTAGTAGATACCTATTGTACACATAAGGTAAGGCCAAAGAGTATTTATAACCACTGGGATTACCAACCTTAAACAATATTTTTACAAGACATTTCATTATGAATTAACTAGGTAAAGAAAATACTAATGCGATATTGCCTTTTTACTTCCTCAATTTGGAATATAAAAGTTACCATAGACATAACCTACAAAAGTTCATGACTGAATATCTATTATTCTCGGCCTTCTCGAACAAAAAATCTTGCACAAACTAATTCAGAAGGTGATGCTGAATTTAATAAGATATTTTTCATTTAAAGACGTAGGAATTTAATCTCAACTAAAACAATGTATGGGTGGCTGCCATTGTTCTTTGTCCCTTGATACATTTTGACCTTATTTCGGAGTTTTGACCAATCGGAGTAGAAGTTAAGCAGTATAAGCCACGTTTTAAAAACGGATACAGTTTATACATATACATGTTTTATTAAACCATCAATTTAACTGCCAATACCCTGCAATAAATCCACAAATCAATTTTAAAACGAAAATCAATGTCCGTTTAACCGCCCCTAACCTTCACCACACACGTACATATATATACACACCTTCTAAATCTATTTCTATCGTTGTAATTCTACGTGTAATTTAGTTGCGGAAGTAAGCAGGAGTCATGTCGGCCGTCACGCGAGCGACGCCGCGGCGCGAGCTATGTACCGATATGCTTGTTACTTCTATAATTTGTAATCACAGAATATTTTTATGGGTTCTGTATGTGAAGGTAGCCTGTAAGGAAGTGCAACTTTTGGAAGTAGTGGAGTAGTGAAATAATTATATTTGTAATGGATGCAAAAGTTAGCGTTGAAGCTACATTTTGTGTAGTGCTTACTACTTCCATGTGTTAATTGATCGACATAATGGATAAACAAACATAATTATAAAACGTTATGTAGAAAGTTTGACAAAATGTGGGTGTAGAAAACACCTCTGCTCTTGATAAAGGAAAATGTATTTAAACTAATATTGTAAAAAGGTAAAGGTTGTTTTTTTTGTTTGTAAGAGCAAATTCTGTAAAACAAACAATAATAATTTGACTGATAGGAAGTTACAAATTATTGCAGAGTCATAAGATATGTTTTATAGTAATACTTGAGTAAAAAGTTAGGAAATTAATGTGAGCTAGTAAAGAAGCTAGTAAACAATATGTCATTGAAATAGATGACTTTCATTTCCAGTTCGATAAAAGTCCGCTTGGAGCGCTGGCATCGATCTCCCACTACTCCTTACAACCAGAACCAGTTAACTCAACTCAAAAGAACTACAATTAGATTTAATCAAGCCAGCTCGGAACCCCAAAGCGAACTACCCCTAGTTACGGTAAACACGAACCAATTTACATTATTACGGTCCGTAATTACCGCGGTAACAGTAAGTGTTACCACGGAGACCAGGTAAACTGGTGGTGATATTTCGATAAATAATGAAGGGCAACTTTTACAAACACTGTTTACAGACGCAATCAGTGATTAAACCTTTTAAAAGAGCGTAAAGCAGGCTATTTTTAGGTTAGGTCTTTCTAAGTTCATTTTGGACATCGGTGAAGACAAAACTTCATTAGGATATTGAAATCCTTAAACCGCCTTGAGCAAAAATGGTGATCAATGCTCGCGCCCGCTTTACATAAGAAGTCTTAGCCCAGCAGTGGGACGGTAATAGGCTGGTAATATATATAATTACGTTGTGAATAATTTCTGAGATGAAAATTATGGACTTCACAAAAATGGTCCTAACATCCGCAGTTTTAGATGGCTTATTAGAGAACCTATTATTTATTTTGAGGATAAAATAAATAATATTAATGGCAAAGGTCGACAAGGACGGCCCAGCAAAGAGGTAGCGAGGTGACCTGGACGCTTACCAAGAAGGCTGGTTTAAGGTGGCGCGGGAAGAGTTGGAGGAAGAACTTGGGAGAGGCCCTTTGCCCAGCAGTCAATGAAAAAAGGGTCCTTTCTTCGCATAGGCTATTATCGAGTTGCTGGTAGTTATCAACATTTACGCCTAGCCGTGTGGTGCCGGCCGCGAATAGTACCACCCCGTGAGTGTCGTAGAAGGCAACAGAGGGATATTGACCAGAGGATGGGCAGCAACGTCCTTCTGAGTACAATTACACCTACTGCGATCACCAACATGCATTGGTCAAGCATGGCGATTAAGGCTGAACCACCCCCTTGGTTGACATAATCCACATATTCGAGTTTAGTCTTTTCTAAAAAAATATAGGTAATGCCATTTATTTATTACGTCTCACGCTTATCCCAGGACCCATGACATTCTCTCACTCCTTGAACCACGGATGTTGTTTACATCGCTGTCTGACCGCGTAAACAAAGCGATTTGTCGCGCTGTTGTAAACACCGCCTAATGTGCACTAGTGACGCCATTTTATTTGTTTTCGCGCTAAAATTAACAATATATTGGTGATAGATTCTACTGAGTTTGGTGGTTTTATCTGTTTTGTTAAGCGTTTTAACTTTGATCTAAGTGTACGAAAGTATTTTTTTATCTGTGAAGTTTTGAGATGGTAATACAATTATTTTTGTTTAGGTATTATTTATGGTGTATCGACTTAGAAATGTTTGTATTTTCGATTACTTAGCTGTATTATTTTCTATAGAACTGTGTTTAAGTTCACAGTTCTTATAGTGCAAATAAATTTAGTTGAGTCAAAATATCGATAGATGGCGTTGTTCATTTGAGAACGTTTTTTAGATCGCGGTGTTAAGATTCTCCGGGGATCAATGACCTCAGTCCATACATTGTGTTTATTCAGTTCAAAAGTTCACTAAATAGTTCATAGTTCAAAGACAGTTAAGTTCAGTTCAGTAGTACAGTGAGTGTTGTGGTATAATATAATATAGTACAGTTCGTTCCTTGATTCAAGTGTAGTTTCATTGCAAGTTCCTCCACGTGACCCTGACCTAAACATGTGTTCCTTCGAGCCGGATTTTTTGAAGAAAGAGGCGTCGACACAGTGGCGGATTGCTGCTGATGGCGCCTGGGTGCTGGTGAGGCACCAGGGTAGTGACACCCAGTTCCAGAGGTCCAGGTCACACCGTTGGCGGATTCAGGAAAGAAGCAGGTTCCAGAGCTGGAACGGTTTCCAGATCATCAGCGGCGCTGCGGGCACATGGTGAGCGGAGCGACGAGCTGATGCGAAGGCACCAGCGGGATTGGAGTCAAGGAGTTTTGGGGTAGACACGAGCCAGTGTCTTCAGTGTGAGTGCAGTGGAAAATTGTGAGTACTTTTGCACTATTGACTTAGGAAAATTTCAAGAGATCCAGTAACTTGTGAAATAATTTGCTGGTTAGACTGGTATATCTGTGGATTCTGGACTTATAGTAAAATTTATAGATTTTGACTTAGAATAATTTTGGAAAAGGTGTTACTACGGATAACCCTATGTCCGATTTTTAACAAGTTTAATTTGTGCGCGAACACTTGTAAAATTTTCAATTTTATTTTATTGTGATAGAATTTATCTTGTGTTTACATCGACTCAAAACAATTTGAAAAGGCAAATACAGGGTTGTTATGCCCAATATTTTATAAATTGTGTTATAAACTTGTGCTTTTATCCTTTATTTGTTATATTTACTGTGGTTTATTGCATAATTAAACATGGAGTCGTTAGTAAAATTGCAAATAGACACTAAAAATATTATTGAAAAGGGGAGAACCAACTTTAAAAAATCGCCAAGGGATAGATTAACGCAAGGATATTTAGAAACTAGATTGGAAACATTAGATGATTTATGGAAAAGGTTTAATGATACGCATAGCAAAATAATTGAAAAGGCTACACTAGATGATATGAAAGGTGTATATTTTGGCTCAGAAATTTACGACAAAACTGAAGAAACATATATAACATATAAATCGGAATTGAGAGATTGTCAAGGAAGATTTGTAGTAAAGGATTCTCGTGAGCAACCATCTTGCAGTGGTAGTGATAATAAAATGTTTAATGTTAGACTACCTAAAATAAATATTCCTTCTTATTCTGGAAATTACGATGAATGGACAAGTTTCCGTGACCTCTTTATGTCACTAGTTCATTTTAATAAAGGTTTAGATGATGTCCAAAGATTACATTATTTGAAAGGTTGTTTAACTGGAGAAGCTGAACAGTTGCTTCGGCAAATCCCTGTTACGGCTGCTAATTATTCTGTTTGTTGGAATCAACTAGAACACAGGTATAATAATAAACGTCAATTAGCTAATTCCATTTTACAACGTTTGTTTGGACAGAAACGTGTTAGTTCAGAGTCAGCAGTGACTTTAAAACACTTATTAGATACAACTTCCGACTGCATGAGTGCATTGAGTAACCTAGGTGTTAATGTGTCCACTTGGGACATAATAGTCATCCACATAGTTGGGTCCAAGTTAGACCAGGAAACACGCAAACAATGGGAGTTAAAGGTATCGTCAGATAATTCGACTGAGCTGCCTACTTTAGATAATTTTAAAGCGTTTATTGAGAGTCGATACAGGGCTCTTGAATTCATAGAGCCTCAAAGGGCATCAGGACAGCTTAATAGGATAGAGCGATCTACTAATCATAGGGTATTATTTACTACTCGCAATACTAACACTGTACAGACAGGTCAGACTGCAATGCGATGTGAGCATTGTGGGGAAGGTCACAAATTGTGTTTCTGTGCAAAGTTCGCGAAGTTAGAGATAGACCAGAGAAGACAGTTTGTTCAGAGCAATAAAATGTGTTATAACTGTCTTGGCGGAAATCACATGGTGAGTCAGTGTAGGGTCACCACTAGTTGTCGTTTGTGTAAGAGGAGACACCATACGCTATTGCATATAGACTATGCATTATCTAAGACACATAAAGATCAAGAAAATAAACACGATATGATAACGGAAGAGACCGTCGATAGCGCATCACCTCTTGTTTCCTGCCTTTCAACCAAGAAACAAAACAAGCCATGTCAAGTACTACTAGCTACGGCGTTAGTAAAAGCTCAGACGGCGGTTCATGACTATCAACTAGTTCGAGCGTTGCTAGATCAAGGCTCACAAGCTTCTTTTATTACTGAAGCTGCAGTGCAGCTCTTAGGATTAAAAAGAAGACCAATCAGGGGAGTCGTCTCGAGCCTTGGGGATAATAAGAAAATAATTGCAGACTACATGGTAACTCTAGTTTTACAGTCTGTTTCAGAGCCTGAGTTTGAGATGACGGTGGAGGCGTATATATTAAAGAGTATAACGTCGTATCTCCCGGAAAAGGAATTAGAACAAATAAGATGGTCGGTTTTAGAGGATCTAGTATTAGCCGATCCACACTTTGGCACACCCAACCGAATCGATGTTTTATTGGGTGCCGATGTGTATAGTGCGGTGCTGCAAGAGGGCGTCAAGAAGGATCCAACTGGAGGATTAGTAGCACAATGCACCAGTTTAGGCTGGATTCTTTTTGGAGCAGCCCACCTAAAAACAAAGGATGTTAATACAAACAAGGTCACGGCAATTACGTTCAACTAAATGAAAATGAAATGCTGAAGAAATTTTGGGAAATTGAAGACCAGTGCATTTTTTCTGAAATACACACAGATCAGGAGAAAAGGTGCGAAGAGTTATTTGCGTCTACTACCACAAGAGCCACAGATGGTAGATATGTGGTAAGATTGCCGTTCAAAGAAGATCATTCTACATGTATAGGAGTTAACAATAGAGAAATAGCAATTAGAAGATTTAAAGCATTAGAGAGAAAGTTCACAAGAGATCAAGATCTAAAAGAAAAATACACAGGGGTTATAAATGAGTACTTAAACTTAGGACATATGAGAATGGTATCGGAAAATGACATTAATAAGGCTGTATATTTACCCCATCACGCAGTAATCAAGGAGGACAGGTCTACTACCAAAGTAAGGGTAGTTTTCGACGCGTCCTGCAAAAATGAAAACGGTGTATCACTTAATGATACGTTAATGGTAGGCCCTACCTTACAATCAACTCTGCGACACATAGTTCTTCGTTGGAGGATCCATCGTATAGCTATTGTAGCAGATATAGTAAAGATGTACCGTCAAGTGAGAGTAGCAGAAGAAGATGTTAGGTTCCAAAGAATAGTCTGGAGGAATAATGCTGATGAGGAAATACAAGGTTATGAGTTGTTAACCGTAACCTTTGGTACAGCTTCAGCTCCTTACTTAGCGGTAAAGGCATTAAATCAAGTCGCATTGGATGATGGTAAAGATTTTCCGACAGCAGCTGAAAAGGTTCCAAATAGTTTTTACATGGATGATTTGATGATAAGCTGTTCATCATTGGAAGAAGGAAAGAGTTTATGTAAGGAAATGAAAGAATTATTAAAAGGGGCTGGATTTGAATTACAGAAATGGGACAGCAACAGTAAAGAAATTCTAAAAGAGATAGGGTGTTATGAACAAGAAAATCAAGGCATTGAAAAGAAGAAGGAGGCATGTGAAGGTGAGAAAGGAAGGGAGGTATTCGACAGTACAAAAATATTAGGACTTACCTGGTGTCGCAGTGCAGACGAGTTTAGATACACAGTGCAACTCCCTTTGAGATCTGAAAGGGTAACGAAACGCAGTATTATATCTGATATCGCGCGGTTATTTGATCCGTTGGGTCGGATTGCGCCCAGTATAATTTTAGCAAAGATACTTATACAAAAGCTTTGGTTGGCAGGTGTAGATTGGGATGATGACGTGCCAAATGCATTAAAACAAGAATGGAATACTTACCGAGAAGATTTGTTACAATTGTCCAAGATACGCGTTCCCAGATGGCTTAGAGTAACCGGAAATTATAGTTCACTTGAGTTGCACGGTTTCAGTGATGCCTCAAAGGCGGCATATGCAGCGGTTGTATATACTCGATATGTTGACAGTTCTGGAAATATTGATGTTTCTCTTCTGGTGGCCAAAACAAAGGTCGCACCTATAAAACAGATCAGCATTCCTCGCCTAGAATTGTGTGGGGCATTGATATTAGCCCGATTGTTGGCTGATGTGGCGAAGGCCATGAATATTTCCAAGGACAAGGTGTATGCTTGGACAGATTCAACAGTAGTACTGGCGTGGCTAAGTAGTCACCCTAATAGATGGCAAACGTTTGTGGCAAATCGAGTTTCAGAGATTTTGAGCACACTTGATGCAGACCAATGGGCGCATGTATCGTCTAAAGATAATCCTGCAGACTGTGCGTCAAGAGGAGTTCAACCAGCAATATTATCGGCAAACAAACTTTGGTTTGAAGGGCCACAGTTTTTACTGGGTGGCGCAAAAGTAAAGACCCTATTTGGTTCAGCTATAACATTTTTTCTAAATTAGAAAACTAGATTTAGATTTTTTTAAATGTATATTTGTGCCATTAAATTTCGTACCATTAGGATTTAAAGATGATGTCTTTTAAATGGTGACCTCCAGAGTTGATACACATTTGAGCCCTATTTATGACATTTTGCATAACTTGCCGTAACACTTCCTGCGATATGTTCGTTATTTCTTGACGAATGTTTTCTTTTAGAGCTGCGAGAGTCTGTGGCTTGTTCACATACACCCGAGATTTCAAAAAACCCCAAAGAAAGAAGTCTGGACTGGTCAGATCGGGTGATCTTGCAGGCCAAGGCAAATCGCCAAAACGAGAGATAACTCGGCCTGGAAAAGCGTCCCTCACTAAGTCCATAGTGTCGCGCGCTGTGTGTGCCGTAGCGCCGTCTTGTTGAAACCAGATGTGCTCCAGCCCCAATTCGTCCAAACTGGGTATCAAAAACTCACGTAACATGGTTCTGTAGCGTTCTCCAGTGACAGTAATCGCATTGCCTCCAGCGTCTTCGAAAAAATAGGGTCCGATCACTCTGTCAACACAGATGCCACACCATACAGTAACTTTTAGTGGGTGTAGAGGTGTTTCTTGAATAATGCGCGGATTATCAGTGCCCCAGAACCGAGTATTCTGCTTATTGACATGCCCTGAGAGATGGAAATGCGCTTCGTCACTCATAACCAATTTTGAAGGACTCAAATGTGTATCAACTCTGGAGGTCACCATTTAAAAGACATCATCTTTAAATCCTAATGGTACGAAATTTAATGGCACAAATATACATTTAAAAAAATCTAAATCTAGTTTTCTAATTTAGAAAAAATGTTATAGCTGAACCAAATAGGGTCTTTACTTTTGCGCCACCCGTTATATAATGTAAATATTAGTTATAGTAGACCAGTTGATGTAAATATTCATTTAGAGGAGTCCGTCAAATCGCACTTGACTGTTGTTGAAGAAGAATTGCCATGGAATAAGTTTAGTACTTTGAGAAAATTACTAAGAGTTGTAGCATTGTGCCGAAGATTTATATATAATTATTGCAAAATTAAGCAGGACATACCTAAGTACTTGCGTAAGGCAGAATTGGATGAAGCACTGAGGTGTTGTATTCGGTGGTGTCAGAAAAAAGAGTTCAAAAAGGAATACACTCAGATCAAAAATACAGCATCAATTAAGGACAAGTCCAGTAAGCTCAGATCCCTATGTCCTTTTGTAGACAAGGATGATATAATGCGGGTGGATGGCAGATTACAACAAGCTTCTTTGTCAGACTTGGAAAAACATCCAATAATTCTTCCACATCAAGCGTATCTTACGAAGTTATTGATAGCAGATGCTCATGATCAGACGTTACATGGTGGTCCTTAATTAATGATCAACTTTCTCAGATCGGCTTATTGGATAATTGGAGTGAAGAGTCTAGTTAAGCAGTTCGTACGGAAATGTGTGACGTGTGTGAAGCATAAAGCTAAAGTTCGCTCTCAATTTATGGGATCACTTCCGTCAGCACGGTGCACTCCAACAAGACCATTCTTTCACAGTGGCGTGGATTATGCAGGTCCAGTTAACATTAGAACGACAAAGGGTCGAGGTCATCGCTCATACAAAGGTTATATTTGTGTGTTCGTTTGTATGGCAACTCGGGCCATACATTTAGAAGTAGTGAGCGACATGAGCACGCAAGGTTTTTTAGCAGCGTTCCGACGATTCGTGTCTAGACGGGGACGTTGTGCTCAAATATGGAGCGATAACGGGACCAATTTTGTTGGAGCTGCTAGAGAGCTAAAAGAACTGTCTGCTATACAACAAGGTATTGCAGCTAATTTAGAGACACAGGGCACTATTTGGCATTTTATACCGCCTCACGCCCCAAATTTTGAAGACAGTGAAGTTCAGTTCAGTAGTACAGTGAGTGTTGTGGTATAATATAATATAGTACAGTTCGTTCCTTGATTCAAGTGTAGTTTCATTGCAAGTTCCTCCACGTGACCCTGACCTAAACAAACTGGATTAATTTTCAATGAAATTTGAAGGCAAGCTGCTTCACAAAAATGGCTCAATTATCGATGAAGACTTGAGTAGGGAATACTCAATTTCTTAGGCAGTTCCCGCAACATTTTTCTTACTAAATACCGGCTTATGATAATAGTCACGTGTTACATCCCCTGAGTCCACCAAAGGTGTATTGTCTTACACCTAACAATTCGTATTTCTTCAAACAAGTTCCCACGAGACAGGGGGTGAGTCTACATTACCTACCTACGTATTCGATCATATCTTTCGATGGGGTAAAGTCTTGGACACACTGAAAACGACGAATCGAGCTGAATCGAGCGGTCAACTGTATATACCAGAGTAATTTATCTGAAAGCTTACAGGTTTAATATGCTAGTGTTGCAACTGATAAGTACCTAAATGTAGATGTTCACTATTCTGAATTTTACATGGCGCTCTATGAAATGACGTCCAAAAAAAGATTTTCGAAATCGCTCTCCATGGACTGCCCAAAATACACTCAGCATTTATCTATACATAGTTTTAAATTTAATCGTTTTATGAATTAAAAATTATTTTTCAGATTAATTCCTTCGTGTCGCATTAAAAAAAAATTTAGAATAAATTCTTGTTCAAGTGGAAAATATAATCCTGAACAAAATCCGTTCTAGATTTTCAGATTCTAGAAGTAACTGGAACCTAATAGACCATTTAACTTAACAGTTTTAAGAGAAAGGGATGCAGCTCGCTAGTTCGCTTCAGCCTAATCGCCCGCGATCATCAACTTGCTTCAGCGAATGTCAGCGATACAAGTCAAGGCCTAGTTATAATATTTTTCCAAGTAATGTCTATTTATGTGTCTTTCATCGATATGTTTGCTGCAGTGCATGAAGGACGAGGTCGTACGTCAATCAGGCATGCATTATTGAGTACTGAACTACTATCGATCTTTAAAATCAATAGACGTTGTGTATTCTTGAAATGACAATTTCAGGAATGGAAATTGAAATATGAAATGCGTTTTTGATGTCTAGAGATAGAGAATGTTGGTCGAAAAAAAGTAGGTATTGTCAAATTGAAAGAGTAGGATCTATACATTGTATTATCTATACTAATATATAATATTATAAAGCTGAAGAGTTTGTTTGTTTGGTTGAACGCGCTAATGTCAGAATGTACTACTGGTTCGAATCGAAAAAATCTTTTTGTGTTGGATAGTTCATTTATCGAGGAAGGCTATAGGCCCATGCGAAACTGGGCCGGGTCGCTAGTTTTATTATATGGCGATATGATCTGGCCTCCTTAGACAAAGACTGGTCTCAAATAGCCCATAATAGAGAGAGTTGGAAGGAGAGTGGAGGTCATTGCCACGCTGTGGGGAAAATTCGGACTGAAAAAAATATGAATCATAAAATACCATACAAATGTGGAGTTCTAGTCCATACTAATTTATACTTTCATACTACACTCGGCGTCACAAAAATCGCACCTCTTTAAGAATTCCCTTCAAAGTCATTTTAACCCTATTAATCAATGGTATACATATGACTATAAGGTATAATTGGAAAGGCAATTTATTTAAATTTCAGAATAAATCAATGGATTTGGTTTTTTGTTTACCAGGGAATAAAAAAAAGCAAGCTAATGCAAATGATTAAAAAGTTAAATTTTATTTTATCAGCAAAAATTACAACAAAGTCCTTAAAACTAACTTAAAACCTAGTGTTACCCCCCCTAGCCCTGATGACTGCTTCCATGCGTTCTCTCATGGACCTTATTAATGTGACAACAGTCTCTTGTGGAATGTTGTCCCATTCTGCAACGACGGCATCTTGAAGGTCTTGGAGAGTGGTAGGGGCAGGATTTCGTGCCCGTACTCGCCGTTTCAGTTCATCCCAAAGGTGCTCAATAGGGTTCAGGTCTGGACTTCGCGCCGGCCAGCGCATAACAGGGATGCCAACTTCTTGCAGGTAGTCTCTTACAATTAAAGCGGTGTGACAACGGGCGTTATCGTGCATTAACGTGAACCCACTGCCAAAAAAACCCGCATAAGGGACAACCTGCTCCTCTAAGATCTCTGTTATGTACCGAGCAGCAGTCAGCGACCCTTGCCCGCGAGCACTTCCAGTCCGAGAAACACACACAAGGTTCGTTTTACCGTCGATTGACATGCCGCCCCAGAACATGCACGAGCCACCGCCGTATTCCACTGTCTCTTGAATACAGGCTTGTGCGAATCGTTCCCCTTGCCTCCTATACACTCTTCGACGCCTGTCGTTGCAGAAAAGACACACCCTCGTCTCATCCGAGAAGAGCACAGCCCTCCATTGGTCTATTGTCCAATCCACATGGTCACGGGCAAATTGCAACCGGTCTCTCCTATGCTGTGCAGTCAATTTGGGCCCTGTAGCAGCCCTATGAGCTGCAATTTTCTTCTCCCGCATTCTTCTTCTAATCGTGGAGACGCTTACAGAAGTTCTGCGAGCTGATCGCAGTTGTTGTTGCAGCTCAACAGCATTGGAGAACCGATTACGTAAAGACGTCGAAACAATGAAGCGATCGTCTCTTTCGGATGTGCACCGTTGTCTTCCAGATCCACGTCTTCGGATATAGCCACCAGTCTCTTGGAAACGTTGGAACACTCGTCGAACGGCAAAACGACTCAAGTTCAGTTGCCGAGCAACATCACATTGCCGCATCCCTGATTGCAGTAGTGCAATGACTTGAGCGGCTTCATCTGCAGTGGTATCCATCTTCTGGGGTTTTTTTCTTGCTGTAGCTGTTCACGTGTGTTCACTTCAAAGGTTGAATAGCGAATGACCCACATTTAACCCGGGTCGCCCGTTTTATACCCTTGTAGGGAGGTGCAATTAGTGGCCGTTGTAATGCGTATTTTGACAACATTTTTTTTAACGTTACGTGCTAATGAGATCTGTTGTGTTTAGGAATTCTAACTGTTGTTAATTTAAAGGTCGTTAAACATACTTTTAATAGATACCAATATTAATTGGGTTTAATGTATTCGTTACTGGCGGGACATGTTTTAAACTTATTTTCGAAAAGGTGCGATTTTTGTGACGCCGAGTGTCATATTATAAATGCTGTCTGTTACGTTTTCACTAGGAAACTGGCTGAACCGATTTTAATGAAATTTGGTATGAAGATAGCTTGAACCCCGGGTAGAACATAGGCTAGTTTTTAATCCGCGACTTTACCGACATTCACGCGGACGAAGTCGCGGGCAAAAGCTAGTTACCTATACAACAGATAATGCAAGTACGTGACTATGTGATTAGTAATATTCAAATTACCAAATTGATATGTCAATTGTAATTTTAAAGACATAAAAAATCAATTTTTAATAATTATAACAAAAAAAAAATACTAAATACTGATGGTCGGGGCCCCTGAGAGAGCATAATCACCCAACCATACGCGCCGTGTCCAGGAGTACCTACGTACTACAAATCAACCGACCAACGAGAGTTTCCGCAAGTTTTCGTCAAGGCTCTTGCCTATTTATCATTATTACGAGTTTGTTGTATCCCACTGCAGGGCGAAGGCCTACCTTCCTTCTTATCAGGAACTGCCGGTGCAGTAGACCCAAAGAAGATAGAGGTAAATGCTTATGCGAATCCTGCACCCTCGGCCATAGGCAGCGGTGGAACACTGCGGTGGTTTTAGCCGGTTCTTACCGGCTAAACAGACGACACGACTCTTGTCCAGCATTCCCTTCCGTCACCCTCACGATGGAGGAAGTCCACGAGGATTTCTACCGCGCAAAAAAAAAAAGATCCAAAGAAGGTCGCCAGATGAGCAGTACTTCTACCTATAGGACTGGGGGCTCGCGTTGCAAAATACAGAGAAAAATGGAAAGATGTGTCATTACAATCCTATCCTACTTCCTAGACTTCCTACTATCCTACTACTATTATAAAACCGAACGTTTGTGAGGATTCGATAGATGGAAACATCGCATATTTCCGCTTAGGACATTATATTTTTTTTTTACAATATATATCATCTTTTTTTTTGTTTTATGTTTTTTTACAAGCTTTTATTTAACTTCACTTTTGTATGTATGTTTGCAAATCTTGCAAGGAAGATTTGAACCACTTCCAATAAACCGATTGAGCTGAAACTTGGTATACCTACGTAACTTGGATGACAATACAATAATATGGTACCATGGAGCTGGTCTGATGATGAGGTTGGACGGTGACCATAGAAACTTCGGTTCTTGTGGACCGATTGAGCTGAAATTTGGTATGTCTTCGTAACTTCGGTAACAATACAAAAATATGGTATCATGGAGCCGATCTGATGAGGAGTTGGAGGATGCCCATAGGAACTCCGATTCCTGTGGTCCAATTGAGCTGAAATTTGGTATGTCTTCGTAATTTCGGCAACAATACAAAAATATGGTATCATGGAGCTGATCTGATGAGGAGTTGGAGGATGCCCATAAGAACTCAGATTCCTGTGGTCCAATTGAGCTGAAATTTTGTATGTCTTCGTTATTTCGATAACAATACAAAAAAAATATGGTATCATGGAGCTGATTTGATGAGGAGTTGGAGGATGCCTATAGGAAGTCCGATTCCTGAGGTCCAATTGAGCTGAAATTTTGTATGTCGTCGTAATTTCGGTAACAATACAAAATATGGTATAATGGAGCTGATCTGATGAGGAGTTGGAAGAAGCCCGTAGGAACTCCGATTCCTGTGGACCAATTAAGCCAAAATTTGGTATGTCTATGTAATTTCGGTGACAATACAATAACAAGGTATCATTGACCTGGTGTCATGAGGAGTTGGAAGGTGCCCATAGGAACACTAGTTCCCATGGACCGATTGAGTTGAATTTCGGTATGACTACGTAACTTTGGTGACAATACAATAACAAGGTATCATTGACCTGGTGTCATGAGGAGTTGGAAGGTGCCCATAGGAACACTAGTTCCCATGGACCGATTGAGTTGAATTTCGGTATGACTACGTAAGTTTGGTGACAATACAATAACAAGGTATCATTGAGCTGGTGTCATGAGGAGTTGCAGCGTAGCCACAGGAACACGAGATCCAGTAGGTCGATTGAGTTGAAATTTGGTGTACTTACGTAACTTTGTTGACAATACGATAATATGGTACGATGGAGCTGGTCTGGTGATGGAGTTGGACGGTATTTATAGGGTCACCACTTCTCGTGGACCGAGTAAACTGAAAGTTGATATACTTACGGAAATTTGATAACAATACAATAATATTATGGTACGATGCAGCTGCTCTGATGATGGAGATGGAATATAGTCATAGGAACACCACTTCGCGTGGACAGTTTGTGCTGAACTAAGGTATACCTAAGTTACTTTGGTAACGTTGTGTAGTTCGGCGAGATTGGCGTCGATAGCATTGGTTTGCAACCAGTCTAGGAGAAGGAAAACTCCAAAATCAAACACGGATCACAGTATTCGTGAGGCACAAGTAAGGTACAACCCGAAACAAGTGGCGCATAATTCTAGTACCCAATTTAAGGTGAGGCCGTGCCGAGAAATGAGTGGCATCAGGGTCTAATATGATGTCATGAACACCACCTCAGGGAACCAGGGCGCACCCTGTTGTATATTTTGCCCTTGCCCTTTTATTCAAAGCTCTGAAAGGGTGGACGCTATAATTCTTCTATACTCGTGGGACTAAGATGGGAAAAGAAACAGCAACACAAAAAAAAAGAAGATTGGCGAAGGAAAAATTGAAACGGCAACAGAAATTTGCCAATGAAAGTACTGATGCAAAACGTCAAAGGCTCGATAACGTGAAACAACGTATGAAGCGAACAAGAGCAGATGAACGGTAATGTAATGACCGATGGCACCGGCCGACACCGATGTATGTATGTATTGACACCGATGTATCAAAAGGACTGGTGAATGGTGCTATCGGATGTATCGAAGAAATTATATGGCCCTGCTTCCGTAGAGCACAAATGTACGATACTGATATTCCATCAGTTCGTATAAACTTCGGAAACGATGGTGTGCATGTGATACAACCCAAATCAGTGCAGTTTCAGACCAAATATAGTCACGGCACCGCGGAACGAAGAATGTTACCCATAGTATTATGCTGGGCTTCAACAGTACATAAAATGCAGGGGAGCACTGTTGAACATGCCGTGGTATATTTGGGTTCAAAACTCTTCGCTGCTGGACAAGCGTATGTTCTGAGTAGAGTTAAGTCTTTAGACGGTCTACAAATTGAAGAATTAGATTGCACAAAATTAACTAGAAAGAGACCTTGTAACAATGAAGCGTTAATGGAAATGGATAGACTAAGGAATATGTCCAACTAAAAAGTTAAAAATAAATTAACGGTAAAAAAAATATTTTAAAAACAAGCTTTTATTATGCACGAAAAATTAAAAAAATAAACTAAGACATTCATAAAATTCGTAGTTTCATAAACTTTATAAGTAACAACGTACAAAAATGTTCAGTTTAACTGACAAACATATATTATCTATAACCAGTATATTAATATTCTTACGCGATTTAAAAGCTTGTCGCGCAATTTCGTCCTCGGCCGCGACAAGCTTTCAGATCGCGTAAGAATATTAATATACTGGTTATAGATAATATATGTTTGTCAGTTAAACTGAACATTTTTGTACGTTGTTACTTATAAAGTTTATGAAACTACGAATTTTATGAATGTCTTAGTTTATTTTTTTAATTTTTCGTGCATAATAAAAGCTTGTTTTTAAAATATTTTTTTTACCGTTAATTTATTTATACAACAATGTTTATATATGTTTGTCACTTTCACGTGAATAAATAGTTTTTCTTTCTTTCTTTTTCTTTCATGGATGTTTGTTACTATTTCATGCTTAAACGGCTGGTTGAAAGAAATGCGCTGAATTCTGGCACACATGTAGATTTTGCTCTAGGTTAACATAGAATATTGTTTATCCTAATTTTTTCCGTGGGATAATTAAAGACTTTGGGTTAATTTAGCTGTCTAAGAAAAAAGCAGAAGCTAGTCTAAAAATATCATCTTTTTAAGGAAATGTCCAAAAGGTTGGTTGACACTTCCCGTGATCCAAGAGCTGGTTTTTACCTTGATCAGAGGTTGAGCATTGCCATCCAACGTGGCAGTGTCGCCAGTCTCTTGGGCACGTTCCCAGATGACGGCATTGTGAAGGAATTTTTCGATGTTCCATTGTATTCGTTTTTTAGGTTCAATAGATATAGGTTTTCTTTTTATTATTCGTGTATAATATAATAATATGTAGTATCGTAAAAAGTATAATAATATAATAACAGTATGTACCTAATAATATGTGGGGACATTTCACACACAGCCATCTGACCCCAAATTAGGGAGACCCTGTACTATGGGTGTCAGACA
The DNA here is from genome assembly GCA_947361185.1 of Charanyca ferruginea. Classification (NCBI taxonomy): domain Eukaryota; kingdom Metazoa; phylum Arthropoda; class Insecta; order Lepidoptera; family Noctuidae; genus Charanyca; species Charanyca ferruginea. The sequence continues at coordinate 7,941,015 of OX376057.1, read as the reverse complement.
GCTGATATACGTACACAAATACATTTTTAAATACATACATATTTAGATATTAAATAAATATATAATATAGATAAATACATATTGTACGTCTTTATCTTTACATATTTTATAACAAAATCGCTCCCGCTGTTTAGATCTTCGCAACGGATTTTAATGCAGTTTTAGAGCAATAGATCCAATGATTCAAGAGGAAGGTTTATACGTATAGTTTGATCTACTTTTAACCCGTGTGAAGCCGGGGCGGTTCGCTAGTTATAAATAAATTAGGCACTAAAGAGAAAAACATATAGATGAAAAAACTAAAGTAACTTCATCTTCCCTCATGTACAAACCCACCCAAAACTACTCGAACCATTTGAACCCACCAAAATATTTAATAAATCCAATATCAAAAACTTGTAGTTGTACGTGCGTAGTCCGTCAGCCGCCCACTCGACCGCCCGCCCTAACCCAGCCGGGGGGCGCACTCACGCACCGGAAGTACCCGTTCAACCTTCTTGCTTCCTATTCATATAGGAACGGTTTTGTTTCTATGTCCGTACGTCGAAAATTATTGGTAAAGTTTTCATTTCCTGGATTTTGGGGTAAAGGGTTGATGAAAATATGAGATGAATTTTTTTTTTCGTGATGAAATAAAACCTCTTGACAGTGCGTTTGTGATAACCTTTTGACGCTAAGCTGGGCTTGTGTAGTACGGAAATTTAAAAGAATAAGAGGCCAGCTTATACTGGTGTTGTTAGGTGGTCAACTGTTTCGTTTCGGGATCCAAGAAAGTTGAATCGTTTTTCGGGACTCGTCGACTTCATTGCTTCGGTGCGTTTCTAGTTTACAGGAGTTGCAGGAACAAAAGTCCAGCACAAATGCGCAAATGAAATTAAACGTAAATACGATCGATTTTAAGACGAAAATACCGCACAGCACAGTTTCGCACATCGTATTCATTTGGTTCGAAGACTTTATTCATACAATAGCTGTTACTGCTTGTGCTCGTCGTAAGTATATAATTAAACCGAAATGCTATAAGATCTTCTATTTAATAAAAATGGATCGTTGTTCGTTAATCTCACCAAGTCGAGAACGGCTGGACCGATTAGGCTAATTTTGGTCTTGAAATATTTGTGGAAATCCGGGTCAGCTAGTTTCCAATAAAATTAAAAAGAGTGTCCGTGGCCTGCCCTACCCTACCTACCCTACCTACCCTACCTACCCTACCTACCCTACCTACCCTACCTACCCTACCTACCCTACCTACCCTACCTACCCTACCTACCCTACCTACCCTACCTACCCTACCTACCCTACCTACCCTACCTACCCTACCTACCCTACCTACCCTACCTCCCCTACCTACCCTACCTACCCTACCTACCCTACCTACCCTACCTACCCTACCTACCCTACCTACCCTACCTACCCTACCTACCCTACCTACCCTACCTACCCTACCTACCCTTTTCCTGCATATCAGTCTTCTCCTTAATCCTTATTAGCGGAATTGGTCTAGCTGTTCATGCGTGATGCCGTGACCAAGGAAAATAGGGATTAATATTATGTATGTCAGATTATTGTAACTTGATGTGCAGGCCTCTGTACAATGGAGGGCTCTTCAAAAATTCGTCTGCTTAGCTCTCAATGGGACAATTGCTCAAAAGGCTAGTAGTAAAACCACGTTGTACGACAATGCTAATTATTTGGCCCAAGAAAACGTGAAAAGTCGACCAGCCGCTTAGCAATATCCCTTAAAACAAGAAGAGGCCCCATGATCCTAGTGTTTCTACCCCAAACGGCGTAAACATACAACTTCCAGGAAGGTTTATTATATTTACGGCGTTTGAGGTTTTCGGCACCTGCAGCAGCCGCCCCAGCACAACACGACGTGCTAAGAAGATGGGCTGGCGCAAGGGTGTCGACACAAGTTGCATCCCACACTAAAGGCCGTTCATTTTAACAGCTATAATTATATTCGTTCTACATAGCCATAGCCATAGTCGGCCTACTTTTTAGATTCTAAAAAAATTACTAAGAATAACCTCCAACATACCTACCTACTTAGAACTAAGCCGAAACTCAATTTACAAATGAAAGCTTCCACCGGCTCGTCGACGACCATTTATCGTGACGGACATTTTATCGATACATCCGATATATCTCTGGATAGAACGCTCGCTCCATAGATGAATCCCCTAAAGAATTCCATGGCTTCTGCGACGCGGATTGAATGACGATAAACCTTTGTCTAACTGTATAAATATTTTAAATGTAGACTGTGGAAAATGTTCAGTTTTTATGAACATTTGAAGAAATTATTGTTGAGGAGACGATAAATAAATAAAAAAATAACATCACTATGAGGTCAAAGCTATACTCTTTATGTCCTAATCAATATGATCGATAACGTAGTTGCATAATAATAGATACAAGGAATTATATAATGTTTATTATTAGCTTTGGGCTAGTGACTTCGCGTCGACTACTGTCCGATTTATTTACGTATTAATAATTACAGTGAACATTTAAAATAGTTTTGATAAGCCAGGCATGCCCCGGTGGGTAAATAAATAATAACAAAAAAAAAATAACAGTATATTTAGTACAGTCCAACTAAGTTGTCTCTCTGTGAAATGGAGAGACAACCGTGTTGTTCGTCAACAACTTAGAGCGGGTTGCTTCAACTATACTTTACTGACGGGTAATAGTCAAAAATGGCGCTAACTATCGTCAAATAAAAAAAAATGTGTTGTTTCACAAAATCGTACGTCAAAAAGTTATTATTACCATAACCGACCAGTAAACGTAATTTTGTGTTGTCAAACAGCTACGTCAAACATCAAAATATTATAGAATCTCTTTTTGAATAACTGTGACTGACGGATTTTTATGTCATGAATCAACCCGTTACATTTAACGTACGTTAAACATCTCACGTCATAGTAACTTTTAACCGTCCGTATGTAATGTTAACCGAAACAACCCGCCCTAAAAGTTTAAACAAAAGACGACTTCAAGTATTCGTTCCAAAAACTGCCATTTTACAAACAAATTGGAATCTCTGCAAACGTTCTAAAACATTATCTTAAGACACTCGGCAATACTGTAGCGTTCAATCAGCGAAAGATTTTTTAAAAATCGGATCATTATTTCCTTAGGTACCTGTTATAAACAAACGATCGATTTTACCTACTAGTTCAGATCTGAATTGACTCAGAACTATGACAAAATAAAACGGTTTCGCACACCCAGGACAATACTAATTACAAGCAGTTTCATCCTTAACGGTACGACCAGTATAGACCGGATATCGAAAAAAAATCCACATTCTGCACGAAATTGGCAAATTACCTACAAATAAAGCTTACTACTTTACAGGCAGTATGCATATAATAAAAGCCTCCACAGCAATGAGAATGATATGACTCACAATTCGGGTTATTACAGCCTTTGAGTGATTCACGGAATACACTTACATGGACGTTAGTAAGTGGGTACCAGTGTCTTACCAGAAAAGCGTGATTTTACTTACCTACAAGTGACGTCATCAAATCACCTAATCGCGGAAAAATTAATAGTGGTTTATGCATGAGTCATTTGTACTTAAAAAAGGAGGCTAACCACAGAAATGTTTAAAAAAATACATAAATTTTGTTTAGGAGACAGTTTATCTTAAAAACGGGACTTTTTAAAGATTTTGTTATCTACTAACTTTTCCTTATAGTTAATTACATGTTCAATATGCTTAGAAATGTTCTAGAAATTGTGATCTTACAATCATTAAATGGGACAAGCCTGCCACACTATTCCCTAACCACTGTAACTCCTGTAAGCCAGAATCAATAGTGGCGACCACCAGAAAAGCGCCAGAGCAATGAAGCTCGACGAGTCCCAGAGAAACGATTCAACTGTCTTGGATCCCGCAACGAAATTAATCAGAAAAGAACAGCGGAGGAGTAAGAAAAACATATTTTCCACTTCCCTCCAAATCAAGCAGGAGACAGAACAGAACTAGGCCAATAGGCACAAAGGGACGTTTACAACTGGGAGAAACCCAGTTGCTAAGCACCACGGATTATAATTGACATAATTAATGGGCCCTAAAAAGTGAGCAGTTACATTAAATTTGATTCCAATAATGATCTTACAATCAATCAGTTTCTTGGAATTGCAACCGCGTACATTGATTGTAAATGAACGTTAAAATAAGCAGGTACTTTTTGTTATATTCTATTACCTACGAGGTTACAAACTTAATGACGTAAGGCGTTATGAATGCTACCGACGTCACTGATTTTCTCGGCCAGACGTAATATTACCTAATCGAACCAACATTTTGTGAATCACTACAGGTAAGTACATCTTAAAAAGCCTCCTGAATAAAAAAATACATCATTTCTTCACATCCCTTACCCGCAAAATAAACGGGCGGTATGAACAATACTATCTCATCATAACCACTACACATCAATAACATTTGCACAGGACCGGACCTCCCCCTACTGTGAGTGTGGGGGCACACTCACTCGACTAGGTACCCCACAAGTGCGCACAACGGTTCAAATCAAAAGGTTTCCAGTAAACATTGGGAAGGTACTTCCGCGTTTGTTATAACTCGCATTTTCTATGTATAGGTTCAGCGATGTCTGTTAGTCTTTGGTTGGTATTATTTTAACCCGTCCGGGGTATTAGGTAATTTAAACTGTCTATCATTAAGTTGTAATGGTATTTTAATATGTATCATTATGTTTTAATTTTAGAATAGGTGCGTCATTGCTTGCTTATGTAATGGTGAAGAGTTTCTGAGGAACTGTCTAAAATGATGTCACAATTTGAGTTTTCTATATTTCGTTTCTATATTATTATTAGTCTAATTAGAATTCACTAAATTGTCATTTACTTTCATTTTGGCCATATCAGGATTAATGTATACTGTACTGTAATTAACAGCTTAAGGTTTATTTTGAACAGATATTAAACGGTAATGCCGTTTTTTTTAATAGATGTTTCTAAAGTTGGAACGGTGTCCAGTTGAGTATTCGCAGATTTTTCAAAGATGTTGATGAAAGTCGACATGGCTCAAATCCGATCGCAATAATAAAAAAAGGTTGTGTCTGTGACCCAGCCGTTTGTCTTGTGATATGCGAGGGACTGTGAGGCCGGACGAGGGAAATAGGTCAACTCGGCGCTTGTACAAGACAAGTTGGAACAGCGGGTGCATAATATTGACATTTCTTCATTACGTAACTTTATGCTTGAGATCAATTGAACTGAGCAGAGTTTATGCACTAGATGCTTAGAAAATTGTGATGGTTTTAAAATATCATTTGTATTATACGGTTAGTCACTTTTTTTTGGTTTCGTAGGTAGATGCTAACAGCTAGACTATGGACCAAACCAATAGTACGAGTAGACAAATTATTTACTGGTGATAGATTCCCAAATCTTGCGGATGAGAGCTCTTAATTAATATTTTTAGCACCTATTCGAGAAAGCAATAATATATTGTTTGATCCAGTCCAAAGCCGTATATAAATTATAATAATATCTATGTACACCAACCTAATTCATCATACGATTCTTAATTATCCGCCATCTAACTTCACTATAAAAACTGCGTATCATTCTTACACACAAACCTGCAGGCCACAAGGAAAGCAATGATGTGGCGGAGTAATCTTTTGTTAAAAAACATCATTAGCTCTCCGCCCCCCTCATACGTGACACGCGGTGGAGGGCGGTGGGGTATGAGGCGACCCCAGACGCAATAGTAAGCTGTAATAAGCTCGGACTTTTCTCCGCCACTTTGAGAGTTTATGTGCAGTGTTGTATGTTTAGATATTTATTTTTGGATTGTTCCTTTATTGTGGAAGTCAGGGAAAGTTTTCTGGGGGAACAGATAATTTTTCAATGGTATGGGAATACAGAGATTGGATGGACCATTCGATTGAACAATTGAAAGATTCACACCCTCACACTGATAATGCAGACAGTGATAGCTCATACCTATTAATACATCTATTATCCCGAGAGTATAGTATGGAGTGAAGGCGCGCCACAAAGCATTGGGCACTAAGACATGTTTGCAAATCATTCTCGGTAAAATATTTCGATAAAAACCGAATTATTTACCGGGAAATGTAATTCACACCCTGCAACACAAAAAAGCGGACATTGCACCATTAGGGCGAAACATGAAATCGCCGCCAAAAAAATACCAATTTTAATATGTCCCCTGAATGAAGTGAAGCATTTGTCAACAACAGCAGTCACCGTGACGGATGAGCCGGCGATGACGGCCCGGTGGGATGGCGGCGGATAGCAGGGGGATGGGGAGGCCGTCTTAGCCCCGCTTTGAGTACGTGTGATGCAGTGCAGCCGTGTCAGCTGAACCTTTGCCACTTGGGATGGAAAATGAATTTATTTATTGGGAAGTGTTATGAGAAATAGGAATACATTATTTTAGTTAAATGACTCCACATTTAATTCGCAATAATGGACTTGTTCGTTAGCATAAAATTACGATATCCAGATCACTCATTAAAGCTTCAACAAAATTATATTTTTACGAAATTTACGAAAATTGTAATTTTGTATTTCTAAGTACTTCTTCTTTGTAATGCTGATGGATTCACTAGTCTGAATTAATTTAAATTAATATGTAAACTCAAAGACACACACACAAAACACACATGTGCAGAACTTTATGATTTCATGACTTGCTATAGACAACCTATTCGATCATCTGAAACGTTTAGTAAACAGACACTTTTAGGGTTATAAACATAACAAAACTGCACCATGCAAGGGTGCAAACGGTTCCCTAGTGAGTGTCACAGCTACCCTCACTTGACTTAGGCACAATTTGCGTAACAATTGAGGGGTGGTATTTGGTAATGGAAAATAGCGCCGATAGGATTTCTTTTCACCCCTTCATCAAAACGTAAAAGTGTTGTACATTTAATTTCGTAAGCGCTAAATTTATCGTCGTTCTATTTTAGAGCTTTTAAAATACGGATTTGTGCCTACAGTCGATTTCATTATTGGTTATATTCTATGAGCATTATTTGTTCAGAACCTGCTCTAAAACATAAACATTAACAACCCCCCACGCCGCCTTATGACTCTACCCAACCCTACAAAACCGCGTCGGGTCCGAATTCATGGCAGATCCGCGCACCGCTCAGCGCATTTACGATTACACTACAACTATCATTACAAGCGCACTATTGATTCCTAATCCGCACTTCCGGATGTTACGTAACCCCCCCGCTGGCGGCGGGCCGCGCCCTGCCCCCGCGCCACCCCTGCAAAGATTTACAACCGGCCGGGTAGCGTTTGACGAATGATTGGCCGGCCGTTCGCTTGTTACAGGAAGGCTTTACGGATTGTTTTGTTTTTCGGCCACGGATATGTATAAATATCATGAGGCTGGGGAGTGAGTTTTGTACGTTTGTTGTGAACGAATTGTTGAGTTTTAGTAAACAATCTGCGGGTTGTTTTTAAAAGGGACGTGTTAGATAGACTTATTTCTATCACAACCTCCTTTACTTTTATGGTATAGCAAAAAAGCATTTCAATAACTATTTTCGGAAAAGTGCTAGCAAACACTACCCACAATCTACTCTTCGATTTTTGCAGACATTTCCGGTATAGGAAACAGTTGGCAGATTTAAGTTACGTTCATCCTCAGTCAAACTTATAGACACGTTATAGGCTTAAACTCTGCCCCCCCCTGAATGGCCGTGAGGATAAATTTGTTTATAGCCAGCAGCGTGCGTAGGGTTGAAGTCATACCTCATTTAGAATGTATTATCTGATGCATGGTGTCACATACTTTGAGTATTTTGATTCAGTAAGTGAACGATCAATTATGTGGACTTGGTACCTGACCATTTTAAATTTAAATTTAAATTCTAAGTTCTCATTTATTGATTCTAAAATGATTTTTTTCTTTTCCCTTTCTTCCAGAGAGGTAGATGCTGTTTAGAAAGTAACGATGATATAATTTTTTAAATAGAACATAGAGTAGCACTATAATTTTAGAGCCTGGTTTTCTTAAGGGAGTCGGAATTCGAAAGGACAATATCTCTCAAATGTAAGACTCATAATATATTTGATAGAGGAGAGCGTGCTTGCAAGCAATATATTAATGGGATGGTAATAAAATTAAATGGTGGAAGGCGGGTCACCTTTCAAGGAGTAATGATGACAGGTGGAGTAACTGAATGTTAAGTTGGCAACTGAAAATCGTATTGTGAAGCAATGTGGAAGACGTAAACAATTGAATGTAATAACGAGAGATAGCGAGTGCAAAGCGAAGCAAGCAAATGAGCGAAAGAGCGTGATAAAGCTTGTGTTTTTATCATTCAGCATTTTGGTCAAAAGCACTTTTAAATAGATAATTAATCTTAAATTGTAACACGAATTTGGTCACTTACCCACTCAGGATACCTACAAGTTTTATTGCGAAATTGTAAGCATTTTCCAAAACTTACAGAGCTCTTGACGCCAGGATATTCTTGGACAATAGACCAACAGTAACTTTTGACCCCTGCCCAACGACCTGAAGCCTCTTAAAATCCTTAAATCTCTTCCAAACCCACGCAAAGGGTGTTCTATTTTAATCGCGTCTCACGCCAAAATATTTTCCACAGCAAAAACACTTAGTACAATATTTGTACAAAATATTTATACAGCAAGATCAGTTACCGTTGGTAACGCATCGGGAAATCAATCGACCGGTCTTCAGTCGTCAGCAGCGCATTAAGGTGATACGAGCGATATGGAACAAGTTCACTTTTGTTACGTAAGGAATACGTAAATATTGTTTGTGTAGATGCTTGCTCGGTGTTCCGGGTGTGCGTGTTCTTTTGTAGAAAAATGGCACTGGTCTAGGTAGCGCAGATATCAAGCGCTATTGTGACATAATGTAGGTACATTTTGAGTTTGAGACGCAATTCTACGTTGTGTCGTCTAGTTTTAATTAAGCATAGTTTTGCTAAACCGAGGTAGCATACAATTTCTCAATCATCAACATCCGCCTTGCCGTTTTCCAACTATCTAGGGATCGGCTTCCAGCAATTTCTTAATACTTTCTACCTTGGGATCCAATTTAAACGGATGCAGCTGAATACCAGTGTTCTACATTTTACCACAATCTCTCAATTATCAAAGTAATTAAGTCAAACAAATTAGCCAAAGGTGTTACATTACTTATCAACAGTAAAAGTTCAATGTGCCCCTAATTTAGAAAATATTAAAAATTAATTAACTTTATAATTATATTTAAAATCATTACAAATATTCGCAAAAATTTCGACGTGTGCTGGTTCGGGTAGCCAAAACTAAACCCAATTATAGAACAATAAGAATTAACAAAAGCTTATCAATTAGCTCAATAAACACTGTAACCATAGCTAAACACTCAATAAAATTTATTCTGACCTAATTCGAGAAAAAAAGAGGAGAATAATACTGACCCATGGATGTCGTTTAGAGTTTTAACAAAAGGCAAGAATTCGTGGTATAGAAGGATCTTATAAGTGTTAAAAAGTTGTCAGCATTGCTGGGCTGACTGACCAGGATCCTTCCCACTGGACCACATAGAGTAGCTTCCCAAACAAATACCTAAGCATTAAATCTCGTCGGAAAGACATTACAGATTCCTATTTCAAGCAAGTTGTACCTACCACTGGTCTTCATACGTAGATACTCTGCTGATTTAGGTGGTTAACTAAAGGTAAACAATCTACATAAGTGTTTTTGCACATTAAACTTATGATATTTCCTGCAAACGTAGATAGTAAGTTATTTTGCATTTGCTTTAAACACGCAATAAGTACACGTTTGAGAATTTTATCATGCGGATAAAGACATATCAAGATGTTTACTTTTAGTTAACTACCTAAACCAACCGAGTGTAAGTGATTTAAACCTGTATCGGGTGTATCTCTCAAACACTAAAGTCAAAATCAAAATCAAATTATTTATTCCAATTACGACCATTAAAACGCACTTTTGAACGTCATTTACATGGAAAATTTAATCTAATTAATACCCCCTTCCAAAAGATAGTTTCGTATCGAGAAGAATGGGCAAAAAACTACAGATGTACTCTTAAACGTTTTGTCTAGGAAAAGGAATCATATATTAATTTCACGTAAATCCAATGTCCTTAGCATAAAAACCACTATAATAATATATTTGAGTATGTTCAAAGTATGATAAGACTACAATTCATCTTGAACAAACTAAACACACAAATTCGATTTCAATGCACTCAATAAAAGACAAAGCATACTTCATCGCTCGATAAAACAAAACACTACAGACATGCATGAGCGATATTACAGGGAGTACTCGTCTCGCCTACCCTCAAGGGGTAGGCAGACATGTAGGTAGTATGGTACAGACATATCACCTCCTTCCTACCTATAGTTCGCTGCAGACGGCATTAGGTCCCTAGCGATAGGGGAACCGTCGATCTATATTAATCGGGCAGTTCTAATTTCGTAGTGAAAATATGAGATACTGTTTAGTAGGTAATTGATTGGTGATTAAAAGATAAGCGTTAATATGTCGTACCTATGTGCTGTATTTTATAATTTTTTGTTATTCATTATAATATTCACAATCTAAAAAATACTTTACAATATTAATGACATACCTAGCTCATGTAAAGTAATAAGACTAAGTAGAGATAACAGACAGAGAAATCATAAGTACCTAGTCAGTACTTTTTAAGGTTATAATATTTTTGGTTCAATATTTTTTCGCTATGAATATTGATCAAAACGTATCGATAAACCGTATGGTTTAATCATAGTTTGGCTTTCTTTGAAACCCATACATTAAGATTTATATAAGTGTATCTAAATTAACTTTATCTGGTATAACATACGAAACTATCTTTTCGAAGTTTCAATAAAGGTGGAAGTGTAAATTCATCGATTAGGGATAACCATAAAACACTTAAAAAGAGCCTCTAAATGAGAGAATATAATATTATTAAGAACATGCTAAGTCGCATACCGCTACGGCATTATCGATGCACTACCTACACTGAACTGGTTTCAACGTTATTTCTATCCTAACTTAAAATTCAGACAATTTAATATAGTCTTCAGTGACGTCACAAATGGTGCACTTAAGTAGTGTGATCACAGTTAGGTACCTAAGCAGGTACCTAACCAGCCAGGAGTAACGATCCAGGAGTAACGATCGACGTGTTATGCAAATGAAAAAATATAAAAATTGGACAAACTATATCACGAAAATTGAATATATACACCAAAGTACTGAATACTTACTTGTAACATAGAAGACGGTTACAAAATTTTAGATATCTTTATTTTGTATTAAGTCTGACACGACAAAAACACTTTAATGTAAATTATAATACCTAGATATAAAAAAGCATACCTATTGTAATATACTTAGTAAGTAATGAATGATCACAATAGACCAACTAATGGTCGCAGTGATATCACAGCCGCAAAAAGAAAAAAAAAAAAAAAAAGTAATGAATGGCAATAATCATTGAAAATTCAAAGCCTCTTTTGTATGATGGGGTGAAAAAATGTGACCTGATTAAAATAAAAATGCTATCAATAATGTTAACGATAGAGAACACACAGGAAACTTAAATGTTAACATTAATCTAACAATAAATATCATAACGAATATGGTCTCCTAATCACAAAATTTAGAAAAAAACCGGATTTCATTAATACGATTACAGAATGATCACTTGTCGACCAAATTAATTACCAAGATGTTCTCAGTGAATATGAGATTTTATTGAGCCTGTCCAATTTATTCACTAATCTTTTTATATCATTTATTTTAATGCTCCTAAAGATGTAATAAATGATTGAACTAATTTCCTGTTGGAAACTGGTTTGGTCTCTACTTAGAGGTGGATATGTTGACTCTATATACATTGCAAGCGAAAGTCCTTCCACGAGGCAGCACCGCAATAAATTGCTAGCGCACGCGTTATTGGGCGACGAGATGACACGCGTCGCAGAGCTATGACGTCCTGAAACATCCATGTTTCATCGGTGTCCGGCGTCCGGCGTACGTCCGGCAGCGTCCGCGAACGTCCGCGCGTCCGGCAGCCGTGGGCGGCCGCTGTGGGCGTGCAGGCGCTGCACCGCCCCGCCCCCCGCGCGCCCCACGCTGTTTATTCTCGGCCCGAGTGGCGGGGCGCGCGACAGTCGCCCGCGTGACGCGCACCCGAACGCACGCGTGCGTCAGGTATTCACCGGACACGGACGGACCGAGCGGTGCATCCTATACCGGACATCACAAAATAATACAGTTGTCAACATTTTTGGATAAATTCGAGTTAATACAGTGACGGAAACGCGAGAAGGGTGTAGGCGGCGGAGTCGCGGAAAATGCATTTTCCGTGTGCATGGCGCAGGCGGTGCGGGCCGGGGGGTGGGTGCATGCGATGATGGACATCGTATTGATTTCTATCTGCCCGCTCCTCCCTTATTGTGGCGGTGCAGGGCGCGCCATCGATCGTTGCACCGGCCCTTTAAATTAACACCCCACGATTCGGCTGGACACACGATATTTGGACTTTATAGTAAAACGTTGCAGTGTCGTGTGCGTGTACTTTGTGCCAATTGAGTTTTACATTTTATTGCGTCACGTGGATGGCCAGTACGTGAGTTATTTAGTAAATTGCAATTAATGCTAATTACTTTTTAATTGAAATGGATATTAACTGTTTATTATATTAACAGTTTACCGATTTCTGTTAAAGTTAATACCGATTGTTTTGTTCGATATTCAAGTTCTGTTGAGTAATGTTTCCTAAACTAATTGAATAGTTATTTACTAACGTTCTAAATCATAATTGTTCTAAACACGTTTTACAATTAATAGATAATTATTTCTATAGCAGTAAAATGTTGCTAATTAAGTTGCCGAACTTTGTCAATTTAAATAAAATTTTAACCGCGAAGCGAACAAACTTCTGCTACGAGTAAATTATAAATATTTATCATCGCTCCTCCACCCTTCTCGGCGCATACAATCATAAATTAAACACGAATTACAATAATTAAACACGGAGATGTCACCGCTCGATCCTGCCGGCACAGCGTGAAATTGTAAATTACTTATTTATCAAACTAACGTGCTAAAAATTTTTCAGAACAAAAACATCCAATAATACGCAATACTCAAAAATAATCAAGCTTTAAAAATAAACTTTCATTTTTTTTAACTGACGGAAAAGTTTGTACGGAGAAAGAAAAGGGGGTTGCAAGTCGTGCAGGGTGCACGGCGTAGATAACACGATAGTTTTGGGTGCGAAGCTGTGTGGAAGGCATTACGGTGGCGGCAGCACTGGGCGCCCGGTTGGAATGCGCGGGATTGGACACGTATAGCGCGCGCGCACGCCCCGACACGGTGCCGCCTTCAGAACACCCGGCCATGGCGACCGACACCGGTGAGTACTCAGCACAACACTCCAAGTGCGCTATACACCGTCCGATTCTAACCTAACGAGCTAAGAAAGCACTAACTGTATAGCTATTCTCTTGAATTGGAAGATTTATAGCGCACTTTTCTTGGAAACTTTCAATTAGACAGAAGTAAAAAAATCTGGCAAAGGAAATGTATTTGGTAAACATTTGCTGCATAGAATTAAGATAGTTAAAACATCTCATTATGATATAATGATCTAGATAATGGTTAGAATAGCAAATGTTACGAAATAAATTTCCAGCGTGACCAGAGGTCTTCCACCTCTCTGAATTTAAATTAAAAACTAAACATTTTAAACGATTTAGAATTTATTTTACATTAGTTTTAATCTTTCATTTGTCCCAAATGTTGAAAGCATCTATGATTTTTAGAAGAGATAATTTAAAAATCATGTAGAATTACAATTATTTTAGCAATAATATTCAGAGGTTTTAATACATTTAGTTTTAAAATAGGGCTACCGATATAAACTCTATCCTTTGGCCTTGTCTTAAAATCTTTCAAGTTTTACAACCGAATTTAACTCAATACTTATATCAAATTAAATGTGTAAGTCCCTATGTTTACAATCCAAACATGCGAACACAATAGAAAGGTTTATCAAAAAAAAATCGAATTAAAAACTCAAAACGCCAATTGCAATGCGACGCAATTGTTTACCAACAGAATGTATACTATGGTACGTACGCACGGCTACGTCACACATACGTATGAGTTCGTTGATATTCGCCCACCCCGTCCTGCCCCAGGACCTACCCCGCAGGACTCGGGGGATGGGGCGGCCGTTCTTCTTTAATGACGTCGCTTCACTCGAGACCCGAGTTTTTCTTTTATTTTCGCCAAATGCATTTACAAATAATTGTTCGTGGTAAAATGTTTTGGTGTTCAGTTTTTATTTGTGGAAGCTTCTCCGGAGTATATAAATGGCGTTTTACTGTACAAATTGCGTGTTTATTAACATTTTCCTTTTGCAGAGCGTTTCATTACGAGTTACTTTTCTAGTTAAGATACTTCTAATTTTCAAATGCATATGTTTTAGGGCTAATTAGAACAGAAGTTAACAAAATCTAATACGAAAATCAACCGTTCCATTATTCATCCATCCGAGCGTACTATTGTATCCATTTTTACTGCCGTAAACGCGTTCTTGGCTGCGATTTCCAACCGGTTCGTAGGGTTAATACTGCGCTGGCTACAGATATCCGCGTCATAAAAACGCGCACTCCGCCGCCTTCGACGTCTCACCCTTCCCGAGGGGTGGCACGGACAGGGGATCAAAAGCCGTGCATTCACACTCAAAATATATCATGACCTTTTTGATATGAACCTTTTATGAACAGTGTGAATAGGTATTTAGGGACACTGTTAAGTGTATCGATTTTAGCTGTTTGCTGCTTTAAAGGCATTAAAAGACGTTAGAATTTAGAATAATATTAGGTTATAGGATTGCAAATCAAAGCACTGATCAATATACAGACCGTTATTTTAAAGAGAACATCTAGCAATGTTCTATTTCTTTTTAAAGCTCTTATAGAAAAGATCGCACTGATATTGTGCGAATCAATTAAAGGAAAGCGCACTTTTTAAGCACGAATTACAAATGCAATATAGGTGCTCAGTTTCATTACACAAAAATACCTACTTCAAATTACGCCATTTTAATTCTGTCTAAGTATAAATTGCGCACGCTAACTTAGTAATAAATTCAATCCTTCAGAGTGACTCTCGACTGGATATTCTGAGATTAATTAGACCCCTAAATCTTTGTAACAGGACCACGACAACCTCAACATCGCTGGGTTACAAACTTCCATTAAAATTTGAAACTTCGTCGATAGTCTTGAAGAATTTTATATTAAAATAAGTTAATTTTACAACATCTTTATGAATCATATTGAAAACAAATGGGATTCGATGCAAGAGCTTATCAGATTATGAATGGACGACAAAAGACCAATTAATTTTAATACAATACGTTATAAAAAATCGTTTCAAGGTTTCGATGACACAAACACAATCTTATGGAAAAAGAAGAGTCTCTAATTTGTTGATGTTGTTGAGAATACATGTTTTGTGTTGATTTAAGTTATACATTCAATAATGTACTAATAAGAATTTTAAGTTGAGTACCCAAATCGATTCTCGAATTGGAATGCAACTTGCTTTGTGTGTTTATGAGAAAACAAACATAGATTCTAAAAAAAGGAACAACACTAAACCAAAAAACTTTTATCTTGACAAAGGAAATGCTGATGTTATTGACTCATGCAAAACGGTTAGCATTAATAGTAAGTACAATACATTATTTATGTCGATCGGGACACTCGTAAAAGACGCCATTTTTATTTTAAAATACTCTCCCGTTGTTTCCAAGATGTGATTGCGCGCGACCGTGCGCAAATTTCTAATGTATGGAATCACAACGCAACGAACTTGGAACATCGGTCTTTTCCAAATTTAAAACGCAAATCTCTTTTCCACTATAAATAAAAATAATTTCTATAACATTGTAATTTGGTATAATGTTGGTCTTTTCATGCAATTCATTTTTTAGATGTATTTTTCGACTCGTACTTTCTTTCTCTACTCGTACTTTTTTTCTTTTTCTTTCTCTTTTTTTCTTATTTTATTTAACGACTACCGACTAGTTTTTGGCCACCACTTTGTCCGCGTTAATGTCGGTTATCGCGAATGCAGACGAAGTCGCGTATTAATAAGTAGCCTAAATGTAAGTAAATTCCTTTCTTAGGTTTCAAACTTAGGTAGTCTGTAGCAAATCATCAAAATAGGTTCAGTAGTCAGCCTTGAAAGTGTAACAAACAAACAAAAAAACAGTTTAGATTTTTTTAATTGGGGGATTAGATTAACTTATTTCCAAAAAGTATTGTTATGTGTATTTTCGGCATATAATTTAATCTATATCTTTCGGTTCCTTTTTCCAAGTTATCACAAAAAGCAGGTAGGTAGATTTTAGGAAATATATCAGTACTTATTACAATATTGTCGATCGGAAAATTCCAAAAATATGCATCTGTATAAAACCCAATAAAAATTATCTGCAGAAACCAAAAAAATGAGGAAAACATTGAGTATAATAATTTCTTAATTCACCACGTACGAAGTATTTAGCGTTAGTCACAATCACAACCTGTACTAAGATCCTTGACATTTTCCATTATTAACTACCTGTGAGTGCTCATCTATTATATATAAATATCATCAAACGTTGTTTTTATTTTAAATTACATGCCTTTGTTACAAAAGCGCACAATTTATTAGTCATCAAGCCTGTTCCCAACTATGTTGGGGTCGGCTATAAGCCTGGCTGTCAGACTTTCTGGCTTCTGACTACCCATAACGACTGTCAAAGATCTTCGGATGCCAGTCGGGACCAAAGGCTTTATGTGCTTTCCGAGGCACGGAGGTCACTCATCCATAATTTAATTACAACAATATATTAGTCATTGAAATAAAATTATTATAACGAGACTTCTGAAGTTGCACATTTAAATGTCGGACTTTTAATCCCTTAACTTTTGAGGTACAATTGAAATTTTAAGTAATGGGTTTTTTTTAATGAATAGCTCGTTTTATGTTATAAATTTATTTATTTTCTCTCGTTTAAGTGTGAGTTCTTATTATATTTCAAAGTTGCGAAAGAAGGTTTCTCAGTCATTGGTAATATATAACTACACAGGGTTTCATTAATGGAAAAGAGTTAATTAAAATGTGCACATTAAATTAAAATATTTTTAACATTAAACAATCCTAACACATTTGTTTGAATGCAAAAAACGTATTTAAAGTGATACGTTGTTGTTTACATAGATGACATGCGCTTTTCACAAAAAAAAATGCTTTCATTTGGCATAAAAAAGCAACATTTCTACAGTTCCTACAAATTAAAAGGTAACATCTCTCGTAGGCTACATTGTAAATTGTAAGCTATAACTGACTGTGACATTTAAAACTTCGCGAGGTCAAAACGTGTCATAAATTGGTATCTTTTTAAAAACAAAACAATAAATTAAATATACTTATGCAATTAAAAAAACTGTTTTGGCTTCTAAAACATGGATAAGAGATTATAAATTGCTAGCAATCATATGGCACTTTTTATTGCTCGGAGGTATTACATAATAGCTCAAAGTTATTTATCATATACATTAAATAAAATCTAACGTTTCTTCCACGAACCGCATGACCTGTGGTTGTGAAATGTGCTTTATGGAATCTTTGACATCGAACGTTTTCACTTACGAATAAATCAAGCGAATTACACCAAAAACATATGAGTCCCAGTTCGGGCGCCAAATGTGAAATTTGTATTACGTATTTGGTTATTAATTATTATTTAACTAAATATCATAGATAATTGAAAAATATTTAGATTGATCTTTAGGCAAATTATACAAAACAAATTAGATAAAAATATACACTACTAGCTTTTGCCTGCGACTTCGTCCGCGTGAATAACGGTCACCGCGAATTAAATAGTAGCCTAACTATGTATATTCTTTCTTAGGATTCGAGTTTAGTATGTACCACTTTCGCATTTATAATATTAGTATGGATATTTAATATAAATATAAATACGAGTATACTTACAAATTCGATCAAAGTTCATCAATTTTGTGAAATTGTTGAATCGGATAGGTGAAAGATTTTAAGGCCTGCTATCTTGAATTCAGTGAAAGGCAGGATATGCTTACATTAGATTAGATAGATTATGCAAATAAATGTAATTTGATACTTCTATAACCTCCTTTGTTGAAAAAACTTGATGACATAGCAATTATCCGCCGATTAGGAAATGAAATATTACTAAAAAGTATTATTTCTTTAGTTAATATTCGAAATGACTGAATTTAATTAAAACTGATTAAATATCTTTTAATCAGTATGTTTTAATAACTTGGATAGCTTTCAATTAACTTGAGGTGCACTACCGTTACGTAAATTGTAAAAAAAAAAAACAAGTATTTTTTTTATTGGCACACAAAAACCTATAGGTACGTAGATACTTAATTAATGAACCAGAATGTTCTTTTCTCATTTATTTTCGTTTAACATTTGCTAAACAACAATGAATAAGAGAAGAAACTTATTTTAAAATAAATGTCCTATTTTAATCATAACGAGTGCTAAAAAGTCTTCAAATGAGAATTACCAAGTCTTTTCAGCACTACAAAAATAACACAACTCTTTATACAGTTATTTTACGACTAAAATAAATTTGTAAGGTACACTGACCGCTCTGTATGGCGCAGGCGGCGCCGCGGCCGGCGGCGAGCAGCAATACTCACTGCGGTGGAACGACTTCCACTCGTCTATGGTATCCTCCTTCAGGCGCCTGCGCGATGAGGAGGACTTTGTCGATGTCACGCTTGCGTGCGCCGGCGCTACCTTTACCGCGCACAAGGTAAGATTAAAAAATGACTATTACCAGGATTTTGAAAATACACAAAAAAAAATTAAACCATCTATATGTCTATATCCCACAACTCAAAAAAATCAACAAATGTGACGCAATAATTAACACTATTCTGTGAAAGTTCGATATAAACTCAATTTACAATACTGCACCATTTCCAATAAATTATTTGCATATTGAAATCTTAGAAGTGCGAGCCAACAACATCGATCATCAATTCCGCATGGGAATCGGTCTTGATAGTTTCTTGCAATTTCCTGAGAAATATCAAGAATGTATATCACGAACGTGGGACCCTCATTCCTTCTGCATTTATTTACTCCAACTTTCACACGTGCATTCTCTATTTTATTTGTATTTTGCCCACTAGGTCGTGTTGTCAGCATGCAGTCCTTACTTCCGGAGGCTACTGAAGGCGAATCCCTGCCAACATCCTATCGTAATTCTGCGTGACGTTCACGACAAAGACATGGAGAGTCTTCTTAGGTAAGTTTATTTTTATTTTAAGAGGATCATATGTAATTATTTACTTATTCATTTAAATTAAGCAGCTATGACCCATTGAAATGCAATACATAAATATAAACAAAATAGGCACAAACTTATGAACCAATACATAATAAGTAATAATAATAATAATAAATTTTATTGCATAATAAACTTTACATTGCACTGCAAACATTCAGTTGACAGTAGGTATAAACCAAAATATCGTCGTCGTGAAGTCGGCGTCGTGTGTCACGTGGTGCCAGCAGGTAAGTAGCCGGCTTCGAAAACCCTAGAATACAACACCTATCGGCCAAAATTCGTCCTTCATGAAGGTTGACTGATGAGATGATGATGATGGTTATTATTATCAATAAATATGCTTTAATTTATATCGTCAAGGAATTTAAAGATATTATTTCTATGCCAATTAGATTCATGTATCAAGGAGAGGTACACATCGGACAAGAGCAGCTGAAAGAGTTCCTGAGAGCAGCCCAACTGCTACAAGTGCGAGGGTTAACAGACGTTCCAGCACCAGCGCCGATGACCACTTTAGAACAGAAGGCTTCACCAGTAAGACTTGAAGTTTTGTTTTACAACTTCCTAGTCCCATGCTGGGCGCCAGTAAGCCATTATGGCCCCCACGTTGGGCGTCAAAACAAACTTATGACGCCCAACATGGTAAAAGATTATGAACCCTTTCAAAACGGAAACAATATTGTTATAACATAAGAAGGTACCTACTGTTTTGGCAACTTCGCATTTTAGTATTGTAGCTAAGCGTTAAATAATTTCAACAGTCAGCATCTTCATGGACTGAAACCGGGAGCGGAGGATCACGCGAGGGCCGGGAGGGGGGACAACAACGCGAAGGCAGAAGACCACGGAAACCAGACGATGGTGCAGCCAATACACCACCGCCGAAACGAGCCAGGTCCTCGGACCTGTACCAGGCGCAGATGAAGTCCAGGTATTACAGAACATTCCATGATTGCGTAACTGACATAATTCTATTCCTTTTTCTCTCTATATAGGTAAGTTCCAATTTGATAACGATAAATTAAATAATTGATTACAAATTTAATGTTAAGACGTCATTACTTTTCTAATCGTTTTAGAGCTACTCATTATTATTTTCTTAGTCAAACAACACAAGTGATTTGAAACGTTAAAACAATTACGTTTAGGTACTTTTCTTTAGGCCTTCCCAAATTGTACAATACCCAAATTATCGACCTGCAAATCTATTTAGCTTTTCTTCTAAAATCCTTTCAGTTATAGGCATTTGTACAATGATTCCACATAATGGGAGTTAGTGGTATTTATGAGTGTTTCAAATTATTGGTGTAGGACGGAACAGCTACTGACGGTGCAGGGAGCGAGCCCGGAGCGCCTGAGCACTAACGGTCACGAGCTCGCCTTATTCAGCCAGGCCATGGATACCTCGCAGAACCCGCATCTGTCTGGAGTCTCTAATAATCTGGTAAGTTTGATTCTATTTTTATTTATTTGGAAGAACCAACAATTGCACATTTTATGTGTTACAAAAAGAATAGAATATAGGGAGAGTTATACAACAGTGCAATCAACAACGTCCTCCACAGATACACATAAAGACAAAGACATTATTGATGAAGTGAAATAATTGCGTGAAATAAAATCGCGGGCAGAAGCTAGTTAACAATGAAAGGATTCATTGTTAACTAGCTTCTGCCCGCGACTTCGTCCGCATGACTTTTTGCGGACCCTTAATTTTATAATAAACATGGCATATTCTAGTATTAACATAGCTTTCTATTATAGCGTTAGAATTTAAAAAATCGGACCAGTAGTTCTGGAGATTAACCAACTTTATTTTATAAAATGTAGTGACATGTTGAAAAAGTTTAAATTATGACAGAATTGCAGGATTATTTATCGCCTCTTTTTATTTCACGTTTTATCAACTCGCAAGCATTCAATATTATTTTTCCTTTTGTGTAGTCTGGGGACGGCGAGGAGTCGTCATCTGACGCTGGTGCCAGTGACACTGAGGGCGAGACTCGCGCCAAACAAGAACCTATCGACTATGATGACCCAGCAACCATGGCCAACACCAACGGAACCCTGCCGCACAACTTCCCTGGACTTCTGAATCTACCAGGTATTAGAACAGGATGAGGTTCAATACATATATTATTTTACTCAATTACACTTAATTCATTGATTATTTGTAATATTGGATTGAAATTAATGAGGATTTCTTAATTTCTAGGTTTCCCCGGCTTGCCAGGACCATCAGGAATACCCGACAATTACGGTAAGTGCATTCCTAACTCTTACTAATAACTCTAATGATACATGACTCAATACCACATCACAATCACTGAATTGGTCTAAATAATTAAAATCTATTAGAATAATTTCCATTTACAATCTACAATATTAATGACGCCCAAAAGAACAAAGGAAGCAAATCAAATCATTATTTGTACATTATTGAGTCATGTACCTATTGCATGTAATAACACTAACAATTAAATAACGAGAACGACACCAAAGCGCTTAATTACTCTATTATAATCGTTTCGATAAATACGTACTTCGCCCCCAAAACATAATACGCATAAACGCAGTTAGAAATATCTTGGCAACCGTGGAAGTTACGTAACGACCGATCGTCCTAGACGTGCCGTCGAAAGTCAGACGAGTACCTGATAGGAGAGAGCACTGACGGAGACCTCCCCTGCCCCAGGAGCGACCTGGCCGGGCGGCGGCGACCGGGCCGCGCCCGACGAGCGGCCCGCGTGCGTCGCGCCCCTCGGTGAGCCCAGCAGGCCCGCGTGCCCCGAGTGCGGCAAGCTGTACAGCAACAATAGCAACCTCAAGCAGCACATCCTCAACGTGCACGCGGCGCACGAGCTCGCGCACTCGTGCCCCGTCTGCGGCAAGGCGTTCAAGACTCGCCAGTACATGCAGATACACATGAACTCGATACACGGTGTCAAACAGAGGAGGCGCGACCCCGCCCCGTCCGCGGACCGCTGCGACCGATACACTCACCACAGTGCTTAACGATGTTGTTCGGATCTATGTCTAACCGCCGCCTCTGTGTTACAGGGGCGGCTCTCGCGGGCGGGGCGGCGATGGGATACCGGCCGCAGTGTCCGCTGTGCGGCCGCGTGTACTCCTCCACCTCCAACCTGCGCCAGCATATGCTCAATGTGCACTCGCAGACCGACCGCGACCAGTGGTTCCCTTGCCAGCACTGCGGCAAGAAGTGCAAAACCAAGCACTACCTCATCAATCACCAGCTGCAAGCCCACGGCATCCGGCAGCGGCAGAACTCTTAGAGGCGGCGTGACGCCGAGCAGCCGCCGCCCATCGCTCCCCCGCCGCTCGGCTCAGTCGGCACGCTTGGCTCGCTCAGCGCTTGGTGGTGATCGTCGAGGCTCGCCTGCAAGCGACTCTACGCGCGTTACATACAATAATAGGAATAGATGTGCCAAGGACCTACGTGAAGCGAAATCGAAACGGGATTGTTTATTGTATCTATATTGTATTTTAATATAACGTAATATTTTTAGAGAGTTTATTGCGTTCGGACGGTTCGGAATGTCGAATTAAGGGTCGGGTTTGCCAACCGCTTTGCCCGTAGATAGTTTGTGTAACATGGTGCTGTCGGCATTGCAGATGCCGCGGCGCGGGGCGCGTTGGCAAACCCGGTAAGAGATACCGTGCCGAGTGAGGGGGACGAGCGAGGGATCGAGTTGCTCAGGTACCTAGAGGAGAGCGCGTTCTCGAAGCAGGCGGTGCTGTCACGGCTGACGTGTCCGCTGTGCCACGCGGGGCTGGCGTCGCTGGCGCAGGCGCGGCGCCACCTGGACGCGCACTACCCGCGCGACAGCCCCGTGTGCCCCGTCAGCTCCTGCGCGAGGTACTTCGCGCACCCCAACTCCGTGCGCAACCACATGCGCATCAAACACCGCCGCCAGTGGGAGAAAATGAAAACTTTGAAGTGGAGTTGTGGCTGGGCCAACTGGAACTAAACTGACCGATCAGGAACGCGATTCGTTTGATATTCGGCTTTCCAAAGTTAAAATTTCAACGGCTGTGAAACGGAACTAAGTAGAGTGGGGCTCGTAATTAAACCAGAGAATATAGTGATCTCCTGGATGCATTTTTTCATATAACGCTGTCATGTTCATAAAACATTAAATAAAGCAGTAGGTATAAATCGACTGAAAATTATTTTTGTAGTAGAATAGACTGATATTGTTTAAGTAAGGTTTTATATTATAAGCGCATTATGACATGTGATGATTGGTGCCATTGATAGAATACGAAGTGCTACTAATGAATGTCGATCATTCTGATCACTTCCTGAACGCCTGTAACTTCCATTGTTGCTTCTACGGTTAGAGCCTTTCTATTATAAGCGTCGTCTGGCGTAATATGTTAAACGATACTGTTAACTGTAGTTCCTGAAACAGTCCAAAAATATTTTATTTTCACCTGAATCTGCAAGCGCAAGAATGACTCTTGTTGATCAGATGTGATCTGGAGTCATTTTAGTCCATCGCTCTACTTGGGCAAATAGTAGGTTCTGCTTTTGAATTAAACCTGACATCCGACTGTGTCAGGTTCGCTTGGACAGACAACGCTTATAGGCGATTGGTATTATTCTTCCATTAGCTGTTTATCTTAGGCTCTGGTGTCCTGGTAATAAGCGTAGTATTAGTTGGTTCGATTCACGGTGGGTTCAAGCAAATACCCCTTTAGACGGGACATCATTCTGCAATACTTTTTCTTCCTCAAACATGACTGGTGCAATAGTTTTGGAAGTTTTATTTTTACATTTGTTATTTTTATTATTATATTTTCGGTTAGAAATTTTATTTTATTAAAGACTATACAAACAATATTTAGCTGTGGCTTATATATAAGAGTTTTGCTTTACGATGAACGGTTGCACCAGTGTGTGCTATTCCTTACCTACATGAATACTTTCGACCATAGATAAGACAATACGAAATAGTATGTAACGAAAATGAATCTAATGCCTTAGAATGCAATAGTTAAGAATAAGTTCACTTCCAAATCATAGAGAATTTATTTTCTAAATGATGTTTGTTCGTGATGCTCGTACGTAAATCGTGCACAATCTAAAACATATCTAGTCAATGTAGACAACCGGAGGAATTATTTTAAAATGTACATAATAATCGACGATTCCATTCGCATATATTTTTGTAAAGAAAAAAGGGAAATACACCAATAATAAAACTTATTCTGTTATTGAATGTTGTTGAAATATTATATAGTGTGGTTTGAACCGCACAGCTCCTGAACGAAACATAAAATGCCTTTGTTCTGAAAATGTTAGCACCAAGCGTACTGCGTGTCAGTGCGTCACTGCTGCCTGCCAAAGATGAATATACCGCTCCTTTACGGAACACAAATAGCCTTAAGAAAGCAATAAATACAATGGTACTCTATTATTAGTAACAATAGGCCTACAAGTAGACTCGCACATTTTATACTTTACCCATGAAGACATACGTTGCCTTAGCATTAAAATATTAAATATTTAAGAAATTTTCAAGTCCATTTCGTAGGCTCGTGTAAATATTATCGAAGTTGCCTTCAAAATATATGCGATGGAAACGGATACATTTCATAGAACTCCAGAATGAAAAAAAAAATTGGTTAAATTAGCGAGTAGATGAAATTGTTCCTGACGCCTGAGAGGCAATGTCGTATTATATCTTAATAACTATAAAAAAAAGAAAAATAATAAAAAAATATTTTTAAGCGTAAACTTAGTCACTCAATAACCAAATGTTCAATGTGAGTAAACGATTCTAGTTGCGAATGTATTAGTGATACGATATATACGTAATAACTTAATTTTTACCAGAAGAAAGTGTCTGCTTATATAAATACATACACAATAAAACTACCAAGTAGAAAGGTTTCTTTTATTTGATCAAACCTTTGCACAACAATTGACTCGAATGACAAACAGTTTACTAAAACTAAATCTATATACTAACAAACTACTTCATAAGTCTAGTTTACATTCTGAAAGCAAGAAGGTAAGGATCTACCTACGTTAAATATTACATGACTTAAACCAGTACAACTTAGAACACAAAGTGTATTTTCTATTGCAGGAGGGTGTCGACGGACGCAGGACCTGTTGCGTGTGAGAGCGACGGATCCGCGGCCGTGCCCAAAGTGCGGCAAGATCTACCGATCTGCGCACACGCTGAGGACGCATCTCGAGGACAAACATACTGTCTGCCCTGGATACCGGTTAGTAATACCTACCTTCTACTTACATTCTTAACATTTATTTTGCAATGGTTTACAAAACACCAAAAAAAGTATATAAGTAGGCAATGCAAGATCTGTTTCTCATAAGTAGGTACATTACATGTGTAACCATTGAGAATGTTATTAAAGTGTTGATGAATGTACCAATAAGGTTGAGTGTAGGGTGTTATGGCGTTTTGTTTGATAGACATGTACATTCACGCGGGAAATGTATAAGAACTTAAACATATTATGTACAAATGAGGGCTCACAGAGCATTTAAAACGCTCGTCCTCATTGCTCTCAATGGGACAAGTGCCCAAAAGGCTAGCAGCATTACCACGTTGTATGGCGATGCTAATAAAAAATAAAAAAAATATATGAAGAAGGTATACAAACATATTGCCGAAAAAGTGTTGAACACCTTGTACCTAGATTCTAACCACAGACAATGGGTAACATCGAACTTTCTTTTTTCCCACAGTTGCGTACTCTGCGGAACGGTAGCAAAGTCCCGCAACTCGCTTCATTCTCACATGTCGCGACAACACCGCGGTATCTCCACCAAGGACCTGCCCGTGCTACAGATGCCCACCAGATTCGACCCTGAACTCGCCAGCCAGTACGTATTCTGTGGAACATTTTGGATCAGATTTCGGCACAGAGTCAGGATTTTTTATCGGCTATGAATTAATCACTTAGTCCTGCAATCCTAGTACCATAATTAGCTTATTTTTTACATCAAAATAAATTGTCATTTACATCATTTACATCAAAATAAACTTATTTTTTACAACAAAAGTCCACAAAAACCCGTCCCTTATTAGGGTAAAAACGGGACCCTATTACGACTGCACTATCCGTCTGTTTGTCTGTCACTAGGCTGTATCTCATGAACCGTGATAGGTAGACAGTTGACATTTTCACAGATGATGTATTTCTGTTGCCGCTATAACAACAAATACCTACTAAAAACAGAATAAAATAAATATTTAAGGGGGGCTCCCATACAACAAACGTGATTTTTTGCCGTTTTTTTTGCTCGATGTCTAATGCCTCCTCTACACAATCGGCCATGATCGGCACTCGTTGATCGTCTGTGATCGGTAACGTAATTGTCACGATCATCGTGCATGCATCCACACAATCGTCCGTGATCATTTATTGAGGGGCAAGCGTTCAAGATGGACGCAAAGAATACATACAATATAATATACATGGATGAATTATTATGATCGGCGATCGTGTGGGCACGCGCTTGCAACTACAAGCGATTCCCTTTGATGTGTGTCCAAAAAACCGACAAGTCACCGATCGACGCAATCACGACGACGATTAAGGGCCATGATGAGCGACTACAGGCGAGTACTCCGTTCACACGATCGTGATCGCGTGTAATCGCCCATCATGGCCGATTGTGAAGAGGAGGCATAATGTAAATGTTGTATAGATAATGGTACGGAACCCTTCGTACGTGAGTCCGACTCGCATTTGATCAGGTTTTCAAGCTCAATATTGAAGAGTTTTATTTTGAGTCAAGAGCCTTTAAAATGAATTATATTCTGAATTCTCAATCTTATCAGATTACTAGCCAAAGCTGGTGTGAAGGTGTCACCAGAACAACTTCGAGCGCGCGCCTCCCCTACCGGACCTCGTCGTTCGGACATCAAGCTGGACGCCAAGTCTGCTGCCTCAGAGAGCAGTTCCATCTGCGGAGACAATGACAACGACGACCTGAGTCAGTCTCGTTACCAGGACAGCATACCAGTTTCGCCACCACGTAAGTTGACAAAGAAATTAGTTTTTGCGTCATCATATTGTAGGCATCGATCCAATTACATTCTGGGCCTTACAGCAGGGTTTCTTAAAGTGGGGTCCACGGACCACTAGGGGGTCTCACAACATATTTTTTAGGAAATTGTGTAGTAAACTCTGCGTTTCTCGACCAAGTCAGAACTCGAAATAAGGTTTGTTTTCTGGAATTGTTTAAATTGTGAAAGTGGTCCGTGACTACAAAAAGTTTAAGCAACCCTGCCTTACAGGGACCAAAAGACCAACTTCCACGACTCAATCATCCCAAAAACCACCTTTCTTTTCCAGATATTAACAACTTAGCAAACACAACTATCACAAAAGTGCCGGCAGTTCGAGCGGTGACAGCTAAGACCATGGAGAACCTTCCACATGGACTGACTGCTGGCATGAAGCATGATGACTACCCACCGGGCTATGGAGGGAGTTCAGCACTGCTGGACACCTACCTGCAGTACATCGGAGAAAATATGTTTGGTACGTACTATAAATTCCTTAAGCCATATGAAAAACTAGTGTTTTAATTACAAATTAATAGCTTGAAAACCTTAAAAGAACACGCTTTTGTAGGCACTGCACTA
The DNA here is from genome assembly GCA_947361185.1 of Charanyca ferruginea. Lineage (NCBI taxonomy): Eukaryota > Metazoa > Arthropoda > Insecta > Lepidoptera > Noctuidae > Charanyca > Charanyca ferruginea. The sequence goes on along the minus strand of OX376057.1, from coordinate 7,912,908 downwards.
AAAAGCAAAACATGTCATTAACTGTGTGCCGCGTTATTCCGTTATAGTGTTTACCTTCCGGGTCCATTATTAGATCAGGTCGATGGTACCATATTATTATATTGTCATGGGTATTACCTGCATTTGTAAAGTTTGAAATCGATGCGACAATTAGAGTTTGTTAAATTCGACATCCAAGATTTTTTTACACAGTTATAGGTCAAGCTTGTAAAAGTATATAAGTTATTGTATTCTACAAAAGCGTCCTTTTTCCAGCAGGAATGAACGCGAAACTGGCACAAATGAACGCGATGCACATCGACAGGAAATCGTACGAGGAACCATCACCTCAAATGGGATCCCTACCACCTCCACCAACAAACCTCGCACACCAGCGCTTTCTCAAACAGATGCAGCGCCAGTACACAGAGAACATGAGCAAACCTGACATCATGCGGGATTCCGATGAACCATTAGACCTTGGAAAAGAGAGACAACGGAATGACAGCATAAGCGAGACAGAACCTGACAAACACGATATGACAGACAAGGACAACGGCAAAGATTACTACAAAGATTATAATGAGGATGACCGGAGAGTGCACTCCGAGCAGGACCCAGAAAACAACGGGCAGGATGAGGGGGACTACTCAGAAGATGAACACAACAAAAACTCATGAAATGAAGGTGTGTTAAGTATAAGTGTGTTGGAATAGTCACGTAGATAAGTGACAGATAGGACAATGTTTTGTTGAAATTATGAAAAGGTGCTTGAGTGTTATGTTTTGTGGTCATTAGCTTGATTCGTTTTTGTAATAACGGTTTTAATTGTTGACCCGTGGAATGTCGTTGGTGCCATTTCCGATATTAATGTAAATTTAAAGTTTTAGGATTAAATCGGTTGCAGCTAGGTTGAGTCTAGTTACTTTGCAGAGACGTCACGAATCTGTATTGCTGGTCTTATGGAAGGACAGATGCGTGGGTGGAACAGTGTTCGTTCTCGAGCACATCGTGCAGTCGACGCGGACAGTCGCGACGCTGTGCGTTTAATAGAAACCTGTTAGTGAGACATTATTTTTATACCCGATGTGATAACACAGCCATAATTCACTTTAGCATTTACCTGACACATTCGTTCAGATCGACTCGCCACTTGTTTGTGAGATTGTTTTAGTAGTAAATGAACTAGTGAGTAGTGTTTTTTGTATTGTGTATGTAAAGGTCCCGGTCACGTAGTAGGGCCTCTTACATAGTAATTCCATCCATCTACCTCAGCATTTGGGCCAATGCGGCAAACGTTATAAAGTAAAAAAAAAATATCCACACAAATTGTGAAATTCCATCCATCTACCTCACTTCAATAGATTTTATTTAATATTTTATACAATTTATAGATATAAAATAACTGTTGTTTTATGCATTTTGCAGATTGCATTTATATATATACTATATAGAGTATATCGTAGGTAAATATATGCAAGTCATTAGGTCATTGTTAGTGCTGCCCGTAGGTACTCGTACGTATACCGTTATGTTATAGAATACGCACTCACTAGAGGAACATTAGACTGTGTCACGACCGTAGCGAGTAATGAACATGAACCTCAGATATCAATGAGCACACTAACTTTATACGATGAGATTATTGTATACGAACAAATATAACAGAGCTTAAAATCATACTATTATTAAAATAAATATACATATAACAATATGTGCGTATACTGAATCGCGTACGGCGAAGTTTTAACGCGATAAGAACACGATGTATAACGATTAAAACATTTAAGGATCAATTTAAAATATCGGCAATACTTTACATTGTAACAGAGTCTGGGTGGGCTACGTTCAATATGTTTAAATGTACTGTGAATTACTCGCGAGTGTTCTGCCCTTACACTGTAAACTGTACCTTGAGACTGAATATCATCCAAGGGGTGAGCAGTTATCGCGTTATCACAATGCGTGCGATTCGTCAGAAGTTCAAATTTGACACTTAACAATATATTATTATGATATAAGACGATATTATGCATGTATATAAATGGAGATGATATGTAAAGTACATAAATAAATAAATAGAAACAAAAAGCAATAAATAAAGTATACCTTGACGTTGCCTTCGAATTTGTGTAAATACGTGGGTAGTGAACGGTTTCCGTTGGTATTGTGGAAATAAGAACCTTATAGTGTACAAGTGAAGGTTTATTTTGTAGTAATGATGTGGGCTCGTTACTTAAATAACAATTTTACTGTGATTACAATCTCATGTTAGCCTTCAATACTTATACATATTTTTTAGAGTACAATGTTATAGTTATTTAGTATATTATAAGATATTCGTAAGCGAGTCAAAATTATATTTACTTCCCGCCCCCGAACGTTAGGAATCACGTTATTTAAGTATTTAGAGCAATAGGTAAAAGCATTTAACCTTTTATATAAAAGATATTACATTTATGAATTTATTGAGATATCTCACTTTGCCACCTGGGGCTTGTAAAGCTGTCATTTTGACACTTGCGTGAGTGTGGCCATCGCAAGGAAATTCATAGATATTATTACTAGGAGTAAGTTCTACGGGTTGATTGAAAATAATTTTTGTTTAGTGTGTTAGTGAGAATTGATGATTAAGTCAGTTTGATTTGCGCAAATATAACCTTGTTGACATTAAACAGTGTTGCCATAGTGAGTAATAATTTTCGACTGTATATAAAATAAGTTTTGTTTGTTTAGGAAAATGAGTGCTTAATATTTGATTATTATGGAATAGATGCAAGTATCTTTTTATTTAGATTACTCTGACTACATTCTACTCATTATAGTTCTTTTAGATGAATATAGTTGATGCACGTTGTATTTAACATTAAACAATAGTCAGTTACCAGATTGTGATTAAGGAAAGTATATATATATTTTTTCAACACATGCCATTTTAAATACAAATAATAATTAGGGGGGTTTACGTCGTTATTTCTAAGGGGCTCTATACACCGATGTTGTGGGCAACACTCCCAGATTATACTGGACAAAATGAACCTGCGCAGGCGCCGTATATCCTCGTACCATCGCACAAACGCTGCCATCTCGTGTGTAGACCCGTTAGTACGACGCAAGCCCTCCACCGCACTGTACAGTTGTTGATTATGCAGAATATTATATACCAGTGAAGAATAATGAATATTTAGGACTATAAGTCATTGATATGCTCTCGATATAATACTTACGTTTAGTTACCTTGTGAACTGCAAGTTCGACATTAGTTTTTTTTTTCTTTATTTGTTTGGTTATACTAATAATACCTCATTAGCATGACCTATCATGTAAAACTCTTTTTATAAGTTTGACGCACAGTACAATGTTGTTTTTTTTATCTGTTCGAGTACCACGTAACTTACGGTAGCTGTAGAAATAAAAAAGCCACATTACAGAGTACAAAATAATGAATTGATGTAGTACAGATGTATATTATTCTCTCAAAATGTTTCAATGTTGATACATGTGTATGTTGCCGTGTGTGGCGTGTCTCGAACGGGTCCTTAATTATGTTTAGGGAGCACAAGATATTAAGTTTGTTTACTCTGTGGCTGTACAGGGCCTCAAGTTTGCTATTACAATAGTGTCAGAATGGTCTATCATTGATTTCATACTTGTTGATTTTCGCAAGTTTGGTAATCTACTAATATAATGGCGTCATTATGAAAATCAATGATAGACCATTCTGACACTATTGTAATAGCAGACATGAGGCCCTGGTCGCGTCATGTAAAAAGAACGCTGGCGGTAAAGCTGCGCAGGCGATTTATCGGTCTATTTGGTGGTATGAGGTGCGGTGTGGGGCGGGCGAGTCACGCGCCGCATGCTTGCTGAAGCTCTATTGGTTCGTCAGTCGACATTTGCTTTCCGTGCAATGTCCACGTTACGTTCGTTCGCAGAATACCATCGCGCAGAAAAGTTTTTAATTACGACATGGTTTTATATAGAAAAGTGAGAACAATGATATATATATAACGTTAATATTGTTTTATGAAAAGAGAGACTGATAATAATGCAGTTGATCATTTAAAACAATGCATGAAACGGGCCGCAGAGGCAGCAATCAACATTTTTGTACCAGATTAAACAGTCTACATGTAATCTAACATGTTTTAATTCTATTTAATGATATCCTATCAAATATATTTTTTAATGTAGTAATGTACCAATAACCAATAAACGAAGCCGCGAGCGAATTCTAGTTAAAAAAAAACCATAGGCTCAGTACTTTCGTGCGCGATTGTACCCATGCACAAACACACCCCCTCCACTTTCTTCCAGCGTTCTTTTTACATGACGCGTACTGTACCAATTAGTTTATATAATTCAACTGTTTTGAAAAAGGTTGCCATCGCAATTTTTAAGCCTAAATATTTGTTTTGTAAGACCTACGTTTTGGAGTCGATAAAAACAATAAATTTTATATGAATGATTTGGTACTCAGTCTTGTCTAAAAAGGTTTATTGATTCTGTCGTACTGCATTTGAATTGCCGACACAAATTTAGTTCAGATGATCTCGCAAAGTCCCCATAAATTATTTATCATCATCGTTTTCTGGTGGCGCATCTGTATACGACTGCTGCAATAAGCGGCCACCATTCCTTAAGATCATTTCAACTCTATTGCTGTACTAATTAGGTGTATTTTTCAAAATCATTGGACTTACATAAATGGTTAAGTATTTATGCAATAATTAATTAAGGTACGATTGGGATGACGATACAAGCGGCCATTTTGTATGATGACGTCATCTCAATGTGAAGGACTCTCAGTATTGTTATGATTTTGATAGAGATATACCTAATTGAGACAGAAGATATTATTTTATGTATATTTTTATAGTTGGAACAACCACGCCTGAGCCATTTGTACATTAGAGTACTAGCTGTACGCTGCTTCATTACATTACTATATACAAAAATAATAAAATAATTGTTTTGAATGTGTTGTTTTATTACCTTTTAATTGCCATATTAATTAATAACCAACTTAATTGGTAAGTTGACACAATTAACTATAATTCCAAGACGCAATTTCTTTAAAAACACATTCGATTTTTGGTTGCTTTGAAATCATTAAATAGTTCATCACTTGTACAGTTCAATGCAAACTTAATGGCGGCTGTGAAGCGCGCTACTGGTTGCGCAGTACCCCGACCCTCACGCCCGCTGACACGTGAAATTGTTACTGCGCAGCCATTCCACTCGTGTTCAGAGCCGTCATTAAGTTTGAATCGTACTGTATAGTTATCGGCACGTAAGTTGGCAAGAGATTTTGTACTGGGAGAAGATCGCGCACGGATTTTGTACTGGGAGAAGATCGCGCACGCACAATTTCATACATTTTTACATGCGCGAACTTCCCCCACTACAAAATCTCTTGCCAACTTACGTGCCGGTAATTATAACTAGGTGATTTTTGTAGCTCTTCATTGCATCACAATAAAACTAGTGTGCTATATGCTGACGCATGAGTCAGAGGTCAAACTAGTAAGCAATTAAATTGTTTGTGTCATATTAAACTCACCATTCAGCATTTTGTAGAAAACCAATTTAATAAAATAATAATAAGTATGAACTTACTTAAAAACATACTTATATACATATTTTAGGAAGGATCTTAACAATATAAGATTTTTTAACCAAAACAAAAAACGTGTATTTATTTAATGGAATCGCATTGACAAACTTTTACTCCTTCTATATATTATAGATAATCTCTTACATATACAATAATGCCTAAAACTAGAGAAATAAATAGTAAAATAGTACATATTAATATTATTATATTACACTAACTACTTGCTATTTTACTCTTAAAAAAAAACTAGGTACTACATCCAAAACCACACAATATTGTTTAACCTAAAAGCGGTTGGTAACATTTTTAATTTTAGAACAAAACATTATCATAGATGATTTTGTACATAGATAAATAAAAAAATAAATCTAAGCATTCAAAGGTTTTTCTTTTTTTAAATTAGAAACTCGTCCGTCAATCCTCTTTTATCTGCTTCTTCTTAGTAAAGAGGTAATGAGCGCCCAACAGAGCGTTCATTCTGCAACAATAGAATATTTTGCCTATCAAAAAAGTGTTGAACCATTTATGAGAGATGAGATTGTTTAATTCAATTTTAAACCAACTTAAAAAAGGAGGAAGTATTCAACTTGACTGTATTTTATTTTGTAAGTTTGTCGGCCAATATCTTCGTCAGCTGTGAACCAATTTTATAATTATTCTTTTTTGTTTGATGGTATATGTCCCAAAGCTGGTTCCACATAAATTAAATTTTATCATCTTTTAGTTGACGTATCAGAGACTCTCGCATCACGTCATCACACCCCTCCCGAACCGCGTCGCTACCTCAGGACCGGTCTTAGATAAGCGGTGGAGCTATAGCATCTGCTCGCGCCTTCGTCTGCGTAGATTTCAGAATTAAGCCGAAGAACGCCCTAAATAGGGTATTACACCCATTTTTGAAAAGTGTCTCAATGAAATTCTGTAGTGCTAACATGCCACCAAAAAAAAAACAAAATTTTTATTCTTTCGATAAGTGCCATAAAAATGCATCTAAATTTTAAATTTTCAAATTTCGCGCGTAGTTTGACGAAAACGCCTCTTACTGGACGCCATATTGCTCAGCATAAATGACGTCAGTTCGATTTGTATCAAATGAGCTCATATTAAATATGATAATTGTATATCATTCAAAAATAATTAAAAGTATATTTTGTAATAGGTGTAATAATAAAAAAATTACGTTGGTTACGAAAATAATAAAAGTAAAATGCCTATATTAGGCCAATCGGTTGACTGACAGTTGTCAATTTTTTGTTTACACAGCCGTACGGCGTAATAACATGGCCGCTACTATTTCACGGTGTTTTATAACAGATTAAAAACACTGAAAACTTTGAATTGAATTTAAAAATTTGTTTTGTTATTTTATGAACTAAAACTTAAATTTTCCGACTGCTTTATGCTTAAACTGTCTCAATAACATATTTATAGATTTTTTCTCGTATAGAGTAAAATACCCTATTATCCCACGCGACCTCAAAAGCGTGTTAAGCTAGATCCATATCTATGTGTGTGCAGTCTTCAGTGAATTCTGTTAAGCCGTTTATGCGTGACAAAATAACAATCATCCATTCGTTCATTCATTTATCAATCTATACGCGCTACTTTCGCGTTTATTAGGAAGTAAGAAGTAGTATAGTGGAACCTTCTTGTTCTGATCACAGAAGAATTCGGTTCTCACTATTAGCTAACACAAAAAAACCCGAACCAAGGCGCAACCCGCGCCGAACTAATGTACCTGGCTACAAGCGACTCCTGGCCTCCTTACTAGCCAGGGACCAAACACCTCTAAATATAACAGATCCCAAACAACTTGAAGACACAGTAGCGAAGCTCTCAGAATATATCATTGAAGCCTACCACACCTGTTGCAAACTAAAAGACCCGGACGCCAAGGGTAAGGGAAACTCCTGGTGGAATGCGGAATTAAGTAAGCTCAGGCTAGCGGTACGCAGGCAATTCAACAGAGCCAAAAATTCCAGGCTACCTGAAGACTGGGAGTTATATAAAGAAACCCAATATACATTCAAAAAACAAATCAGAGCTGCCAGTAGAGCAGCCTGGAGGAAATTCTGCGAGAATATAGAATCACACAGCGAGGCCGCGCGGGTGAGGAAAATCCTATCTACCGACCTAAATCGCACCCTCGGGTCTCTGAAAAACCCAGATAACACATATACGAAAACAGGACTTGAAACAAGTAAAGTTCTACTAGAAACTCACTTCCCAGACTGCAGCCTCTCCGAGGACAGGACATGGACAAGTGAGCCAACACACACACCAAACAACCAGGACTGGCACCGAGCCCGTACCATAGTAACAGAAGACCGAATAAGGTGGGCAATTAAAACCTTTAAACCCTACAAATCTGCAGGCCTAGACGAAATCCTCCCAGCTTTACTGCAGTGGGGAGTGGATCTCATCACATCATGGCTGGTCCCGATCTATCGTGCCTGCCTAGCACACAACTACGTACCACTTGCATGGCGAGAGGTGAAAGTTATCTTCATCCCCAAACCAGGCAAGAAGGACTACACAGACCCCAAAGCGTACAGGCCAATAAGCCTGACATCATTCCTACTGAAAACCCTTGAGAGACTCTGTGACAGACATATACGGGACGGACCTCTTCGAGGGCTGCCACTACACAAACAACAACACGCCTACTCCACAGGGAAATCAACAGAATCAGCACTGCACAGTGTGATTTCCAAGATCGAATGTGCGATAGACCACAAATGTTCCTCACTAGCAGCTTTTATTGACATAGAAGGTGCTTTTGACAAAACCATATTCCACAGCATCAACGCAGCTCTCGAGGAACACGGTGTGGACTCGACCCTGCGAGGATGGATCACCAACATGCTCAGACTGAGAGCCGTACAAGTCACGGTGAATGACACCACAAGAGCCATTGTGGCGAAGGGATGCCCGCAAGGAGGTGTCCTCTCGCCACTCCTATGGAACCTTGTGGTAGATAGCCTCATAAGGCGTCTAAATGACAGAGGCTATTTCACGGTAGGCTACGCTGACGACATAACCATAATAATAAACGGCACACATGAAAACACACTATGCAACCTTATGCGTCAAGCCTTGAAGATAGTAGAGGACTGGTGCAAGGAATATAGATTAACAGTGAATCCCACTAAAACTGAGCTTGTCCTTTTCACAAAGAAAAGGAAGTTGGCAACACTACAGTTACCACACTTCTTTGGAACCACGCTAAGCCTATCGACTGAGTCCAAGTACCTGGGCATATATTTGGATAAACAGCTGAATTGGGCAAAACACACCGACTACATCACCACAAAAGCCAGCATAGCCCTATGGCAATGCAAAAGACTGCTTGGCAGAAATTGGGGAATAAGCCCCAAAATCACCTACTGGCTATACACTACAGTTATCCGACCAATTGTCACATACGGTTCTTTAGTTTGGTGGCCCAGGACCAACCTGAGCACAGCCCAGAAAGAGCTTGAGAAACTACAGAGACTAGCCTGCGTAGCGATCACCGGCAGTATGAGAACGTCACCTACTGCGGCTCTACAGGCGATGCTGGGACTGCCACCTCTACACCTTGTCGTGAGAGAGGAGGCGACCCTAGCGACTTTCAGGCTTGATATATCCGGCACCCTAAGCAGAGATTCCAGAATTAAACACACACGGATAAAAGAGGATGCAATCAAGCGACAGCCCATGATGGCATCACCCAACGACAGAACCCTGAAAATACACTGCTTCCAGAAACACTACAACATAGAGCTCACAGCGGAACTGTGGGACTACTCAGGCCCAAATGAGCTAAGGATCTACACCGATGGTTCAAAAACCGAACTAGGTACTGGAGTCGGAGTCTTCTCTGAAGACCTAAACATCAAAATATCCAAGCCCCTAGGAATGCTTAGCACTGTCTATCAAGCAGAATGCGTAGGCATCATCCAAGCAGCACATGCCATTGAGGCCAGGGAGGTCACGGATACGCGCATCCGTATACTCTCCGATAGTGCCTCAGTCCTTCAATCCTTAGAGAAATACCAGATCGCGTCGAGACTAATACTAGAATGTCATAATGCACTAGAACGTATTACGGTACTAAACCGCAACACGGTGACACTACAATGGATCAAGGGGCACAGTGGATCGTTAGGCAACGATGCGGCTGACGAACTCGCCAGGAGGGGTTCCAGCACAAAAGCCATCGGACCCGAACCCATTGTGCCCATCCCGTTTAATCAGTTAAGAAGTTGGGTAAAAGACTACACACAAACACAGGCGGCAAAATGGTGGACCTCGACACCAGGGTGCAGGCAATCCAAGGAGGCTATACCATCCCTGGATACGAAGCTGACCAGGCGCCTTCTGCGCCTGGACAGAGACAGCTTGCGACTGGTGGCGGGGACCATCACCGGACACTGCTCACTAAACAAACACTTTCACACCCTAGGCATCACCGATAGTCCTCTGTGCAGAGCCTGCATGGAGGCAGAGGAAACGGTGGCGCATGTACTCCTTGAGTGCACTGGTGTCACCCAGATCCGCAGGGAAACCCTTGGAACACCAAGCTCACTTGCGGACGCCCTGAGAGGACTGGGAAGACTGATCTGCTTCTGGAGGGAGGTGGGCTGGCTGGAGTAATCGGCCGCCATGGCTCACGTACAATGGTCCACATTTAAGGACTAAGTGCGGAAACCAAACCCCCCTAACGTAGAACGTAGAACGTAGTATAGTGGACAGCAGGATGTATCATCCATACGAAAAAACGAAGATTAGTAATTCTCTTCTCTATGTAAAGAAGACGTTATCACTGATATTGTTCATTTATTCTACTGGATAATATATTGACATGACACTAATATTTCCACCATTCACAACTAATATTGCTCATAGCTAAGCTACGTTTGCCACGGTCGGTCTGTGGATGGGTGACCATCCGTTTTTATACCGAGTTCCGTGCCTCGGAAATCATGTAAAGCCGTTGGTTCCGACTGTCATTCGTAGATCTTTGGTTGTCGTTAAGGGTAGTTAGAGGCCAGAAAGTTTGACAACCAGTCTTACAGCCTTGTCGAATTTTAAACGAAATTTATGATCAGGCCCCTTATTCACAATCATTCGATTCGATTCCGTACCGAATCGAAAGTCAAAAGATATCGAAGATGTCCTTCAAACGCAATTCACAAATCCGAAACCGAATAATTTTGACAGTTCAACGAACATACGAAGACTGAAGTCGGAAATGACATTGTCGAATACGGTTTCTTACCGACACGGAAACGTATCGAATGGTTGTGAATAAGGGGGCAGGTGGATAGAAATAAATTAATTTCGATTTTTTGTAACCCATTACAGATACACTACCAACTACGGAGCCGTGAAAGAAAAGTATATAAAAGCTAAAGCTATTATAAACCATTATAGTTTACCGAACACTTACAGTAGTACAAAGATGACGTTAAGAAAACATATTATATCGATTTTTCCAAAAATAAAGTCGTTTGAGCTCGACTTACTACCTCGGTTTACGTTTACGACGCTCGCAAGGTGATAAGCTCTGCATATATTACTAGATCGCGTGCAGCTCAACTATAAAACTTAAATAAAGGCTGAACGGTACATGGCGAGGTTGAAACGTTAACTGTTAAAAGTTTAAAGCTTAGAGGAGTATTGATCATCAATAGCGAATCACTTTAAAGAATCAAGCTAATAGTTTAGTTCGCATTCGAGTTACATTTTTTGGGCCATAGAACTGGCTATTTTATAAGGGACTTAAATGGCAAAATGAGGGAGCTAATAGCTTAGTTTGTACATAAAAATACTCACTTTTGCAGTACCTATGGATAATATTAATTTACCAATCTCATCTCCGCAACTAAAGCTACACATAAACCATTTTTATTTTGAAATATCCCACAACCATATACTACAGCATACAAAAAAACTACAAGCACCAAAAAGAATGTATGTTACTTACAAGAAGGCCAAATGCTATTTCTTGCTAGCCAGCGCTATGCCGAGTCCGACGATGCCGCCGATAGCCAGCACGGCGCCACTTGCCACTGCGATGCCGATTAGACCCTCCTTCTCCATACGCTTGTTTATCTGGCGCTGAAATAGGTGGAGGGTAGTGTTTGAAATACACATGGTCAAGTCCAAATAGACAAGGAAAATTCACCATTATTGTCATGAATAAGAAGGTCTGAATTGATATTTTATTATGCCGCGAATAGCACCACCCCATTTCTACCCGTGGGTGTCGTAGAAGGCGAAAAAAGGATATTGACCAAAGGATGGGCAGCAGCGTCTTTCTGAGTACCATAACACCTACTGCAATCTTCAAAATGTATTGGCCAAGCATGGCGATTACGGCTGAACCGCGGTGGTTTAAGGGAAACCTATGCCCAGCAGTGGGCGTCTAATGATGATGATATAGTTAGAAATACACAAAAATCAAAAGCAATTGTCTCGTGAAATTTGGGTTACAACATAAGAGATAAAATCTTATTCATAATAAGGTTTGAAAATATATTTGTGAAACAATAACATTTCTATCGGTAGGCACTTTAGCAACAAAACAGTTTTGTCTTTTGAGTAATTGTAACATAATAATGCTTGTTACTGTACAACATCATTACTGCAAGCAATATAAAGGCAGTTCTGATTCAGTTATACATTTAAAGTCATTACCAAGGTTGTCATTTCTTTGGACGAAGGAATGGCAGACAATATTAATATATTTGTAAAGTAATATTAATACTTTTCCTTTTCATTACTAAACATATGAAACCATAACAAATCAAATGTGGTTTATACATGGATATTCAACAACAGAAAATTTTAAATAAAATTCAGTATACTCCTTATAATGGCATTAGATATAAGAGGCTTGCAGAAGCAGGAATGCAAAACATTTTATTTAAATAATAATATAAACAAAATAAAAGTCTTTTAAAGATTAGTCAACATTTTGGTAGGATTATAGTGAAACAAATAACATTCCCGGTATTGTTAATCCTTGCTCCTTTTAGGTTTTTAGCATTGACACAGTATTTTAAATTGATATGAAATGATACAACTAAATGAAAGCCACATAATTTCATGTGGTAAATTATTAAAATGGTTACAATCAAGTGCGATAGCTACTGTAAAAATAGATTATAATAAATTCAGCGTCTATCGTAACTCTAACATGTTTATTGTACTTGTGTTAATTAGTGTGCATTTTAATTAACCTTTTTCAAGTTCTGTCTAATGCTATTGTAATGGAGTATTGGTAATAAGGAAAATTTAGAAAAAGTTTTTAAATTTTAGTTACAAGCTCACTCTGACTACATTGCCTGTAAGAAAATATAAAGTAAGTACCTACTTAAATTACATATAACATATATAAAAGGCAAAAGTGATTGACTGATGTATCAACGCACAGGCCAAACCCTTAAAGCTAAGCCCGAAATTTTAAATTTCGTACACATATTACGTAGATAGGGACAGGAAAATGTCTGTAGGGTCAGCTAGTTTAACATAAAAATTAATAACATTCTGTAATTATCTTTGTTCCAATACAAAGAAATTAATAACAAATTTGTGTTAATGATAATTACAGAAAGTTATCAAAACAAAATGAGTTATAGGAAATTTACAACCAAAATGGCGTATTTTTATGTCATTGGATAATAAAATAATCAAGCTGACACACATCCACCTAGTGTCAAGTGGCCCTCTGCTTATAGCTTTGTGCAATATCAAAGGCCTTGCAGATGTGTTGCTGATACCCCAGAAACAAAGTTGAAATGACACACATGCCTGTAATTACACCACAGTTATAGGAAATCGAAACAAACCTCTAACGCCAAAACTTGTTGGTTGGCCGGCTCAATTTCTAGGAACGACTTGACATAATGCAGGGCCTTGTTGTACTCCTTGATTCTTGCATTGCCTATGGCAAGGTAAAACAGGTAATCTCTTTTGCCTTCAGGATGAGAATTGAACAACTCTTTGAGAAGCAGGATACCCTGAAAAATAATAATCGGAATACATTTTGATGTACTGTTTGAATAGAGCAAATAGCGTCAACTTTTGGACTGACTGACTCCTTGATTTAGTGATAGAGAAAAAAATATTTTGCGGAAAGGATCCAACCTGTTTAGATTTAAAACAAAAAAAAGAAAACCTCCTTCAAAAACTGATGTTTATATATAAATATATAAACATCCAAATTAATAACCTTCTCCTTTTTGAAGTTGTTTAAAAATCAAATAATCAGTCATAATTACAATAACTGATGTGGAAATAGCCCAACATAATGTACTTATGTGTATCAACATTTGTATACCCACACAGTACAATACTATTGTTTTAAACCAGCTGTTTTTGTTCTGTAACTTGTATGACACTTGCCCAGTGTGCATGACTGAATATTTTTAGATCAAGGAAGACATGATTTGAAAGTCCTCAAAGACCTTGTGTGTGCCAAATGAGAGGGTATTTGGCACGCAGACTGATCTGTGAAAGAAAATTTCGTGAATGAGTGGTATAGCTTCTTATAGCCAGAATGACTTGTTTTTATTTTTCTTCCCAAAATTATTATGTTTACATGCCTTTTCAGGTCAGAGAATCATTTATAAAAACCCCCCCCCCTTAACCCTTTGGCTCGAACGAAAATATACAGTATTGCAGTAAATGCAGTATTGTATGTAATAAATGACGTCAAAATTCTCACGATCAAAATAATGATGCGACAAAGTTGTACAGTACCTTTCGTATGTCTGTGGGGTATTTGCTTCGTACTAGGCACCACGCATATTCGAATTGCGCTTTGTGCGTCACGTTTCCTTGGTGTAGCTGCTCGTGGAACACTTTCTCGAACTTCTATATCATAAAATATCAAGAATAATCAGTACAACATTCAATGACTCACGAATACAACGTCGCTAAGTTTTCACATTACTTGCAAATCTTCCGACGATACAATCTCATCCAGAACGTCTTCCATGATGATCTGTTACTGAAATGTTATGTAGAATTTTATAGTATTACAATTTATATTCCAAAAACGACAAATATCATTATTTCGCGTTAACCGATAGTGAAAATTGAAAAATCAAAGTTTTGACGATTTTGACGTTACAGCTCTATGACAGCTGCGGTAGAGTTGCAGAGCTGAAAATTGGCATTTATTAGTCGATTTTTGACATTTGTTTTTGTCAATTATAATTATTATTATAATTCTGAAGTAATAATTATACCTTGAATTAGACTAAGAATTAGACAGATAAGCCTACGGTCGAGAAACTTATAATCGTTTCCTTAAAAATACAATTTTTTTTCTAAAACCATAATAAAAAATCTTAAAACAAAAGGCGTGATAAATCAATCAAGTAGAAATCGTACTTAATTTCTCAATACAATGTCCTATACTAATTTCATTGTCAATCAATTCTCGAAATATTCTTTTCAGTCCTCTTTGTGATTTACAAACACTGGCCTTAGAGTTTTTTTTTAAATATACCCGTCGTTTTGTAATTTACTATAGTAATAACTAATAATTAAAAAAAAAATGAATCTTTTTGTGGTGTTTTAAGAAGAACTACAAAGTTTGGCTTGGATTTTATCATTTTATTGAGACGTACATTTCACGCCTAAATAGTTTTATAGAATTGTTTTAGCTAATAGTTTTATAGATATTTCGTTTCACATAATTTATTTCTCATAATTTTGTTTTATAGAATAATCAATACGCAGAATATGTACTTGCTTTGAAGATTTTTAAATCATTGATTTTTGTTTTACATAAAGTTAAAGTTTAATGTTAGAATAATCATATTATCATAGATTATCAAAAGGCAAGACAAGACTACGTGAAGTCGGTTTCGTTTTTGTCATTAACTTTTGTAGCATAATATTGACTTTGTAAGACAATATTTTTATCATTGTCTATTTATATACATTTTCGTTGAAAACAATTTCCATGGAGACATACACCGAACAAACAACATTTTCGTTAAAAATAATTCTACTGTTTGATAAGTTTGTTAAAGATGTTACAAAAAAATATGATTTTCAAGCTGAGTAACGTCACATGATTTGGGATCAACGTGACGCGAGAGCGAAATGTCGACTGCGTTACTTTCTATCAATAAACAGTAATGATAATAATTAACCTGGCAACGATTATTTGGATATAATCTGACGCCTATAGACACGTAAGTATGTAGGTACGTACAACAACCATCATTAAAAATAGACTTATTACGTGACGTACCTAATAAGTCTAGTATTGCAGTATGCGAGGCTGTACTACGATCGACAAACGCTGCATGGTGCCGAGCTGAACACGTTGGTGTGGAACTACTCGACTCATGTCAATGTTTACCTTAAAATATCTCGGTAACGTGACACTTTGGGGTACCACGTTACTTGTAATTTTTTGTTCGTCTATTGTGTCCTCTACCCATAGGTACATACCACTATCAACGTGCGCCGCCATTTGAAAGAAAAAACAAAATGGCGGTGAGTCGATATACCAGCTTCCATACAAAAAGGTTCGAACCCCTTTGTTTACAATGATGCCGTCCACAAACTATCGACGCCAACTTGCAAGTTATCGGAAACTATTTCAATTGGCGAATAGAACATCGAACATTATATATACCTGAATGCCGATCAAGAGAAGCTAATTACTCCTACATCACCAAATCAGGCAGGACATCAAAACCCCCTTTACGCTTTTACGCACAAGTAATGTGTGAGTTACCCGGTGACCTAAGTAATAAGTCGGAGAGTATGCACGAGGCACATACTTTTTCTATATTCTGCCTGAAAAAAAATCAGCTTGTCAAAAAATTACAACTGTATCAAATAATTTAAAATCGTGTTTCATTTGTAACAACAAATACTAAAACAAAAAAAAACGATTTTAATTTTACTAAATAAAACGTAACCACTCTTTTCCTTTCAATCACCACCATGAATTTCAAATGTCAGTCAATGTCAATGTCATTGTCAAATGTCAATATTGATTGTCAAAGTAGCAAATTAACTGCATCGCCCGCCTACCTACTACGGGTTTATGTCGAGTTCATCATTAATTTTATCATTAAAACGCCGTAGATTACTACTGCAGCGCATTGTTGGAAGCCCGTGACCACATTGCGCGAAAATGCAGAGTATGATAAACACTGTAAAGGGCACAGCCCTTGGAGTCGCTGGGTATTTGACGCCGGTGCTCAAGGTA
The DNA here is from genome assembly GCA_947361185.1 of Charanyca ferruginea. NCBI lineage: Eukaryota > Metazoa > Arthropoda > Insecta > Lepidoptera > Noctuidae > Charanyca > Charanyca ferruginea. The sequence continues at coordinate 7,896,082 of OX376057.1, read as the reverse complement.
CTACTATTCGTATCACAGTAACACTGTTATTTATCACTGTTTACATTAAATTGATACCATGTAAAATAATAATATTTAACCTATTATTAGAATTCATTATTCATCATGTTTGCCCAAAACTATTTTGCATTTTCGATTTGAATTGATTTTTCATACTAATGAACAGCTGAACACTTAAGTAATCCAGAATTGCGACAATAACATCTTTAGTAATAAATTATTTGGTAACTGATAAGTTATCGTTGTATAACTATTTAATTATTGTCTGTCTTAAGTTTAACAAAATTAAATGAAGTTCAAGTATCATTATTAAATAGTATAGTATAGTATAGTATTAAATAGTACTCATGAATATTTATTAATTTAAAAAGCATCTGTAAAGTTTACTGTCATTCTTTTTTTTTTCTTTACCAGGAATCAAAGTTCCAAGAAACAGGGGTCCTAACTCCTGAGGAGTTTGTAGCTGCCGGAGACCACCTAGTTCACCACTGCCCGACCTGGCAATGGGCCAAGGGAGAGGAAGCCAAGATCAGGCCATACCTGCCTGCTGATAAGCAGTTCCTTATCACTAGGAATGTACCATGTTATAGGAGGTGTAAACAGGTACAATGGTTAATCTTTTACAACTTCAATAATAGTGATTTAAAAGTTTCCAGAAATTACACTTATCATAAATATTATATAAAGGCGCCAATAAAGCTTTTTATTATTTACATAATTTAAAAGCGTTTTCCAGTTTTTTTTTTTGTAGTTTACAATTAAAAGTACAAATTAAAATACTAATGTCGGTGGTGCATCAAACATCCATTTTTAAACATCCAGGTCCATGTAACAATTAACAGTGCATGGTTCAATTAGTGTTTTTTATTGCAGATAGAATATTGCGAAGATAAGGAAAAGATAATAGAGGATGGAGAAGGAGGATGGGTGGACACACATCACTATGATAATGCTGGATCACCTACAGTGGAAGAAAAAGTAATTAGTACCTCAGTTTTTACCCACAACTTCGTCTGCGTGAATGTCGGTTATCATGGATAGAGACGAATTCGCGGATTAAAAAGTAGCCTATGTTCTTCCCCAGGGCTTAAACTATATTCATACAATATTTCATCAAAATTGGTTCAGCCGTTTATCGTGAAACCGTAACAGACAATTACTTTCTCATTTATAATATTAGTATGGATAAATATAGTATTTATGTTTGTTTACCACTTCTTAATAGCTGCTTTGTTAATAGAAGTAACACAGCATTCTTCTTGTTGTAATCTTGCATATTTATTTATTGATTGAAGTATTTATAAATGTATTAATTGTTATAATAAGTTAACCCAATGATTTAGTACATTAGTATTATAGGCAATCAACATCAAACATTCAGAAACAATTTTGAACTATATATTAAATACAGGAGTTTAATCAGCATACAATTTCTGTACCCTTGGTACACTGTGACCTAAAGCTGTCTTTACACATGCATAAAACATCCAATCAACCAGTTGACTTAGGGCTCAGAAATGTAGTCCTTAACTGCTGGCTTCCTCCTTCCTGAACCTCAGAGTCACACAGCAAGCCAAACAAGCTTGCAGTTTCTTTGTGTGATAAATCTGGAAGGAGTTTGTATAATAAATAATAATAAGAGAGAGATAGATAGCTAATGAGAGAGAGAGAGAATAAAAAGAACCCAACTTGCAAAGGACATCATGGAGTATTTTCAGCAAGGTAGGTAACTTTTATAAAATATTGGTACTGGTAACTGGTAAAAATATTTTATATATTATGGTTAAAGATATTTATTTCTCTAAAGAATTATAAATTCACTTATAGAGAAAACAAATAGGTTTAAAAACAATGTTATCTGCCGTAAGTAGAGATAAAAGCAAAAACAAAATATACATGTATCTTAAACTAACATTACAATAATTCTTCGACTTACGTACATTGTTTTAACATAACAAATACAGAATAAACAGATCAGAAGAAGGTAGGTTACATATATTATAAGAAACAACACAACAGTTTCGAACAACGAGGACAGGGTTTTAAAGCAACTATACACAACTGTCAAAGAGTAGATAAGGAAACATTTTCATACCTACCGGTTCTTTCTTCTCTTGTTGTGTATGTTCTTTAGAGAATAATTGTTTCTAATTCTATTTTATTCTATAGGTATGCGAGATGACATTAGATGCTGCGGACACTGGAGACAGCGACGCTGAAGGCGCAGCCGGCGACCAAGACGATGACGATGAAGAGGATGACGAGGATGGAGAGGCCGAGGATATGGAGCAGTTCCAAGAATCCGGACTCTTGGATGAGGTGGATCCGGTAAGTGTGACTTAGCATTTCCTTAACTACCTACCATGCTTTTTAACCGACTTCAAAAAGGAGGAGGTTATCAATTTGAATGTTTATATTTTTTTTTCAGGCATAACTCTGTCATACATAGACGGATTTGCAGAATTCTTTTTTTGTTCGAAAGGGGTTATTCCGAAATGGTCCCATATAAATTTTATCAAAATTGATACAGCCCTTTTTGAGAAAATCAACAAATTTCCAAAAAAAAATACTTAGGCGACGTTTTAGTTTCTTCAATCTTTGGAGTACTTACAATCTCTTTTAAGTGTGTCACCGTCAACACTAAAAAGCTAAAAATAAAAAGTTTTTTCAAAAAAAAGAAAACCAAGTAAATGGTAATACAAAACAACAAACACAAGACCACCGCCACCGACTTCAGAAAATAAAGTAATGTGTGTTATGTGCTAGTTATATCACTTTTTAGTTTTTGAAGGCGGTTTTCTTTTTTTTGAAAAAACTTTTTTTAATTGCATTTTAGTACAATTTTTTTGGATCGAAGTTCCTTCTTATTACACTTCAGACTTTTATGCTCTTACGACACTTTTGCTCTTACAGCAGTGCAATGCAGTTGTATTTTTATATGCTTTTATTTTTCATTTAGTCACACCTAAATGTTGTTATTTTATTTCATTGTGCCGGTCGCGAGTAGCACCACTCCATTTCTACTCGTGGGTGTCGTAGAAAACGACACAAGGATATTGGCCAGAGGATGGACAGCAGTGTCCTTCCGAGTACCTACCACAACACCTACTGAGATCGCCAACATGCTGTAATAAAAAAATTAAACGGGTCTATATTTATTTAACTAGCTAACAAACTATGTGTGTGATTCTAAAGAAGAGAAGTTAGGGAGCTCAAAATTAAACAAAAATAACTAAAAGGAATAAGATTCGGGCGCCAGAGCTCACTAGGTAATTTAAAACAAAGGGGATCCGGGATAGCTAAAAGGTAAAGGACAGGACTTCTAATCTAGGTCGGAGATTTCTGAAATTAAGCTGCAAATTCTTTAACAATAGCTCATTTATTTCTATCGCAGGCAGTATGGCGAACACAATAATAGAAAATTCCCTTCTTTTGAAGGGCAAGTTGCTTTATAACTATTAAATGCTATAACTAGCGTTTATGTTTAAGTTGTCAGTATTGCACGTTTTTAAGTGGAAACTACGAGAAAGAATTTAAGTTAACATACCACAGGCTTCGAGAAAAACTTATTTAAATTAAACCTGATTGGAGACACGAGGTGAAGCGCATCAGCTCATCCATGAGGAAGTTAAATTTTAAGATAAAAAAATCCAAAATATAAGTAAGAACGCCTTTGGGGCTGAAAACAAAACGATTTCCTTAGTTAGATAAACCCACGCGTCGAGCAAAATGGCGACGAGATAAATCGGGAATTGTAAATTACTCACCGTTCTTAAAGAAAACTAAAACAATGCCAATCACTCGTGCTATGGGCACACTCAATACGCGATGGCGATATAGGAGCTGAAACAATGGAAAATCGACGAGGGTTAGGACACATGACCTCAAGTTTATTGTCAGGTCATGGCGAGGAAAATTCAACCAGCAAAATACTCACGATTTCCCAAAATATTTCTGTTGCACGGCTGCTGACATCACTACCAAGGGGTTCCAAGCAGGGGTGGACCCTTAAAATATTCCAATCTAATGATTGGCACGGAATAGAATTTTATTCGTGCTTCATCTTGGTGACTTCGGTCGGAAAGTGAAGGCTACATATCCCGAACCGGAAACGTCAAAATAATCTGACAGCCGGGGAAATAAGGTCCAACTGTCAAACTGATGGTCTATGGTTTTATCGATTACTCTACTAAATCCTAGCCAATCTATCAAATATCTAAAGTGTGTGTACTGCATTACCGTGAAAACTTCCAAAAAATGACGAGAGAGGTCGACACTATGTAGCGAGTAGAAAATACTCGTTACATTACATCCCTCCCCGAAAAATAAAAGAAAGGAACTTTCTTTTATTAGAAAGAAACAACGAAAAACAAAGTGAACGAAAATTCAAAAACAAAAAAAAACGATCATAGTGCAGTTAGGCGTCATGGCCACTGACTAAAACGTCGGTACTACACCGATCAACAAAGCCAAACAACAAACAAATCCAAATTCAGTTAAACCCGAGGGCCGCTGACTAAAACTCTAACAAGACTAAACACTAAACAAATCTAAACTCAGTTAAGCACGAGAGCCGCTGACTAAATCTTGAACAAAACTTCTAAACATTAAACACTAACGTTGAGTACAGTTAAGCGCTATGGCTACTGACTAACTTTACACTAATTTACTAAACTATCCTACACCTCTTAAGTTCAGTTAAGCACTATCGCCACTGACTAACTTCAGCCAACCTACTAATCTAAACCACTCCACTTAAGTTCAGTTAAGCACTATCGCCACTGACTAACTCTACACATCTCTACCAACTAATCTGGAGTGCAGGTAGGCACTATCGCCGCTGACTATCCTCAACTAACCTACAGTTCAGCTTTGAGTACAGTTAGGCACCATAGCCTCTGTCTATCTCAGCAACAACCAATTAAAATTTACAATACCTAAACTTAAATTCTAGATAGAGTTGAAGGACTCTACCTAAAAGTATAGATTCCCAATCAATAAAGTCAGACAGAGTTGAAGGGCTCTATCCAAGAATATTGATTCCCAACAAAAGGTTAGATAGAGTTGAAGGGCTCTATCTAAAAAGGTTGGATAGAGTTGAAGGGCTCTATCCAAAAGTATTGTCACAGCAATAACCTGTAACAAACAAAAACCATATTGTGATCGGCGCTACACCACCGAACTTCCGAGCACAATAGTAAAAAGGTATGACGAAAGTCAAAATTCCACCTTGTGACTGGCACAGCAATGACCAACACAAGGGCAAAAGGGCAAATGTAAGCTGTGATTGGCTCTACTCTACCAACCTTCCAAGCACAGACAAACAAACAAAATATATTGGATTACCGAAGGGGAAAATCACAATACCTAATAAAGGCGAAAGCCAAGATGAAATCGAGGTCAAAAATTACACCAAGATCCAAAAACAAAGTACATTCTATAACAAAAGTTTCAGAATGACCGCAAAAACAAGGTAGGACGTTCTATAACAAAAGTTACAGAATGACCTCAAAAGCAAAATCCGGTGTGAACGCGTTACTAACAAAGTCAAATCCAAGTCTAGTATCGAGGAAATATCTAGACAAAAAACAACACTGTCATCAATCAGAAAAAAAATAGAATTAAAATCAATAACTATCTAAAACTATGAGAGAAATAGAATGATTCTAATCTACAAAAAAGAAAGATTACAAAAAACTTGAAATGAAATTTAAGTTTTAAAATCTTCTTAGGTAATAGAAAACCCAAAGTGTAAGGTTGCATAGGATCTTTCTCTTACAAAAAAAATGTAAACAAGTAAAGGATTACCTTTAAAAAAGAAAGAAAGAAAAGATATAAGATCCCACGCAAGCTCAACAAACAAACAAAACAAACAAGATAAGATCCTTTGATGTGTAAAATGTATAGTGTAAAGAGTAGGTATTTCTAAATTAACCAAAATGACCTAAGTTTATTCTAGAAAGAATTGAATTGGAATCTAATAAATTGTAATGAAGTTGCCTAACATAATAATAACCTTCATACTACCATAACCTTTCATTCATCATTCTAACAAAGGTAGTACCTCACACAAAAATACTCAATACCAAAACCAAGTCTAAAAATTCCCCAAAATTAAAATTTAATAATATCTTTTACATGATAACGACCCACGGAACCCTTATTTAAATCTTTCAAAACATAAACGTTATCAGAAACTTTTTCTGTTATTTCACACTTTAAGAACTTAGGTGCTAGCTTAGCCGAAAAATAAGCAGGTGCATGAGATTGAACAAAACTTCTTCTCCACACAACATCACCCACATCAAAAGAAATGACTTTCCGACCCTTATTATAATAAGCGGCATTTCGCTTATACCCCTTTAACAAATAAGCTTGAACTTTAACAAAAATATCACTAAGTGAATTAAGAGAAACTGCATAGGAGTTCCTATTTGAAACCTCTAGTTGAGATAAATTATCAACAGAGTTACTAAAATGATGTAAGGAAGCATCTAAAACAAGTTCCCTACCAAACATAAGAAAATTAGGTGTAAATTCTGTAGCAAGATTTACACTATTATTTAAAGCTAATTGAACATTGGGCAAAAAACTTGACCAAGTCCTATGATCATCTTTAACAAAACACGATATGCAAGTTTCGACTGTTTTATTATATCTCTCAACAGGATTATTTTGAGGTGTATACAATGTGTTATAAAATATTTTAGTTATATTAAAACCTTTCAAGAATTCTACAAAATGTTTTGAAGTAAATTGAGTTCCATTGTCACAAACTACTATTTTTGGACAACCAAATTTAAGAAATATTTCTTTTTCAAAATGTTTACAAATTACTCTAGTAGTTGCATTAATCATTGGAAAGAACCAGCAATATTTAGTAAAAACATCTACAACTGAAAGTATGTATTTATGACCAGAATAAGTTTTAGGTAAAATACCTATTATATCTACTGAAAGCATAAGCATGGGGCGATCAACCTTTTTAGGATTAATCATCGTACCAAAAGGAGGAGAAGTAGTATGTTTGTAAGCTTTACAAGTATCACAAGACAAAATGTATTGGTGAACATCATTAAACATACCTTTCCAAAAATAATGTTGTTTTAATTTCTTTAAAGTTTTATGAATACCTAAATGACCTGAATTTACATCATCATGATTTGACCTAATAGTATCTAAGATATTCTCTTTAGGAATAACTATCTTCCAGTCTAAAAGACTGTGAGGGTTAAATTTATTTTTACAATATTTATACAAAGTGTTATTTTCGACTCTAAAATTCTTATACTTTCTAGGAGATTTCTGACATTGAATAAATATTTTTCTATACCAAGGATCAATAATATCATCATCAGGGGAGACTAAATTATCCTGAGTGGTTATAGCGGTGACTTCTATACGAGATAAAGCATCTGGAACTAAATGTAATGAACCTTTTTTATGAATAATATCAAAAGTAAATTGAGAAATTCTAGCAGCCCAACGAGCTAAGCGTCCACTAGGATTATTGAGACCTAGGAGCCATTTCAAACAAGCGTGGTCAGTAATAACAGTAAACTTCATTCCCTCAATATAAGGTCTAAAATGTTCTATGGAATCTAAAATAGCTAATAATTCACGTTCTGTGGTACTATAATTTCTTTCACATTTATTAAGCGATCTAGAATAAAAAGCAATGGGATGTTGATCACCATTATCATCTTCTTGACTCAAAACACTACCTATGCCCACAGAGCTGGCATCACAATGCAAAAAGAAAGGTTTTTCAAAATTAGGACATTGCAAAACAGGAGAAGTTATTAAAGAATGTTTTAATTCTTGAAATGCATTTTCAGCTTCGTCATTCCAAGTAAGTGACTTTTTAGAATTTTTACTACCTGCTGTCAATTTAGTTAAAGGAGAAGCAATATCAGCAAATTTACAAATGAATCTACGATAATAAGAACATAAACCAAGGAAACTGCGAAGTTGTTTTACCGTTTCTGGGCGTGGGAAATTTTCTATTGTCTCTAATTTAGAAGGATCAGTATGTAAACCATTACTGTCAACAATGAAACCAAGATAGCGAAGTCTGTCCTTGCAAAAATTACACTTTTTTAAATTTACAGTTAAACCTGCCTCTTTTAATATACTATGAATTTTATGCAACTGTGCTATATGGCTATTAAAATCAGAATTAATACAAATTAAGTCATCTAAATAACAGAATACAGAATTATCATACTCTGGACCAAAAAGTTTATCTACTAGTCTCTGCAACTCAGCTGGTGCATTTGTGAGACCAAATGGCATGCGAACAAATTCGTACAGACCTTTTCCAGGTACTACAAAAGCAGTTTTTTCGCGGGAGGATTTTTCAAGTGCAATTTGCAAAAATGCTTTAGAAAGATCTATAGTACTAATATATCTAGCACCTCTAAGGTTATCTAATATTCTAGAAGTATAAGGAAGGGGATAAGAATCTTTAATAGTAACAGAATTTAAACGTCTTGAATCTAAACACAATCTAGTACCTCCATCTTTCTTTTCTACCGCCAATACGGGTGAACACCAAGGAGACTTAGAGGGTTGAATAATACCTTCTCCTAATAAAACTTCTACTTCATCAAAAAGTTCCTTTTGTTTAGCAGGACTCAGAGGCCAATATCTCTGTTTAAAAGGTTCACTAGTAACGTTAATTTTATGTTCAACTAAATGAGTAAGACCTAAACCTCTTTTCTCATAAGAAATATCTTCAAACAAAGCAATAATATTATCTAATTTTTGTTTCTCAGAAGGAGAAAGTTCAGAAATAGAGGTAATTGAACAAACTTGTTTATTATTTTCTGGAACAAGTATAATGTTCTTCCACAATTCTTCAGCTAAATGAAATTTAATCCAAAAGTCAAAACCTAAAATAATTAATGGATCAAAAGAAGGAATAATTAAAAACTCTACGGATTTAGTTATATTATCACAAGTTACTGGCAAATCCATGGCACCAATAATTCTCCGGGCGGAGCCATCCGCAGTGCAAGCAGCGCCACTAATAGGTCTAATTTTATAACCCAACTGTAAAAATCGTTCATGTGTATTTGAGCCTAAAATGCATTTATCGGAACCACTGTCCAACAAACCTGAAAAAATTTGATTACCAACAAAAAAAGTTAAAAATGGTCTAGCATCATTCTGTTTTGTAAATAGAATAGGAGCCGAACGATAAATATTAAAAAAGGTTTTTAAATAATCTAACCAGTTGGAAAATTCTTTGTCACGGGCAACATCACCAGGCTTGTGACTTCTAACAATTTTTTCACACATCGAGACGCTCGAAGTTTTATCAAAAACGTGGGCTCGATGCTGCCTAATCAGTTTTTTGACTCTTGCGACTTTTTAGTATCCAAATTACAAACGTCACAAGTCTTAGAAGTGACCCCAGCTTTATGACACTTAAAACAAACAACACCTGGAATAGACTTGCAATTTTTATATAAATGTCCAGGTTTTTTGCATTTTAAACAAACTAAATCATTAGAAACGGCATTAGATTTAACAGAAGGTTTAAGGGATTCTTTAAAAGGTTTTCTATTGACAACAACTTCTAAATCTTTTGCAAGTTCTAGAAATTGTTCGATTGAATCTATTTGTCTTCGAAACAAAAAGGGTGTGTAAATTGGTAACATATTTTGTTGTATCACGTTAACTAAAGTGTAGTCAAATAAAGGTACTGAAAGACGACTAGCCATGTCATAAATTTCCGTGATGAAATCAGGAAGCGACTCAGACTGTTTCTGTTTCCTTGTGCGGAGCTCATTTTCTAAAAAGTGATCAAAATTAGGTGTATCAAAGCGTTTCAAAAGCGCAAGCTTAAGCTCATGCCAGGAAGAAATACGAATTCGAACAGATCTAAACCATTTGAGTGCAGTACCATCAAGCAAATCTGTAAAAGAACCAACCAGCAAATTTTCGTTGTAATTTCTATAAAGAAAATATTCTTCAACTTGTGTAATAAATTCGCGAACACAAGTTCTACCATCATAAATTATTTTGCTCTTTTTCAAATCAGGCAGTTTAGTAAGAGGAGGAAAGTTTTTTCTAATGTTTTCGTTAACAAGCGCATTCAAGGAATTGAACGAAGGCAAAGCTCGAGCTGTAAAATCCGAAGACGAATGTGCGATTCCAGATTCAAAAGGATTGCCAACATCGGTGGCATTAGCCATCTCGTGACCTTTCTCAACAACATTAGCATCACCAGCAGTAGAAGCTTCGACCTCAACCGAATCCTGAGGCGGTGGAAACTGAACTCCCTTGTCCTTCATGACTAACGAGTAACAAGGCAAATAGCAATGAAAAGCAAGGACTAAACTTCAAAGAATTTCAAAATAAATCAAAGTTTGAAAAATAAAATTAAAGTTTGAGGTTATGTATGAAAATCAATGTGGTATTTCCATGAAAAATTGCTAAGTTATTTAACGTTAAAAAGTGCAATAATAACTCACAAAACGGCTTAAAATTAAATAAACTAGGTGCACAATAATGTACTTAATGTTTAAATTTAATTATTAACATAAAAAGTTAACTTAGATATGAATTATATCACTGTATGAGATTTAACAATAACACGGTCTACACTTAACAATTGTTGGTTTTGCTAAGAAAAAAACATGTTAAAAACACAAGAAAATAAACAAATTATCCAATGTAAAACTAAAACATTGTTTGCAAAATACAATACCAAACTAAGTTACAACTTATGAGTCTAATTATTCAAAGTTTATAAACTAGATCAATTACAATGTAAAAACAATATGAAATACAATATGAAAACTAAATATTGTAAACAATAGACTCATTAGTTAAAATATAAATGAATTTAGTGTGCAATACTGACTGTACTCACCGTACAAACCTGCTTCAAGTCCCTGTTCTAGTGCGACAATTGTAATAAAAAAATTAAACGGGTCTATATTTATTTAACTAGCTAACAAACTATGTGTGTGATTCTAAAGAAGAGAAGTTAGGGAGCTCAAAATTAAACAAAAATAACTAAAAGGAATAAGATTCGGGCGCCAGAGCTCACTAGGTAATTTAAAACAAAGGGGATCCGGGATAGCTAAAAGGTAAAGGACAGGACTTCTAATCTAGGTCGGAGATTTCTGAAATTAAGCTGCAAATTCTTTAACAATAGCTCATTTATTTCTATCGCAGGCAGTATGGCGAACACAATAATAGAAAATTCCCTTCTTTTGAAGGGCAAGTTGCTTTATAACTATTAAATGCTATAACTAGCGTTTATGTTTAAGTTGTCAGTATTGCACGTTTTTAAGTGGAAACTACGAGAAAGAATTTAAGTTAACATACCACAGGCTTCGAGAAAAACTTATTTAAATTAAACCTGATTGGAGACACGAGGTGAAGCGCATCAGCTCATCCATGAGGAAGTTAAATTTTAAGATAAAAAAATCCAAAATATAAGTAAGAACGCCTTTGGGGCTGAAAACAAAACGATTTCCTTAGTTAGATAAACCCACGCGTCGAGCAAAATGGCGACGAGATAAATCGGGAATTGTAAATTACTCACCGTTCTTAAAGAAAACTAAAACAATGCCAATCACTCGTGCTATGGGCACACTCAATACGCGATGGCGATATAGGAGCTGAAACAATGGAAAATCGACGAGGGTTAGGACACATGACCTCAAGTTTATTGTCAGGTCATGGCGAGGAAAATTCAACCAGCAAAATACTCACGATTTCCCAAAATATTACTGTTGCACGGCTGCTGACATCACTACCAAGGGGTTCCAAGCAGGGGTGGACCCTTAAAATATTCCAATCTAATGATTGGCACGGAATAGAATTTTATTCGTGCTTCATCTTGGTGACTTCGGTCGGAAAGTGAAGGCTACATATCCCGAACCGGAAACGTCAAAATAATCAGACAGCCGGGGAAATAAGGTCCAACTGTCAAACTGATGGTCTATGGTTTTATCGATTACTCTACTAAATCCTAGCCAATCTATCAAATATCTAAAGTGTGTGTACTGCATTACCGTGAAAACTTCCAAAAAATGACGAGAGAGGTCGACACTATGTAGCGAGTAGAAAATACTCGTTACAATGCATCAGCCAAACATGAGTTGAATCCCTCTTCAGGGGAAACCTATGCTCAGCAGTGGCATGATGATGACAATGGAAGGGAGGAAGGGCTTGTGGCAAAGAAAAAATTCGTACGGATCGAATATCATACTTAAGTTACGCTTGCTACATTCGGACTGTGGGTGGATCATTCATTTCGGAAAGCACAAAATGCTGCTGATCTCTGCTGTCATCCATAGATTTTTGACTGTCATTATGGGTAGTCAGACGCCAGAAAGTCTGACAACCAGTATTACCAAGGTGCATTGTGTTACCCAGTAACGGGATTGTGGAGGTCAGTAGGTAGTCCCTCTATGTAAAACACTGGTATTCAGATGCATCTGGTTAAATTAGCCTATTGTGACCGACATTCGGTCGGGATTAATATAATCATGTCAGCCTTTAGACGCCCACTGCTGGGCATTGGTCTCCCCCAAGAGGGATTCATCCGTAATCGCCATGATTGGTCGATGCATATTGGCGATCGCAGTAACTGTCATGGTATTCAGACGGACGCTGCTGCCCATCCTCTGGTCAATATCCCTCTGTCGCCTTTTACGACACCCACGGGTAGAAATGGGGTGGTGCTATTAATATAATATGTTAGTGTGATTGTCTTATTAAAGCCCTGTTAGCATGAATAAATAAAGATCTGGTCATCAGTTGTATAACTTTATACAAGGGTATAAAGTGACCATGTTATCTAGTCATTGTGGCCACTATCTCTCATATAATATGCAATATAGTTTATTCTCCTGATTATTACATGTATCTATCAATGTTAAACAATGTAGGGCAGTTTCACCTTAATTTGTTTGTGTCTAGTTTATCAGTCCTGCGGACATTTTAATATATGCACTGTATATCTTTGTTATTATCAACAAAGTATCTGGACCAATTGCCCTTGACTTTATATTGAAAATAGTAGATAGCGAAGCTTAATTACGTAACGCAAAATCATTTCGATGTCTTTTATTTAGGCAATTTGGTTTAGTTTTATCAAAATGTACCTTGTAGTGGTGGCTTTGTTCTGTTTGTTGTTTTGTATTGCCACCGACTTCCGTAACTAAAGTCAATGTGTGTTCTGTGCTAAAGTTATTTTTCACTTTTTAGTTTTTGAAGGCGGTTGTCTTTTTTGTAAAAAGCTTTTTATTTTCCGCTTTTTAGGATCTCCTTCTCATCCAAATCTATAAAAAAAAAATGAAAGTTAACTACTCCAAAGATTAAAGAAACTAAAACGTCGTCTATGTAAAATTTTTGGGTATTTGTTGATTTTTTCAAAAAGTGCCGAATCAATTTCGATAGAATTTATATGGGACCACCCCTGAATCATACATAGGGTATGTATGATTCAGGGGTGGTCCCATATATATCCATAAAAAGAAGAATCGCGTAACAAATCGCGAACATACTTAATGCAAATTTAAGACTTATACGGTTTTCTCATGGATGCCATTGTCAGAACTGGACCAAATTAAAATGGGACCACAGGGGAAGCACCAGCTTTCAAATAAAAAAAAAATCATCAAAATCGGTTCACCCAGTCCAAAGTTCTCAGGTAACAAAAATAAAAAAAAAAAAAAAAATACAGACGAATTGATAACCTCCTCTTTTTTTGAAGTCGGTTAAAAATATAAGAGAGGCTCATGGCCAAGTAAAAGCCATACGTATCGATCGGTCAAGGTTCAGCTACGCTTGCTGTGGTCGGTCCGTGGATGGGTGAACCATCCATTTGATATGGAGACCCCTCGGTGCCTCAGAAAGCACGTAAAGCCGTTGGTCTCGGCTGTCATTCTCATCTTTGGTAGTCGTTATGCGTAGTCAGAAGCCAGAAAGTCTGACAACCAGTGTTACCAAGGGGTATCGTGTTACCCGGTAACTGGATTGTGGAGGTCAGGTAGGCAGTCGCTCTATGTAAAGCACTGGTATTCAGTTGCATCCGGTTAGGCTGGAAGCTGACCCCAGACCCTAACATGGTTGCAAAAAGTTTATGCAGATGATGATCTATTCTAAACAAATTGCTTTCCAGTCAACAGACCTAGCGCAGCGCAAGGAGCCCAAACCGAAGTCAGACAAGAAGCCAAAGTCGGACGGCGACGAGATCATCCGCACGAGGACGTACGACTTGCACATCACGTACGACAAGTACTACCAGACTCCGCGGCTCTGGCTCATCGGTTATGACGAGGTTAGTTGATAAATTAGGTACTTGACTCTTAAAAAACCCCTGTATATTAACCCTGAAAACCCGATTTATTTTCAATTGAATGTTTCATTTGATTTTGTGTTGCTTTGAAATCTATAAATATTTAGTTAATAGTAATATATATTATATTTAGTTGCACGCAAAACTAGTCTTAAGAGGGCGCCACCGAACTATATCGGAAACACTATTAGCGCGGTCAAGACGGGGTGTTATAAGTATGGATGTGTGTGTGTGTGTGTGTGTGTGTGTGTGTGTGTGTGTGTGTGTGTGTGTGTGTGTGTGTGTGTGTGTGTGTGTGTGTGTGTGTGTGTGTGGCATCGTAGCTCCCGAATGGATGAACCGATTTTGATTTTGTTTTTTTTTTTAAAGTTGAGTTACGAGTGTTTTGTTGTAATATATTATCAAAAATTTATAATAATATCGGACGTTTAAAATATTCCGCAATTAAAAAAGCTGCTCCGGAAACGTGGTGCATCTCTCAAAGGAAATAATCTTCTTATTAAATGACTGAATTTTGTAGTGGAACTTTCCTCAAATATTGAGGATGATGAAGATAATGAGAATGAAGAGCAAGTTTATTTATTATTCATACCAGTTAAAAACACAGAACACAGTCTGAAGTTTTGAACACATTCTTCAGTGCAGCCTTTAACTTTTTAAGACGTCTATAATTATGACGCACAGACTAAAAGTATTATCATGTCAGTGTCACTTTGTATACGTTATAGTTTGGCAGTAATATTACTAATCGAGTTGGCAAAAAAGTGACGTCACATTTTACTATTGCTATCCAAAACCTATGAGGAAATCGCGTGTCAAAACGCTCATAAAAGTATGTCAATTGGTTAATGACAAGAACCTAATTGTAAATTGATTTTGCATACCTATACCTTTGTAAATATACCATGTTTCTGACAAATACATAATAGGGTATTTTACTCTATACGAGAAAAAATCTATAAACATGTTATTGAGACAGTTTACGCATAAAGCAGTCGGAAAATGTAAGTTTTAGTTCATAAAATAACAAAACAATTTTTTAAATTCAATTCAAAGTTTTCAGTATTTTTAATCTGTTATAAAACACCGTGAATTAGTAGCGGCCATGTTATTACGCCGTACGGCTGTGTAAACAAAAAAAATTCAATTGTCAGTCAACCGATTGGCGTAATATAGGCTTTGTATTTTTATTATTTTCGTAACCAACGTAATTTTTTCATTATTACACCTATTACAAAATATACTTATAATTATTTTTAAATGATATACAATTATCATATTTAATATGAGCTCATTTGATACTAAACGAACTGACGTCATTTACGCTGAGCAATATGGCGTCTAGTAAGAGGCGTTTCCATCAAAATACGCGCGAAATTTGAAAATTTAAAATTTAGATGCATTTTTATGGCACTTATCGATTGAATAAAAATTTTGTATTTTTTTTTGGTGGCATATTAGCACTACAGTATTTCATTGAGACACTTTTCAAAAATGGGTGTAATACCCTATTCTATCTATTCCATATGATTGTACAGAAATACAAACTTTTTTTTGTTCTTGCTAGGATCGCACGCTCTTGAGTGTGGATCAAATGTACGAGGATGTATCTCAAGACCACGCCAAGAAGACTGTCACCATGGAGTCGCACCCACACGTCTCAGGACCAAGCACAGCGTCTGTGCATCCTTGTCGGTGAGTTACATATTTGTACAATTTGTCCAATGGCAAGTTCCAATGTACACAATAGTACACATGTGTATCGGTGTGGCTTTTACTTTTTGATTTGTGCTATCTAAACTTAATGAATATAATATGTCCTTGTTGAATATCTATATATATAAAAGAAAGTCGTGTTTGTTACAACACTTATAACTCGAGAACGGCTGAACCGATTTGGATGAAAATTGGAGGTAGCTTAAAACCAGGAGACGGACATAGGATACTTTTTTTTTTTTTTTTTTAGGTTTAGGGTAGGTGTAGGGTAGGTAAATAGGCAGGTAAGTAGGTAGATAGCGACAGGACAACGTCTGTCGGGTCAGCTAGTAACATATAAACAATAATAGGTAGGTAGCCAATTTATTTAGACTTCATGCACTCCTTCGCTGTTCTTTTCTGATTAATTTCGTTGCGGGATTCAAAATTAAACGAGCTTCATTGCTTTGGCGCTTTTCTGGTGTTCGCCACTGCTGATTTTAGATTTCAGGAGTTACAGTATGTAGTTAGCGAATAGTTTGGCTGCCTTGTCTTAGAAAAAAAACGGATTCATGCACAAAGGTACAAAAAAAGAAAAGGTTTACGAAATTACATCATGGTACCTAAGCAGTTACTCATGTTAATATAAAATCATGATAAACTTACCAAGATAGCCTTAGCACTACATAAATTGAAAAAAACACAGTGGAACTTGACCAGTATCGAACAAACTCAAAAGTCAAATCATTTATTTCAATTAGACCATTAAAAGGCACTTTTGAACGTCATATTATTATAAAAACCGGACAAATGCGAGTCGGGCTCGCCCACCGAGGGTTCCGTACATATTTGTAGGTACATATCCATACTTCTATACTAATCCATACCTACTATTCATACTTTAATATCTACTTACACCCTGAGAAATTTGGAACGTGACTAAAAAATCATCTTGTATAACCTCCTTTTTTTGAAGTCTGTTAATAAAAAAGATTGAGACATCCTCGTTTTTTTTATTTTTATATTATTTTTTCACTATTTGGTAACTCATTGGTATCCATATAAATGCGTTTTTTGCGACATAAACGGCCCTATCTTTTTTTCACGTTAACATAGAGGGTTGATTTTTACAGCATCAAGGGACCGTAGACTTGAGTATATTGGTTTTAATTTAACTCCATATCTCCACGCGTTCCCGAGATAAAGAGTCTTGACAGACAGACAGACGGACAACAAAGTGATCCTGTAAGGGTTCCGTTTTTTCTTTTTGAGGTACGGAACCCTAAAAACAGTAGATTCTAGTTGCCCCTTCCAACACGCAACTTTATGTATAAAACGCTTAACGACTACACTAGCATAATTTAAAAAAATACATTTCAGGCACGCAGAAGTAATGAAGAAGATAATAGAGACAGTAACGGAGAGCGGCGGCGAGATGGGTGTGCACTCTTACCTTATAGTGTTCCTGAAGTTCGTGCAGACCGTCATACCCACCATTGAGTACGACTTCACGCAGAACTTCGCCATCAACTAAACGCAGCGCGGGGCTTGTGTATAATGTGTAGCTTTTTTATATGGCGCGGCGTAGCTTCAGGATATATTTTTTACTTGACATCAATAATTCCAAAACATCATTTAAAAAAAAACATGTAAGGTCAGAGGTGGCTCGTCAAGAAGAAAGTTCAAGGCGTATGGTGGGGGTATAACGCAAAAATCTTACGCGACGTTACATTTTCTCCCGAAAGATACACACCGTAAGTCGCGTTAAAGAACTTCGTTTCTAAAACACTTTTACCCCTGAAATTCCGATAAATTTCAATTAACTATAAAATTTCATTAAACGAACCGTGAGTTCGACGACGAACGAACGTTTCACGCGATGGGCGGTGTGTCATCCTGTGGAACTCCTTGAGAAAGGTGATCGTATGCCATCAAAACTAGTCGGACGAACCCGGCAACTCAGTGAGTTAATCCGTTTTTCTCAATCTATAGCTATAAAATTATATTTTTGTTTCTTTGAATCTATAAATATGCACATAATTTTGAACTCTTTTTCTGTTTTATTTTAGTTAATTATCAATTGCTACTGTCACTGCTGACCGATACACTGTTTTTGTCTGTTCCTATTATCCAAGATGAATTTGCCCTCAGCTTGTCCAACAGGAAAAGGAATCAACATCACGCCGCGTCCGATTATTATAATTGTATATTATCGTAGTGTAGGCCAGTCAATGCATGTTTTATCGATGTTTTGCAATTCGATATGTCGATGTGGTAAACTATTGAGAATGTATAAAGTAGAGGTGATGTTTTTAATTGAATATCTGTATAGGTCATATGAAATGGTTTAAAAAAATATATATTTACAGTGAAATTTTAACATGAGCCAGTGCAATACATGTTTTAACAATAGCTTTAATTGCAGCATTTATTTGTTTACAAATATTTTTAAGTATGTTTTGCCTTCGAGTCCTTGCCTGCAATTATTGCGATGTTTAATGTTACATTCTATAGACATTGTTAGCTGTAACTTAATCGTATCTAATCTGAAAGTCAAATAAGGCAACTCGCGCACTAGACGACCACAACTCCGACCAGTGGCCGCAGGACCGACCAGGTTAACTAAACAAACATATGAACGCCGCGCACTCGGCCGCAACGGGTTTCTTTTGAACGCCACAGTCATGTATGATCAAAGCAGTAGCCCTCCAGATACAAGACCCGTACGCAAAATACGCGCTGAGACGTGGAGTTGTGTACACCAGCCCGTCATACTACTACTATTACATGATCAGAGAATGATGACTTTCTTACTTCTCCACTGTTTTTTTCTGATTAATTTCGGTGCGGGATCCAAGACAGTTGAATCGTTTCTACGGGACTAGTCGAGCTTCGTTGTTTCGGCGCTTTTCTGGTGGTCGCCACTGTTGATTCTCGCTTACAGAAGTTGCAATGATTTGAGAATAGAGAGGCGGGCTTGACCCATTAATAAAAAAAATGTATAGATCACCATCATTCCCCTGGCGCATTCCCTATTTGCCCTTCTGATACTTATCACCACTTGTTGCGATCTTGAGTCATTGCTGCCGCTAGGCCTAGCATCGTCATGTGCTTGGGGATGGTTCAAGTCCAGGCAGACCAACCAAAAAAAAATTGGTTGTCTGTAAAGTCGGTTTACGGACAATAGTTTTACGTGTTAACGTCATTAAGAAACACAATGTCTAATGTGTAACATAAGCAAATAATGGCTTCCGTCGAGGCGGGCGGAGCTTATTGTAGACGCTTGCCCCGATCGTGCTTCTCTATTGCTTGTACCGCGCTCTCGCTTGCACGCTCAGGCTCAGGCGGAACGTGACACTTTTTCATGCACCGGTTGCATGCACTTTTGCATGCAACCGGTGTTCATCGCTTTATAAGACGTTATCACGGCAAAAAAAAAAGATGGATAGATGACAAACCAACATATGCCCAACACGCCACGGTCACGATTACATGACCGACTTCTATTCGTAATTCCATAGAGTATGTAACTTAACATGGCGCCGAGGGCACGTTTTTACTTTTTTGACGTGGCGGCCAAAAGGTTACCTGGTCGCTGTGTTTACTGCCTAAAAACGATAAAAATATAGTCGAAATCTCATCTTCGCGACTATATCAAAATGTAGGTAATTGAGAGGCATTTTTGACTAAGATTAGAATCCGAACATATATAGTCGAAACCGTGCTTAAAAATACGAGAATTGCCTCCCTCCTAGTATCATACCTTTGTGATCAATTTTGATCAGGAGTTATAAGTTGCCATAAAACGCTCTGTCACATTATATCTTCCATTTCACTGTATTTAAGAAAAAATCACATCTAAAACTAGATTTGCGCTCTTCATTGTTATTGAAATGACAAGAACAACATAAAAATCCTTGAGTTGTTTTAAATAAAAAATAATCCTAATACATTTAAGTTACTGGCACAAATCGTATACTTTGTAAGTACAAAAGACATAAGATTTTCCAGTACAACTATGATGGGGACATTCCTATGTTAGCACCATAAATATAACTAAGATATATTTAATATTAATTCTAATAATTATGTTTGTTTTTTGAACAACATTGTCCCATATTTACTTATTCTGTTATTGTTTGTATAGTTTTAAACTGACTGAGAAATATAAGTTTTCACCATAGCAGCTTTTAGAAAATCCGTCTTGTAACAATTTGTAAGTGATACGAAAATATTTAATTTAGTAAAGCGTTGCTTGCATCGATCGGGTGTAAAAAGGTATAATGTCGTTGATAGTCAAATCCCGCGTAACGAATTTTTTTTAATACCGCAAATGTAGGTACACTTTCGCTGATCTATACTTAATATTATAAAGCTGAAGAGTTTGTTTGGTTGAACGCTCTAATCTCAGGATCTACTGGTTCGAATTGAAAAAAATTTTTCGTGTTGGATAGTTCATTTATCGAGGAAGGCTATAGGCCCATGCGAAGCCGGGCCGGGACGCTAGTTTTAAATAAGGTCGAAAGCCGCGGTATGTAACAGTGATAGTTACGCAGAATTGGACTATCAGCGACGAAGAAACCGAAAGTCACAAATTCTTTCTATCATCGTTTAAAATATTAACAACCTTCATCAGTTGTAATAAGTCTTAATTTTGTATGAACAACAAATAAGCTTTTCGTCAAAGTTGAATTTGTAATTCATACTAAATTAAGACTTAATGCAACTGACGAAGGTTGTTATTATTTTACATATTTTTCCGTATAATAATGACACGCGCGAGATAGTTGCGTGGGGACTTCCACCTGTTTTTTATTCGGTGGTTCTATGCACCCGTAAGTATGTACAATATTTTTAGCGCGTTATATTGCGCGCTACGACGAACAGTGAATTTTGACACCAAAAATTAAAGTCGTCTCCCAGTTATATTTTTTTGCATAATGTTACTGTGTCTTTTTGTACCCCATATCATGTTTTAGCAACAATTATTGATGTATTGCGTCATTTTATACCAATATGAGATCCAGTTTTTGCTTGCTTAGTGAAAATAATGTGTTGTGTTCGAGAACTGCTTAGATTTTTTAAAGATAGATTATTAAACTCCCGGACTCATAAATCAAGCTACCTTGCATTTTTTGTACAGGTTTTTAAGTTTTTAACCTTTTGAACGCCAGAGCATACACGCGCTCGCGTGCCCTCCACGCCAAGCAACAATTCACCACAAATACCTACAAATAAAAATAGGGAAATAACAATTAAACGAAACGTGAGTATTGTTACACATTATAGATTGAGAAAAACGGATTAACTCACTGTGTTGCCGGGTTCGTCCGACTAGTTTCGATGGCATACGGCCACCTTTCTCAAGGAGTTCCACAGGATGACACACCGCCCGTCACGTTTCTGCGGAACTCCTTGAGAAAGTTAGCCGTATGCCATCGAAACTACTCGGGCGAACCCGGCAACACAGTGAGTTAATCCGTTTTTCTCAATCTATAATGGGAAATAACAAATTACTAATGAATATATCTTTGTGCCTTTACACAATATTTTTTAGTTTTGAATAAAGAAAAATAAATACAGAAAACTTAATTTAGTATATTTATTGTGTATTTAAAAATATTGCGTGTATCGCTTGTCGGCTATAGTGGTGTATTGGGCACGTTTTTATTTGTGGGCTTTGTCTGACCTTGTGCTCAAAAGTTAAATGTCGTGAATTCAATTATGAAAAAGTAATGGCCAGTATTTTCGGCTTCAAAACTGCATTTTTTTTAATATGCATGGAAATTCACATTTCCTCGGAGTCCAGGAGTGTATTCCCAATTATTATTAAGTTAAAACAACGATAATATAGAATACATACATGTTATATAAAACGATCTATTGCATACAGTTAAATATTGTTCATATAACTATGTATTTTAATAAATTACGTTATAAATATTAAATGGAATGTTAGGTAAATACTCTTATGTTATTTTAAATATAAATATGCACTGTTTGGTTTATTTTTTATATAATATAAAATATTTTGCCTATGAACTGTTTTATTAAATTGTTGTGAACATCTATCCATACTATCCAGTCTGTCCCTTTGCTGCCCTCTCCCAGAGACGCCCTAAGTCGAGAGCACACGCTAAGTGCACCCCCTTAGCGTGTAGTCGCTTCGTTTATAAGATTTTTGCCCTGACTGGAGGCCTTAAACTCACTTTTAAGGCACCACAGGAAAGTCCGCTTAAGCAGACGACAACGTCCTAGGGTGACCTGCAAAGGTTGACTGCGCATACAGAGCCCCGACGCTCGAAAATTATCAGTATTTTGTCGCCTATATTAGGCTCCTGTACTTTGTGGCCATTTTAGTTGTGTCCACGTGTTAGACCTGTGTGCACGCTAAATTTACGTAAATTGCTAAAACCTTTTGTGCAATTATAACGCATCAAAATGTCTACATGTGCGATGAAGTGGTGTAGGAAACATTCCGAGACATCTAGTTACAAAGAATATGGCAAAACATTTAATCGGTATATATAAACAATAAGAAATTTATTTTTGATTTAATTAGATTATGAGTGACGACATGGGTCTAGATAAAATGGTGGTTGGTTCAAGAAAGCACATACCTAGTAGAATTGCACGTTGATGTCTTTTGGAAAAGTCTCGTTCTTTCATTAGACAATTCTAATGCGTCTATCCCTTTCTTTCCCTTTGTTAGGTTTATCGTAAAAATCAGTGATGTTACCTAGTAGTAAGTAGTGGAAGTCGATATCGAAAATAATAAAATAAAAAAATATTATCAATTCAAATATTGTATTACAATACCTATCTATTTTTGATCTGTGTGGTTGACGTACCTACATGTTAGAATTTTTGTCAAAAAATAAATAAAATGTTTGACTTTTTCGATTCAAAATGAAATATATTCAAATTATTAATATTACTTTATGAAAAATGCTCAACTAAAATTAAATTAACTATACATATTATTAGTATTATTTATTTAATTTACTTATGCTCATTTTACATGATGTTATAATCCATTTTATCGATATCGACTATTTTCCCTTATTCAAGTGGAGCAACCCTAACAATGTCATACCTACGCATGTTGACCTTGAGCTGACCAATTACAGCCGCGCGTACTTGCCCGTCCCCCGGCCCGCTGTGGTGAGTTTTGTACTTAGAAGAAATCGGCCTATTAACTCTAGTGGTTATATTCTCTTTGGTGACCTGCAAGATGCTATACCAGAAAAAAATACCGCCACCATTCTACCACTACTTCAATAACCAAACACTATGGATCTGGATTGATAAATAAAAATAAAACACTCATATAAATTCTAATAATAATTTATTGATATCTATCACATACGTTATGTACAAATCACCATGCTTTAATAAAATATAATCAGTACAATGCAACGAAGCCCATCAAACCTAACCTCTACCGCTATCATACAAAATAATACAACTCCATCTGCAAATTAACTTACTTTGTAATACAGTGCAGTACCCGGTCGTAAATATGACATATTGAGTGTAGGGCGTGGTCCCATTGAGCTATAACACTATAAATTATAGTACCTACAACAAAATACTGAACACAGTTCAGGAACACGTAAACTGTAGTTTGATCTACAAGGTTAGATAGAAATTGCAATATAAAAAGTTAATTCGTTTTATATAATAGCTGTTAATGGGACCATGTCCTTACCTGAGGGCCACAAGCCGCAATGCTCATAGCGGTTTCGCTCTGTTCTTCAATAGTTAGGTATGATACTAATGATTTGTTATCTACTTATCTTCAAATTTAAGTTTTTTAGTGAGTACTGTAAGTAAAGTCGTACGGATCGATTGGTCATGGTTAAACTACGCTTGCCGCGGTCCGTCATTGGTTGGGTGACCATTTCATACCGAGGCCCCACCGTTCCTCGGAAAGCACGTAAACCCGTAGGTCGCGGCTATCATTTGTAGATCTTTGACAGTCGTTATGGGTAGTCAGAAGTCAGAAAATCTGACAACCACCCTTAACAAGGGGTATCGTGTTACCCAGTAACTGGGTTGTGGAGGACAGACAGGCAGTCGCTCCATGTAAAACACTGGTATTCAGCTGCATCTGGTTAGTTTGAAAGCCGACTCCAAAATAGCTGAGAAAGGCTAGGTAGATGTGGACTGTGTAGTATAAATGAGAATAGGCCAAAAAAAAGTTGGATTGTGTGAAAGTGAGAGAAGGGAGTCATTGAAGAAGAAAACGTGTTGCGCCGACCTCAAGTATGATGGGACAAGGACACGAAGATGGTGATGTAGTGTGTACTGTAAGATTTGAAAACAATCCAAAAATTGTTTATGAAATAAATGAATGAAGTCAGTGTCTAATGACCAAGACAAAATCAGCTCAATTTACACAAGGGTAAATGTTGATAATGAAACAACTGACATGAGTAGCGCAAAATCGCCCTAGCGGCATTTTCGTTGTCCAGGAGTTAGAAAGAGAGCTGTCACGAAGCTACCTATGTGCGACAGAAACGACGGTCTACAAAAGCGTTACTATACACATAAGCGGATCAACATTCGGCATATTTGGTTCTGAAGGTTATCAACATTAGTATTAAGACTAACGACCCGCTTTATACGTACAGCGACCCAACCCGATATGTCACTTCTACGATCGAGTACTGTACATTAGTGTTCAGTCACCAAAAGAGTTAAGTAGTGACGGTGTGGTGACGTGACGCGAGAGCTCACTGATACGTCAACTTGTGACATCTGTCACTCCTCCCGTACCGCGCAGCTATCTCAGAAATGGTCTCAGATAAGCGATCGGGATAAAGACTCTTCGGATATGATTGAAGTTTACTTAGAAACTGATAGATGTTTTTGAATAAAATAACATTATCAGAGAATAAACAACTCATTAATTAAATTTGAGACCGTGGATACTTATTATCTCTTTTAGTGACTGTACGTTAATGAAAAATCCCAGTGAATGGCATAGTATTTATAAACCCTAACATCATAATTTTAATTATAGTCGCCAGTTCCACGTTAAAAATAGGTAAAGTCCATTATAAACGGAATTTAAATAATTCGGGTATAATAACGATTATAGTGTAAACATAATACTTGTGAACGTAATTAAACAATAATAATAATGATTGAATTTTCAAAAGTATCGTAAAATGGGATTTATTGCGAACTCAATAATACGGAAAGCAAGGAATTTAGGTGACTTTCTAAAGAATATTAGCTGGCTGAGATCCTCCCGCGCAGTCAGGCGGCTTGGCTCCCAACAAAAGGAGATTAGAAAACAATGCAAACACTCAAACTAGCCAAGTATTCACAAAAAAAATTAAGCCAAGAGATATCTGGTAGATGTAAGGCCTGGCATAATTTTAATAAAAAAAAAACATCGACATTATTTTGTATAGAAAATATATATGAAAGGATGGTTTATTAAAGGAAATATGGCATAAACAAGTAAGATTTTTAAAGAAAAAATATACTTATATTTAAATAAAATACATCAATTGAATACTAATTAAACAAATAAAACGATTCAATTCTTCCGATCTGATTCGACTTCTGTAAGGCCGTAAGCCTCGGCTGATGACGTGGCGACGCGTCTCCACGCTAACAACCGGTCCAGACGCATAGATGTTTCACATCAAAAATTGTAATGTGCATCTTCCACCGCAACCTTGGCTTGGACAAGTCCCCATTATTCAATAACTAAATTCTTAATAAGTTCTCAATAAACCCCATTTTACAGTTTAAAGTAAAAAAAAAATATAATGAAAAGGACTCTTATGAAGACAGTATACTTTATACATATTAACATAAAACTTAATATAGAAAGTATTTATTACATTATTTACCAGAATAATAACCAATAACAGTGAATAACTCCCGTATTCTAAAGACTCTTTCAAAAAAGTTTTAATGTTCTATATCCAGAGGGTAATAAAACTCTATTATTAAGACTTTACTAGTCTGTGTCCGCCGAAGAGATTTACAATGTCAATATTATTCAAACAAATTTAAACGTGAATTCGCCAGCTTTTCTACGATAAGACTCAGAATACGAGGGCTAACTGTAAATCATAAAATAAAACACCCTTACTAATGCGATGATAAATTTGAGCATTCAATTGTCATTCTAGCAAATGTTACATGACAGGTAAAAGATCACATGAAATAAACAGGAGCGTTAACAAAACTGCGACCTTTGACGTGAAAACATCTTCAGCGTCACCGGCATTCTATGACCTCGTTACGGAAATATCGATCTTACAAGTAACGAAATACAGCTTTTAATTGAATGCATTTATTTAGCGGCGAGTAGCAGAAATTGTCCATTAAAGTGCTCCGGGAAAGATGAAAGGACGAATAAAAAAAATTGTCATTCCAAAGTTTTAAGGTTTCACTTCTGTCGGCAGTTTTGTTAAATTACAAGAAAATGCTCAGATTTTTCAGCACCTTTAAGGTTTAAACCGGCGCCACCAAGTTCTACAGAGGCAACACTTAACAACTACAGCATTCACAATAATCACAGAATATTCCCGCCTCAAACAATAAGCTAACTAAACTGTGATGGAACATGATTTGGTCGCAAATTAAAACTAAGGCTAATAATATACCTACCAGAGGGATTGAAAGTACAGAGGCCAGCAGATCAAGCTATCTGTCTGTCAATCTATCTATCTATCTGTCAAATTTCTTAGATAGATTTTCAACTTTATTACATAAACTTAAGGTTCATATTCAATTGGGAAAATATGACAGTTTGGTATGGCTGGATGTGCTGGCGTCTGTACCAACCAACGCGGATGTCTGTCGCTATAAAAAACAAACGTGTGATTTTTATTCTATATATTGTATTCTATTTACTGTGTTTAAATGGTTTTTAGATTCTGATTTAAAAGTAAATCGCTCAAATATATGTCCTGTGTTCAATAACCCTGAAGGCCAATTTTCGTAACTAAAAACTTAAAAATATAGTCGCAACCTCGTCGCAGTGACAATTAGTGTCAAAAACATTTTTGAGACTGAAATTATAACCCGACTGCTTAACTGATACCATTCCTCAGGTAGCTGTGCGGAGCGGAAGGGGTGTGGTGACGTGACGCGAGACCTCACTGACACGTCACCCCTCCCGCACCGCGCAGCTACCCCAGGAACGGTCTCAATTAAGCGGTCGGGCAATAGAATGCGAACGTTTCTAAATGTTACTAGAATTGGCCCCCTGGCCGTGGTCGAAACAAATTTGTATAATTTATTACCGCGACAGACTAAGACCACATCGCGAGTTTGTAAAGTTTGTCAACCGCGTTGAAGTTGGAATTGGGTTGTTGACACTAAGGCTCGACCGAGATCTCGGTCTCGGTCTCGGTCTCGGCATTCTCGGCTACAAATCCAACCGAGAAATTTGTCTCGGTTCTCGGCTAGTTATAGCCGAGATTCTCGGTCGCGGCCGAGATTGTAACTTTGTTCGGATCGGCATTCAAATTTTGCCGCGCGCGGCCTCGCGCCGCAGCGCGAAGTCGATTGGTGTAAGTGCGTGAGAGAGCTGAATTGTGATTGGTTGAAGTCTCGGATACCGAACTGCGGCCGACCGCCTTCGCTCCGTTCGTGCAGTATTCGAAATAATAATTTGTTGTTTATGTTTACAATAGTAACATGATGAAAGTTTGTTTATGCAGTAAATTAAAATAAGTTCTTTTTTAAGAATTGTGTTGCTAGTTGCTGTGATTTCTTGTTGTTAATACTTGTAAATTGATTAATTACACTGGTTTAGTGAAAGCAAGATCATTACGTACCTACTTATAGTTTTGCTACCTTATAAGGTGCTTATACCTGCAGCAAATAAGTTTTTATCTGCGCCGCCTACTAGCGTAGCAAGTGAACAACTATTTAGCAAAGCTGGATAATTGTATGACGAGAGGCGCCACTCTTTGAAAGGCGAAAATGCCGAGAAATTGCTTTTTTTATGTTATAATATAATGTTATTTAACTTTGATTATTAATAAATTAAATAGTTAGTGCTGAATACAGCACTATTTAATTTAAAATAAAAATAACTTTTTAATAAAAAAGTTAATTTTTTTTTGACGCTTTGTCTATTCACGGTCTCGGCTCTCGGTCTCGGCCGAGATAGTATTATATTCTCGGTCTCGGTCTCGGTCTCGGCCGAGAACGAAAAACCCATCTCGGTCGAGCCTTAGTTGACACCATTAACTAATAATTCCAAAATACAACTTATCTTAAAATACACTTTATTTTAGCCCCGATAACCCGATTTATTTTCAATTAACTGTAAAATTCGATTTTAAGTTGCTTTAAAATCAATTAATAGTTAGTCAATTGAGTTGGTAAATAAGTGACGTCACAGGCCGCTATTGTCATACAAAATCTATGGAGGAATCTCGTTTTGACAGCTCATAAAAATTATGTCAATTGATTGGTGGTGTCAAGTACCCAATTAAGGTTGTCTCTCACTAAAATCCCATACACGTAGCTTTGAAATGCCCTCGCAACTCTTTAACTAATTTAGGAAAACTTTAATACAACTGGGTGTCTAGATTGTAATAAGAATGTATGTCAAACAATTTTAAGATAATGCCCAAAATGTGGAATAAAATTATACTGAACCAAAATATGTAACGAAAACGTAATAAATTATTTTGCTAATTATTTACATTTAAAAGTTAATTAATCATTGAAATGCGATCACTTTTTGGTGTATGTTAATTCACATTTAATTGTACTTTTTGTTAAAATTCGATTATAATAGAAAAGTTAATTTTTAATGTTTTTCCAACGTTATAAGATAAGGGAATGCTAGTGACAAGTTATAGGATTACTGGTTAATATCATATTTTCTATGGAGTATAATAATAATATAATTTAATTTCCTAGCTACATTCTCTGGGTCTAAAGCAGTGATGAACATTTACTAGGCAGCACGAAAAATTCAAAATACAATAATAATTATCATTTATATTTTGAAAATGTACACGTATACAATTTTACATTTTAAAATTGTAGTTACGTAAACACAATTCAATTTTAATATTAAAAAATAATCTCATACATTAATTCAAAGAGTTTTTAAACTCCGTTCCACAATTTATCTACTATACATTGAAGAATAATATACTCTTTGTTTTAAATTTCGACTAATTTATAATGATGTATACGTGTAGTACAAACAGTAATTCTCTACATAATCTACAAATACACACCAAAGGCCATCTTCGTTTATATATAACTATTTCTTTTTACTTTCGATCCCTCAACCGCAGCATATTCATTCAATTTTCAAATTTATCGTCTGATTTTGAAAGTCCATTCTAAGTTAAGGAATGTTTAAATTGTCGAATTATAAAAAATATTCTTTGGACAAAATTATAGCAATATTTCATGTCACGTGACTTTTTCGTTAACGCTAGGTGTTTCAAGCCTAAAGCGCTTCAATAATTCATTCATTCGTTCAATATGTCGCTCGATTGTCGCTGGTTGTCGGTATTCTAAAACCACGTTGTCAATCCATATAAATCATTGGCAGATTACACCAGTAACCAAGCCAATATTTCGATTTATTATTCTTAAAAAATTAAAACCTTATACCTTGACGGTGTCATGTGTTGTAATTCCAACCGAATTTGTTTGACTGTAAGGTTTAATATCACTTGTGTGGCACGATGGCGACTAGCCTGAGGAGGACCAATGACAGGAGTTTGTCGAGAGGGTCAAGTGTTCCTCGCTGGAGCCACTTGGGGATAGTGGTGCGCGCGTGGCTGAAGCCCAGCTTCTGTAGGATGTAGTCCACGCCGTACGGCTCGATGGACTTGCCAGCCCAAGATAAAAGTCTGAAAAATAATTGTTTGTTTTGTTGTATCTCTTCATCACCCTTGGTGCTATTTTTTATTTATTTATGCTTCATGCACAAAGGTACAAAGGCGGACTTAAAGTCTTAGGAATTCTCTACCAGATGACTGGTAAAAATGGAAAATATGTACGTCCTTTTTCTATGGTCAATTCAATCTGGTTCTAATGGCTAACTGATAAGTAATTAAGTAGTAGTACAATAAAACATTTCTTATATTTCAGATTTGTGATAAGCAGTGATAGGAATAGGTAGTGCTTATTAGCCTAAAGTTTGAAGAACAGAGACAAGAAACGGAGACTTCCTTACTACTATATTTTTTCTCGGACATCTGCCCGGACAACACTTAAATACATTAAAAAATTATGTTATTTGGAATAAGTTCGTGTTGTTTACCTAAAGTTTGCGACTAGACATAACATAACACAGTCGTTACAACTATCAAATTTTCCGAAAGTTTTCTTTTTGGAGAACATTTTGTAAATGACTTGTTGATCTTAAAACTATGAAACGCAGTCTTTGTTTAAAGAGCCGTACACGTTACGAAGTAAATATCTGCTTTCTAGCTCGCTCTTGGCCACGTTTGTTGAGATTTCTAAAGTTCAAGTGTGTAATTGAAAAAAAAAACTGATAATTGTTTTAAAAAAAATAAAACGGTAATTTTTATCATTTTAGCATTCTCTATACGTATTTTGGATGGAGATAGAGTATTTATCATTTCAAAAACAAAAGGTATTTGTCTTTTACCTTACTAAAATATATTTCAAAATGTGCATAATGTTGGGTCACATTGTTTAGTAACACACTTAAACTTTAAAATCTTTAAAAACACCATTTAATCTTTATTGCACCGAAAGTACAATGGGCGGACTTTTACGGCAGCGCATTTCGTTATCTATTGTTAAACTCGGCGTGGTCGCATACCCGTGCGGCGTGGGAACGCTCTACATACCTTCCCCCACCGCCGCGTGACGGCGCGCCGCTCAGGTTATTCTCACTCCTGTACTTCGGTCTGTTGAGTGCGCATCTCCTGTATCACGTATATTGTTTCTGTGAATATTGTTTTTGACCCTCGCATGTTTTTTGGTTTATTTATTGGATCTTCCTAATACGACTACCTTGGCTTGAATTTATGGATTGCGATTTTCTGCAATAAGATTGTTCCTGTCTGTCTACATCAAATAATACGGTAAGTCAACCTTTAATTAGTTTTGAATGTTTTGACTAAAGTTATTTATTTTATTTCTTGTAACAACAAATTCAATAACAATCACGTGGCTACGCGTGTTCATATTTTAACCGTATTTGTTAATTAGAGCGTAAAATGAAATAATCAAATCTTAAAATCGATACTATCAATGCACCTTTATATAAACTAGTGAATGCCCGCGGCTTACTACTGTTTAATATCCCACGGGAACTATGCATTTTTTGGAATAAAATGTAGTCTATGTGCTAATCCACACCTTAATCTATCTCTCTGCCAAATTTCATACTTTAAATCCGTTCAGCCGTTTCGGCATGATTGAGTAACAAACATCCATACAAACTTTCACGTGATAAAAAGGACCGTTTTATTATTTTAATAAAAACAATTGTCAGTTTTTTTTTCAATTATACACTTGAACTTTAGAAATCTCAAGAAACATGGCCAAGAGCGAGCTAGAAAACAGATATTTACTTCGAAACGTGTACGGCTCTTAAAAACAAAGACTGCGTTTCATAGTTTTAAGATCAACAAGTCATTTACAAAATGTTCTCCAAAAAGAAAACTTTCAGAATATTTGATAGTTTTAACGACTGTGTTATGTTATGCCTAGTCGCAAACTTTAGGTAAACAACACGAACTTATTCCAAATAACATAATTTTTTAATGTATTTAAGTGTTGTCCGGGCAGATGTCCGAGAAAAAATATAGTACTAAGGAAGTCTCCGTTTCTTGTCTCTGTTCTTCAAACTTTAGGCTAATAAGCACTACCTATTCCTATCACTGGTGATAAGGTATAAGTAAAATTCAGTACATGATCTGATACATTAATCAAAGTGAGTCAGGTTTTCGTGTGATATGATAGCACAAGTCAGCCACACTATCCCCAAACCACAGTGGCGACCACCAGAAAAGCACCGAAGCAATGAAGCTCGACGAGTCCCGGAGAAACGATTCAACTGTCTTGGATCCCGCAACGAAAATAATCAGAAAAGAACAGCAGAGGAGCAAAGAAAAGAATATATTTTTCACTTACACCCTCAACATCAAGCGGGTGACAGAACAGAACTGGGCCAATAGGCACAAAGGGACGTTTACAACTGGGACAAGCCCAGTTGCTAAGCACACGATTACATTAGTTAATGGGTTTAATGGGCCCTACAAAGTCCGATAATAAGGGCGGGTTGTTTCAACTATACTTTACTGACGGGTAATAGTCAAAAATGGCCCTAACTATCGTCAAATCAAAAAAAATCACAAGATCGTACTTCAAAAAGTTACTATTACCATAACCGACCAGTCAACGTAATTTTGTGTTGTCAAGCAGCTACGTCAAACATCAAAATATTATGGAATTTCTTTTTGAATAACTTTGTCTGACGGATTTTTATGTCATGGAACAACCTGTTACATTTCACGTACGATAAACATCTCACGTCATAGTAACTTTTAACCGTCCGTTTGAAACAACCCGCCTTAAGTGTGATAATGTGATAAGTGAGTGTAACACATACCTGACGGTGGGCTCCAGATGCCACGTGACACAGCGGTAGTCGCGGTAGTCCTGCGTACTGCGCGGGGCTCCACCGGCGTCTGCCCAGCCCGCGCGCGTGCCGCCCGGCATCTACACAGTCACAGAACGAATTAGCAAGTCCGGAGAACTCAAGAAAATTAGGAATCCGTTTATTTGGTTAATTGACACCATTCACTAATCATTTCAAGGTTCTGTTCTACTGTCCTGGTGTTTTGATGAACCGTTATCTGTATTTTTCTGACCAGTTTGCAAATCTTGAATAAATATAATCTTGTCGCTAGAATTCCTCAAAATATGTTTACAAATATCTAGAAAACACGCACACGGATAGCGTCAAATACCCAATGGGGCAGATGACACCAATCAATTGACGTACTTTTTATTAGCTGTCAAAGCGCTATTTCTCCATAGGATTTGTGTGGCAATTTATATTTAGCGTCATAAATATAAATTGAGGTAGGCAATTTTCTATTTAGGTAGGCAATTCTATGGGGGAATAGCGCTTTGACAGTGTTTGTAGGTAGGCAACTCATTTTCAAATATTTATTCTCTTCTACTTTTCTGTAACCTGGCAATCTGTGAAAACACAATGAAAACACAAAACAAATTCCATTCGATTGTCGTGTTTTGAAGGTAAAAGGCGTCTCGAATAGGAAGCTTCAATAAGCTTCTCTATGTGATGTTGTCTACAAATCGGTCTACTAGAGCAGGGACGCTATTCCTTTTCAGACAAAAGCATTGAGCACTTCCAGTGCCGTCCAGCCGCGATGCCAGTAAATTTAAGTGTCTTGACAATCTAGTCTGGTACTTTTTGCTGTAGTTGGTAAGGAAATTACCAACTACAGCAAAAAGTACCAGACTAGATTGCTGAACAGTATTCAAATTCAGGTCCTTGTGGATTCATTTGTTGCTGATGTAATGTGGTATATTGAGTATGTTACACAGAGTTTCACTCTGGAATCTCTGTAAAATCTCTATGTTGCTGATTTTCGCAGTTCCCCACAGCAAAATCCCGTAAGTCCATATAGGTTTTAGGATGGACTTATATATGGTCAACTTACTACTCGATGAAAGCTGTGATTTCCGTCCAATCATCCAGTACATGTCTCTGAGTCTACATCGAATAGCTTTCGTTTAGCCCATGTGTTTTCGCCATGTGAGTCTACGGTCTACATGCATACCCAAATACTTGGCATCTTCTTTTCGAGGGATTTCCTTTTTATAGAGTGTAATTGGCGGGCAAATCTTTCTTCTGAGGGTGAAGGTAACATGGTCTGACTTGCTTTGGTATGCTTTTATGCGCCATTTGTCCAGCCACACTTCGATTTCTGGTAAGTGGATTTGTACGTTTTTAGATGCCACATCAGGGTCATGGTACTCAAGGTGTACAGAGAGAAGATCAGTGTCGTCAGCGTAGGTAGCGGTTGTGTTATTGGGATGCGTGGGTAGGTCAGCAGTAAATAGGAGGTATAATACAGGTCCAAGAATGCATCCTTGTGGACTCCGGAAAGTATTTTACACATTTTTGAGGTTATGTCGTTGTACTTGACCTCGTAACGCCTTTCGTTTAGATACGTAAATTTCAATATGTGAAATAGTGAATGCGGAAGCAACTTTTTTAACTTTTTACAGCAGTACATTATGCCACACTTTATCAAACGCCTGTCCAATGTCGCGAAAGACCGCAGAGCAATATTTTTTATTTTCAAAAGTGCGACCTATCACATCTGTGAGTCGATGTACTTGCTCTATAGTTCCGTGGTGCTCCCGAAAACCAAACTGATGAGATGGGATTACTTCTTCTATTTGGTGAATCTAATACGTACAAAGTATTGAATCAAAATATAAGAAGCTTAAACCACAATTTTGATGACTTTGAAGTTTTACTAAGTAAATTAGATATAGAATTTGATTTTATTGTCTTGACAGAATGTTGGCTCTCTAAAAACGCAATACTACCGAAAATTACCTCATATAAATCTTTCGCTACCGCTAAAACAATTAATCAAAATGATGGCATAGTTATCTATTTTAAAGATAATCTGAAACCCAAAATCATCGAACCCGTAAACCAAGACGATGAAATGAACTGCTTAGTTTCCACTATTAAAAACGATCTCGCTGTTATTGCAATTTATAGATCGCCCGCGTTCAAAAACATTGATCGTTTTCTAACCGCTTTGGATGGTATCTTAAATAATTTAAAAAAATATCGAAACATAATTTTAATAGGAGACATAAACATCAATATTTTAGACAATAGCAGTCCCAATTCTTCAAGATATATGGACTTACTGGCGTCTCATGGATTATTGGCTTCACATTACTTACCAACCAGACAGGAAAATTGTCTAGATCATTGCTTTTTGAAAACCGCATCAAAATCTCAAACCATTGTCTGTGAAACTACAGTTACAGACCATTCATCTGTTATGATTAGTGTATCAAAAAAAGCCAAGACTCATACTAACAAATCCAAAACTTATAAAAAAATCGATTACCAAGCTATAACCGAAGACTTAAAACAAATCGATTGGCTGTCTATATTAACCACTGACGACTGCAACACTATGACAAATGTATTTCTAACAGCTATAACGGATATAATGAAGAAACACACAGTGACATATAGGCTTTCCGGTAGAAAGCGTGGAATAAGACCATGGATAACACCTGGTCTATGCCGCTGTATTAGAAATAGAGATCAACTCCATAAAAAGCTTCGCAAAGACCCAGAAAACGTTATTCTAAGCGTAACTTATAAAAGATATCGCAACACCTGCAATAATCTGTTAAAAAAACTTAAAAACAACTACTTAAGATCCGAAATCAATAAGCATAAAAATAATTTAAAAAAGCAATGGTCATTGATTAAAGATGTTTGCAATTTTGCTGACCAAAGTAATGACAATGGAGAATTATTGAAAATCAACCATAATCCCCAGACTTCTATTAACAACGTTAACAGCTATTTTGCAAAAATGGGAGTCAATTTAGCCATGGATTTACGGAAAAATAACCAGAGCTTACCTAAAACCCCCTTTATTGGTTCCTCTAATATCAACGCTTTCGTCCTTCTACCAACGGATGCCGAGGAAGTGAAATCCATCATACTAAATTTAAAGCAGTCTAATGCTACTGGTTGCGATGAAATTCCTATTTTAATATTAAAATTAGGTGTGGATACTTTATCTTGTCCCATTGCCATGATATGTAATCAGTGTATGGCGACAGGCGTTTTTCCCGAAGTTCTTAAGAAGGCTCTTATAATTCCTATATTCAAAGCGGGGAACAAAGACTGTGTCTCTAACTATAGACCTATATCGCTGCTGCCTTCCTTATCTAAGGTACTTGAGAAAGTAATTAATGTAAGACTAACTTCCTACCTAGAATCTCAAAATTTACTCTCAATCAACCAGTTCGGTTTTAGAAAACATAAATCGACAGAGGATGCCATAAAAAAATTAACTTCTACCATTGTTGATAGCCTAGATAATGGAGAGAAGACCATAGGTATATTCCTTGATCTAGCAAAAGCGTTTGACACAGTCTCTGTTCCCCTACTTCTCGCAAAGCTAGAAAGCCTAGGAATTCGTGGAACAGCCTTAAAACTATTTATAGACTATATGTCTAACAGAAGTCAATGTGTCAGGATTAACGGCTTTGTGAGTAAGCTAGAGCATGTGACTTTTGGAGTGCCACAAGGAAGTGTTATAGGACCCACGCTATTCCTTATATATGTGAATGACTTGTGCGATTTACAACTAAGACAGGGCCAGGTAATAGCGTATGCTGATGACACAGCCCTTTTGTTTAATGGTAAGACATGGGAAGAGGTTAATGATGTGGCTAATTTGGGTTTCAAACAGGTTTCGGAATGGCTACAGTCGAATCTACTCACCCTAAATGCACCTAAAA
Source organism: Charanyca ferruginea (assembly GCA_947361185.1). Classification (NCBI taxonomy): domain Eukaryota; kingdom Metazoa; phylum Arthropoda; class Insecta; order Lepidoptera; family Noctuidae; genus Charanyca; species Charanyca ferruginea. The sequence continues at coordinate 7,859,520 of OX376057.1, read as the reverse complement.
CTAAATACATACCTTTTAGTTTAACAAAGAGCAGTCAACCACCTTCTGGAATTATTCACTTAAAAGCTCACACATGTCATATGCGCGAAAACTGTACTTGTCGTGAACTAACAAAAACTTCTTCTATTAAATACCTCGGCTTAGTCATTGATCAACACCTAAACTGGCGTGAACATATATCAATGCTTACTTCTAGAGTCAGAAAACTTATATATATCTTCAAGAATATTCGTTGCTTTTGTCCGGCAAATGTAATATTATTAGTTTATTTATCCTTATGCCAGTCCATCATAACGTATGCTATTACTGCGTGGGGAGGTGCCTCCAAATCAGTCCTTATTAATTTGGAACGAGCGCAACGTGCAGTTCTCAAGGTAATGAGTCACAAAAAATTTAGATACTCCACCTATATGTTATACTCCGAATTATCAGTGCTTACAGTGAGGCAGCTATTTATCAGAAATATAATACAAAATCAACATAAAAATGTACCTGACTATACCAAAAAAAGAAGGCAGGATATTGTTACTCCGTGCCTTACTGTAAAACTGCATTTGCGAAAAGGTTCATACATTACCTAGGACCGTCCATGTATAATAGAATTTCAAAGCAAATTCAAATTCGTCATCTGAATAAACATGCCTGTAAAACCGAAATATTCAACCTTCTAAATTCATTGAATTATGACAATACTGAGAAAATAATTAAAACCACTTGACCAAATTACCAAATATGTATAAAACAGATGCTCATTACATCATTTCACTATAAACATACACACACACATACACGTCACTCTACATACATACACACACACACACATACACGTCCTTCTACATACATACACACACAAACACAACACTATTTACATACTTAAACAAAAGATAAGCGGTATAATTGTGACCTACTTTTATTTTACTTAAATTGTTAATTAATTTTATTTGTATTTTTAACTTTAATTTTAAAATGATATTAAGTAATGGATCTGTCATAAAAATGTGCAACCATTCATTTTGTAAACAAACAAAGCATCTAAAAACTTTGCATATACTATGTCAACTTTAAGAACTACCTACAAAGTAAAAAAAAAAAAAAAAAAGAACTACTCAATAATGTTACGTCTACCTACCCTTGTAACTTACTTTGCTTTGTTATTAATTAATTCATATTCAATACTTAAATGCCACAAGCCTAATGTAGAACCTTTAACGCGACCGAGGAAAACTGTTCCACCGTAATACAGTTTATACTAGTACGGGGGACAGAGTGACTCAGTTCCGTATAAACTAACAACCAATATTATTAGGTACTCCATAAAATTAGACTTAACTTAGTTTATATTCTTTGATATAACTGTAAAAGAACTATAATGCTATCCAAGGTTGTTAGATTCATTAAACAAATAAAGAAAGTTTTTTTTTTTTTTTTTTTTTTTTTTTTTCTGCTAAGTGAGGTGGCATTCTGGCCAGCAGGATTTTTTCCAGCAGTTTTCCAGTAACACATAGTAGGCTGATAGGTCAGTACGAGCTGGCTTCATGAGGCGGATTCCCAGGTTTAAGTAGTATGATGACCTGTGCAATTTTCCACAGGCACGGGAAGATTACCAATTTTAGACAGGCATCATTAGATCGATGTAAGCACGGAATAATAAAAACAAGAGGAAGTGCCCTTAGTCTTACTTAATACTAGATCCAGTGTCGCCAAACTCACACATTTGCAAATTAAAATGTACTTACAATACACAGAAAAGGATGATATAATTGGCTACAAATTATAAACGCAACTTTGGCGAAAAGCTTATTTATTGTTGTTCGAAATTAAATCGTATCACAACTGACGAACGTTGATATTATTTGAAATGTTAAAATCACTAAAGAGATTTTTTCCATCTAACAATGCAATTCCAGCAATGTCCAACGAGTTCAGCTATTCGACGCTAGAGAGCGCTGTTACCAAATTACTTAACATGATCTATAGTTACTATAAATAGATGTCATTTTTGCATGCATCTGTTATTTATTTTTCTATTCAATGAGAGATGTGGTCAAGTTATCGATAATTTGTACAATGTAAGAAATATATGTACGTACCTAATGTAAAATTAAATTAATCTTTTTAAAATAAAAAAAAATAAATTTATTATATTTAAATTTAAATTTATAATGGATCAAAAATGATGGTTAATTAAGTATGTATATTGACATATTTTTCTGCGATACCTTTCATTGAGTCCGTAATATGATTGTATGTAGGAAATTGATTGACGTCCGAATGAAATGACGCATTATTTTAGACATGACAATATCTTTTTTATACGTGACAGTCTTTTCAAAACATAATTGACATCTGAATTTTTGTGTAAGAAGATAAACTATATACATGTATATTGTATTATATAATATTTAAAGGCCTATGTCTAACCGCGAATGAATAACTATTTGCCAGAAAATAGGTATAAGGTTTTTAAAATTCATTCTTTCAAACTCGTACTTTTATTTATAAAAAAAAAAACTTAGGTAGTTACTTTAAAAACATACATGTTATTGTTTTATCGACACGAACTATTTGCATTAATGTGTCACATCGAGCAAGCTAATTTAGACTTTAATGAATGGACATAAGGTAGTTTTTAGTTCGCATCAAAGTAAAAATATGGTATTGTCAATAAAAATCGATTATATTGAAATATATGAAAGTTTTATACTTTTTGGTGATACGATATACCTCTGCAAGAAACATTCTTTGACCTGCTATCATTTTTGCATGTAAAAATTGCACAATAAGGCATGGTTGTATTTTTTTCCTTACGTGCGATATTAGGCGATATGTCACGTCGCACCAAGTAGTTGATCGCGACTGAACCAATGATGATCATTTCCACATAATTGTGCCACACGTTCGATGGCTACATGGCACTTCCACTTGTTTTTATTATTCCGTGGATGTGAGCATTATAATACCTTTTTTATGTCGATGTTTGAGTAGTGAGCGTCAATCATGTCATATCCTAGTGATTTTCCATTTTCGAGGTTCATCACCTCTCGCCATATTTCCCTTGGAGATGCACTTTTTAGGGGAGGATACAATTGCAATGGAGAGTCCAAGTATTAAAGAATTTCCTTATCATGCTCAGGATTTGTACTAAGATGTGATCGGGAGGCTAACAATTGACGAACTACTTATTGACTTAAAAAAAAAAACTAAAAACAGTAAATTGGGTTTTCATGGCTAAATTCAAGAGTTTTTTTAGAGAAGTTCTGACTTAGAATTATCTGTTACTGGTGTCATCTAGCCAATTGTGCTGGAACCCATGGTGCAAGAGTGGTAATCGTAAACCTTACAACTTTTAAGACTTAGATTTACAACTAAGAAAAACCTCGTAAATAGATAAACACCTTATTTTCTTTGTAGAACAAACAGCTGTCAAAACAAAACTAGTCGACAAATGTTTAGACAAAGATACACAATCAATTGGCAGATATTATTATCAAAACAACTTACCACTCTGTCCTTCTCCTTGATATAAGAAGAAATGAGGTCGTGCAAGAACAGGAAGGCCTCTGCGTCCACAGACACGAATATGTGATCTTCAAACTCTGTGATGAAGCTGCATTCCACTACCGGCTTCTCATCTGTGTAAGGAAAAGTTTTAATTTAGTTACAATTTGTGTGGTGCCGGCCGCGAATTGCACCATTTCGACCCGTGGGTGTCGTAGAAGGCAACAGGAATATTGACCAGTATCGTCCTTCTGAGTGCCATAATACCTACTGGGATCGCCATCATGCGTCGACCAAGTGAAGCGCAATGGCGATTACGGCTGAATCCACCCTTGGGGGAGACCTATGCCCAGCAGTGGGCGTCTAAAGGTTGATAAGATGATGATGATGAGTTCCAATTTAAATTGGAGCAATAAATATACATAGTAGCAATTTTGACGGCATTATCGGTATGTCGGAGCTCTTCTCCAGCATTCTGTGTGCATTAATCAACAGACTATTATTAAATCGACTGATTCACTGCGCATTTATCAGGTGATGAAACACTCATCAAAGTTCATCTGCCAAGCCTTTTCTCAACTATGTTGGCGTCTGCTTCCAGGCTAATCGGATGCAGCTGAATACCAGTGTTTTACATGGAGCGACTGCCTCTCTGACCTCCACAACTCAGTTACGAAGTAACATGACATTCTTTGGTGAGACTGATTGTCAAGACATTCTGGTGTCTGACTACCCATTCGTCTGACATGGACGTACTGACCGGTGAATGAGACAATGGAATGTTGTAAATAAAATTACCGCGGTTAAACTGCACTTGATTTTTATTGTAAAAAGGATGAGCGTTAGGTACAATGATTGTCGTTAGTTCGCTACACAAATCTGACAGCCCGCCGGAAGACGGAAAGACGTGGTGTGGAGTTGCCACATCAATATGCCTTTAAAGCATTTATAGTTTATGTTTTATACATAATCTGCCGGGGCAGCTTGGTTTAACAGGACTACTTAATTTTAACAAGTTTTTTTTAAAACAATTACAATAATTACTAATGGCTACTAACAGTTACAAAAGTTATACATGTTTTTAATTAGGTATGTTTATATAGATAAGGTTATTCAGTAGGTAAAACTACAATCTTTGATACAGCTCTTAAGTGAAGCTTGCCATCAGAAGTTTGCACCTCAACAACCCTTACATTGCCATCTTTGCCCTGGATTGCTCTTGTGATTCTGCCCATGGGCCACTGAAGAGGTAGAGTGTTGGAACTTATTAATAAAACAATTGTACCTGTTTTAAGATTGGCAACGGTTTTCCTCCACTTCGTTCTTTGATTGAGTGTTGACAAATAATCCTTAGACCAGATTTTCCAAAAATGTTGCCTTAGTTGTTCACAACTTCTCCAAAAGCGAAGACGGTTATGAGGTATATCTGATATGTCTGGCTGTGGTGCAGCTGTTAAAGAAGAACCTATTATAAAATGACCCGGAGTCAGACAAGAAAAATCGTCTAAATCCTGATTAGTAACTGTAAACAAAGGGCGAGAATTTAATATACCTTCTATCTCTATCATGACAGTATTGAACTGCTCATATGTAAAAGTTCTACATTCTGAAATCCTTTTTAAGTGGAATTTTGCGGATTTAACAGCCGCTTCCCAGAGACCCCCATGGTTTGGGCTGTACGCTGGAATGAAATGAAATTTTATTTCCCTCTGAAGGGCATAACTATGAACTGCCTCTTGAAATTGTTTACTATTATGTAATTTAAACAAATCTATAAGATGGTTATTTGCACCTTTGAATGTGGTGGCATTGTCACAGTAAACGTCTGATGGAAGTCCCCTTCGAGCCACAAAGCGCTTGAAAGTTGCAAGGAAAGTATCAGTGGACATGTCTGACACAACCTCTATATGAATTGCCTTGGAGGAGAAGCAAACAAACAACGCAACATAGCCTTTGCTAAAAATGCTATTTCGCTTCGAAGATTGCTTAATGTCAAAGGGACCACAGTAGTCTATGCCAACCTTTTGAAACACTCTGGTGGAGTTTACCCTGTCATTAGGAAGTGAACCCATGAGCTGTTTTGAGGCCTCTGCCTTATACCTACGGCATATAACACATTTATGTATTACATTTTTAACCTCTCTTACAGCATTTAAAATATAATACCTTTGAGATAAATGACTTAAAACTAGTTTTATACCGCCATGTAACAAGGTTAAATGTTCTTGTTGTATAATTAGCCTTGTTGCATGACAGTGCTTAGGTAATATTATGGGATGTTTCTTTGAATAATTAACTTTAGCGTTATGTAACCTACCACCTACACGACAAACACCTTTGTCATCAATAAATGGATGAAGAGACTTCAGAGAAGTTTTGATATCTCTCTTCTCTGCAATATGTTTTAACTCTTCGTAGAAATAGTATTGTTGGATACCCTTAATAATGTTGATCAAAGCTTCTCTGTACTCCCCTACTGATATTAAACCTAAACTTATTTTAATTTTCTTACAACATTTAATAAATCTTAATATGTAAACCGTGACACGAACCATTTTACACAGATTTGAATATTTTTCAAATAAGGGATGAATAGCTTCATTATTTGAAATAGTTAAACAAGCAGTTTGCTCGCAAGCATCAAAGTAAAAATTATAGTTTGATGGCTTAGCCTGTAAGTAATCTGGTCCATACTTCCATAGTAAATTATGTTGGATATCCATTGGATCAGCTCCTCTGGATAAGATATCTGCTGGATTTAACAAACCAGGTGTGAAATGCCATGAAAATTCATCAGTGAGTCTTTTTATTTCGCGGATTCGATTTCCTATGTAAGCAGGGACCTTTATGGGCGACAATTGTAACCAGCCGAGTACAATTTTGGAATCACAGAATAGGTGTACATTTTGGATGTTCAAAACTGAAGATACATGAGAAATAAGTTTGGCTAACAGCAGTGAACCATTGAGCTCTAATTTTGGAATAGTTAATTTAGAATTAATACCATTTAACCTAGACCTGGAGCAAAGCAAGTGAATATAATGATTATCACCTTTCACAACCTTTACATAAATGCAGCAGCCGTAACCAGTAGAAGAAGCATCGCAATAACCTACCAGCTGGACCTCATCTGCACCATTAGTTTGCAAATATCGTGGCACAATAATCTCTGGCATAGTAATAATGTTTGCATAGAATTGGTTCCAAGCCTTTTCTAAATCAAATGGCAGGGGAGAATCCCAGTCTAAATTGCGCTGCCACAGTTCACGTAGGAAAAGCTTAGCACGCATAGTCAGTGGCCCTACTAACCCTAGTGGATCATAAAGCCTACTTACTGAACTTAATACACTCCTTTTGCTATGTATTTTAGTGGAAGTGATTACACTGCCATTTATTATGAACACATCCTTAGTTGTATCGTAAGAAATACCTAATATCTTAGCTTCAGATCTGTCCCGATCCAAATCTCTGCAAGTAATACCTAATTCATTCTGTGGGACATTTAGGAGTACCTCTTGATTATTGGAAACCCATTTGTGTAAGTTTAAACTAGCATGTCCCATCAGAGATATAAGTTCTTTTTTAAGCTGGTGGACACCTTCTAATGTTTCATGACCAGCTTGAATGTCATCAATATATGAATTATTTATAATTGCGGCGCTGGCCAATGGATATTGAGTTTTGTATTTTCTTGCTAATTCAATAAGACATCTTGTAGCTAGGAAGGCAGATCCAGTTAAGCCATAAGTCACAGTTTGCAATTGTAGTATACTCATGACCCCATTCTCACGCCAAAGAATATTTTGTAGGCACCGGTGATTGGGAGCCACTTCTATTCTTCGGTACATATGACTTATGTCACATTGGAGAGTGTACCTGAATAAACGAAACATAAGAAGTATGTTAAAAAGGGAGTTTTGTACAACAGGGCCAGTGTACATGTAATCATTGAGGCAGAGACTATTTTTGTTTTTTGCACTGCCATCAATTACAACCCTAAGTTTGCTGCCATTTTTTAATGGCCTAATTACTCCATGGTGTGGTAGGAAAAACCGGGGTTCATCTATTGGATCACAGTTCTTCATGTCTAGTATTTTTGCATGTCCTAATTCAATGTATTCATGTATGAAACTTTTGTATAAGTTATAATAATCTGGATCCTTCGAAAATCTTTTTTCTAAATTATATAATCTTTGTAAAGAAATTGCATATGAGTTGGAAGGGTCAATGGCCTGTAATTCAACTTTGAGCGGATAATTGACCTGAAATTTATTGTTATGTAAAGAAACTGACTCTGTAAATACCTTTTCACTATACTCGTTCTCAGGAAGGGACTCATGATAGAACTCTGGTACCTTTTCTGCCTCCCAGAACTGACGGACACAGATATCTGGATTGGGACAAAGTGTTGTATGCATAGCGATGGTTGTATTAGATTCAATTGGGCTGGTAGATGAGATGATATATCCCAGTTCAGTATTTAATAATATGGGGTCAGCTGGGCCACCTTCTACCTTGCCATCCAACATTATCTTGAAAAATATGTCACTGCCAAGCAGTAATGAAATGTCACCTGGAATATAAAATTCCTTGTCAGCTAAAGCAACGTGTGCGGGTATTACAAAATTGCTAAAATCCACTTGTTTTTGTGGTTGTTTGGAAGTTATCTTATTTATTATTGAGCATGTGACATTCATATGGAATGAATTTACTAATGACTCAAAATGTAACTGTATGCCTTTAGTACTATTGTTGTGACAAGTATCACCCAAAGTGGCTATACTCTTTTGTAAATTAAACTGTGGTAACCCTAATCGATTGGCCAAAGCCGTTGTGCAAAATGAAGTCTGACTTCCACAGTCTAATAAAGCTCTAACAACTAACTTTTTATTATTGACTCCAGTAACTAGTACCTTGGCTGTTGGAAGTAAAACATTTTCGAAAATAGGCTGACCAGTATGTAAAGTTACCTGTTGTGCGTTTTTGCTTTCATCTTGCTTTACTTCAGGTCCGGGCCTTTCATCTTGAGGATGTATTAATGCATTGTGAGCGCTGGAATGACAAATGGAACATTTAAACTTATATCTACATTTTTGAGGGTGTGAAACCAGACAAAGTTGACACAATTTATGTTTAGTTACAAATTCCATCCTTTTTGGCAGAGATTGTGTCTTAAATGCTTCACATTTGAATAATTTATGACTTTGATTACACAATGGGCACTTGCTACTAACATTATTATTAGGTACGGTGGTAATATTAACTGAAGATTTAGGTTTGCCTGGAGCTTGCTTCTCACCAGGTGAGCTGGCTTCTAATGAAGCTGCCCGCTTCTCCATAAAGGATAATAACTCATCAATGGAGACAACCATTGTGGTATCCCGATCGGCATGAAACAATCTGACAGTCAAAGGATCAATTTTACGTAGTATAATGCGAGAGAGAATTGAATTCCACTGTGTGACTGGTTCACCGAGATTCTGCAATGCAGTGAGATGCTGTCTGACTGCTGCAACAAGCTCTCTAATTAGCTTTGCTGTACTACGCTGTATAACGGGTAAATCAAGCAATTTTGTCACATGACTATCAATTAATAAGGCCTGGTTGTCATACCTGTTTTGGAGAAGTTCCAATGCACTTTTATAAGACTTACCAATGTTCGGTAAACTATCTATAATTTGCAAGGGCTCCTCCTGCAAATATTTCTTTAAGAAGCAAAGTCTTTGGACATTTGTAATTCTTGTGTCATGATGTACAACAGCTTTAAACATTTCTATAAATGGTTTGTATGCAGATATATCCTTGCCATCGAAGTGTGGTATGTCCAACGCAGGTAACTTTGCCATACATGCAGCGCTGTTCTTTGGGGAATCCTCCTGGTGGTCTTTCGATTTTAAGAGACGCTGTATTTTTGCTAGCAGGTCTAAGTACCGCCCTTCACAGTCGTCGTCGTCTTCATCGTCCGTATCAGATTGGGAATCCTCCAAAACGCTTAAACTTATTGTGACGTCTTTGTAACGCGTGTTTTTCTGTTAAATTTTGTTTTCTAACCTGTAAATCTTCCACAGAAAGTTCACTATTATCAGTGGCTAAATATTTTTCTAGCCTTGTAAAAGATGCTTTGCATTGGCCCCTCGCGGCCACGAGTTTCCTTTTCTCAGTCTTGGACATCGTATGAACTTTATGTTTAATGCAATTATACTGGTTGAATCACTTTTTTAAGTATTTATGGTTGTAGTGAATGTAGTGTAACTTCAAACTTGTTTTAATTATAATTTTGTAGTTGAATATGAATATTGTAATTGTACTGGTGAGCGCGTGCTCATGCGACTCGCAAGGTTATATTTTTTGTTCTCTTTGCGCTTGTGCGTTTAACAGTACTCCTCGTTTTGTGAACTTCGCCCGTTCGACCAATAGCGTGCGAGAATAGTCCAGTCGGAGCTGGAATGAGCGATGCGGCTGCGCCGCGCGTCAGCGAGAACAAACTTGTTGTCCTTCTCACACGCGGACCTCTCGTTTTCACCCTGAGGCGTGCGTCGTGTCGCCGAAATAAGATGGCGAAGCCCCAAAACGCCGGTGAAAAAGCACTAAACCCACGATTTGTAATGCACTGCTGAAACAGCTTGATACTGAGAGTTATATACACTGAAAGTTTTCGGCACCATGAATGAGACAATGGAATGTTGCAAATAAAATTACCGCGGTTAAACTGCACTTGATTTTTATTGTAAAAAGAATGAGCGTTAGGTACAATGATTGTCGTTAGTTCGCTACACAAATCTGACAGCCCGCCGGAAGACGGAAAGACGTGGTGTGGAGTTGCCACATCAATATGCCTTTAAAGCATTTATAGTTTATGTTTTATACAACCGGTCTCTGTGGGCGGCACGTGCTTGTCAGCTGCAGCCTTGCTGCGCTCTAGATGATGATGATGATAGAGCGTGTGGCACTGACCGGTCTCTGTGGGCGGCGCGTGCGCCTGCAGATGGTGCGTGCGCAGGTGCAGCTGCAGCGACGGCAGCGCGAAGATCACCTCGCGCACGTGCTTGTCAGCTGCAGCCTTGCTGCGCTCTAGATGATGATGATAGAGCGTGTGGCACTGACCGGTCTCTGTGGGCGGCGCGTGCGCCTGCAGATGGTGCGTGCGCAGGTGCAGCTGCAGCGACGGCAGCGCGGAGATCACCTCGCGCACGTGCTTGTCAGCTGCAGCCTTGCTGCGCTCTAGATGATGATGATAGAGCGTGTGGCACTGACCGGTCTCTGTGGGCGGCGCGTGCGCCTGCAGATGGTGCGTGCGCAGGTGCAGCTGCAGCGACGGCAGCGCGGAGATCACCTCGCGCACGTGCTTGTCAGCTGCAGCCTTGCTGCGCTCTAGATGATGATGATAGAGCGTGTGGCACTGACCGGTCTCTGTGGGCGGCGCGTGCGCCTGCAGATGGTGCGTGCGCAGGTGCAGCTGCAGCGACGGCAGCGCGGAGATCACCTCGCGCACGTGCTTGTCAGCTGCAGCCTTGCTGCGCTCTAGATGATGATGATAGAGCGTGTGGCACTGACCGGTCTCTGTGGGCGGCGCGTGCGCCTGCAGATGGTGCGTGCGCAGGTGCAGCTGCAGCGACGGCAGCGCGAAGATCACCTCGCGCACGTGCTTGTCAGCTGCAGCCTTGCTGCGCTCTAGATGATGATGATAGAGCGTGTGGCACTGACCGGTCTCTGTGGGCGGCGCGTGCGCCTGCAGATGGTGCGTGCGCAGGTGCAGCTGCAGCGACGGCAGCGCGAAGATCACCTCGCGCACGTGCTTGTCAGCTGCAGCCTTGCTGCGCTCTAGATGATGATGATAGAGCGTGTGGCACTGACCGGTCTCTGTGGGCGGCGCGTGCGCCTGCAGATGGTGCGTGCGCAGGTGCAGCTGCAGCGACGGCAGCGCGAAGATCACCTCGCGCACGTGCTTGTCAGCTGCAGCCTTGCTTCTCTCCGCACTGTTGGTGTTGGCGCTGGAGCCACTGGCGTTGGACGATGTCGTGCCCGTGTTCGTGTCGCGCTCCAGGGACGGGAACAGCTCGATTGCTAGACAGAAATTTGTTTTTTAGTAGCTATCGCCCGCAACTTAATCCGCGTCAGTTTTTTAACGGATCCCCAATTTGTGAATAGTGTAGTTTACTAGCAGTTTACCCGCGACTTCGTCCGCTTGTTTTTTCTTAATGATCCCTAATATTTTTGATAATGCAATATATCAGGATAGCGTAGCTTACTATTAATTAGTGAAAGAATTTTTTAAATATGATGAGGAACAACTTACAAAAAAAAAATTACCTTTTTATAATATAGTATAGATAGAACTCAGGAATAACGAAGCTTCTAAGAAAGAAACTGTTCTAAATAGTTTTACTGTGTTTTTAATTTAACTGTTTTTTTTTGTCTAGTGTTAACTTATAATATTGCTTTGGTATTACAGTGAAGGATCCGCGAAAAAAACAAAAAATCTAAATCCCGCAGATAACTCATATTCACGCGAACGAAATCGCGAGCATAAACTAGTAATGAATAAGGGTAATTTTCATTCCTTTATATGTATGCGCAAGTGTCTTGTCTGGCTATCAGTCGCGCGATTTTATTTGTATGGATACAAAGCAGCTCCGCTGTTGCGCTACTGGCGCGTGACTAATTTGAAGGCGCCCTAAATAACCGCACAATTTTATAAACACGGTGAGCTCCCACCCATTCCATTCCAAGGTTGTCGTAGAAGGCGCCTAAGAGAAAATGTGGAAGTCATAAATAGTTTATAATATATAAGACAACTCACCATCGATCTCGCTGTTGGCGAAGGCATAGTGGAACCACTCGCGGAGCGTCTTGAACTGTGGCGGGAACAGCAGCGCCCGTGTCATGCGGCACACGGTGGCCATAGACACGTGGCCCCGGGGACCCGACCCGCCCGCGCCCAGCCCGCCCAGGCTGGCCGTCAGGCTCTGCACCACGTGCACCTCCATGGAGCCTAGACAGCAGAGCAGGGGATACAATACATAGACACGTGGCCCCGGGGACCCGACCCACTATCCATGAAAACCCGATTAACTTTCGAGTAACTGCAAAATTCGAATTTAGTTGGTTTGAAATTCACCTTCTTCGCTGGCCACTTGCTGCGCTTCGGTCGCGAAGCTGATGCACGGGTCCTTGAGACTGAACAGCGCCCACGACTTGGACTTGAAGCTGTTGCCGTGGAAGCAAGCCAGCGAGATGTTGGTGCCGTGGAGCTCCATAGTACCGCCGAGCACAGTACCTGAGAAAAATAAATCAAATATTATTTATTGATTTTTTCTTTATTTATTACAATATCTTTACAAACAAAGGTTCTAGACAACGTTTAAACTATCGAGCCAGTTTTTGTATTCAAAACCTTGTGTTTTATCCAATAAATGAGTTCTATTGTTAACTAGCTTTTGCTCGCGACTTCTTACGCGACAATTTTTATACGGGTCCTTAATTTTTTGTCAAAAATCCTGTAGCACTTGGGGATAACGTAGCTTTCTACTGGTGAAAGAATTTTCGGAATCGGACCAGTAGTTCTGGAGATAAGCCTGAACAAACAAAAACTCCAACTATTTATAAGACGGTATTGAAGTACTTACTCAAAAATGTTTAGTAGTGTATATGTTACGGCTATAAGCCGAAGTGCGGCTGCACCTAGTTCTAGCCAGCTACAACTAGGTGCAGCCTGCCACATGCGGTTAAACTGAGATGTATCCTACTTATCTTCGGTTAGAACTAGGTTTCGTCTTCATCATAGCGGCTAGAACTAGGTGCGGCCGCACACCGGTGGTTAAATTGTCTGTTTTTGGGCTTTTGACCCGGAAGAAGATGGTAGACGTCAGGGGCATCCCGAGGTTCGGTTTGGTTAGGTTCCTTTAAATCCTGTAGAAAGAAATACCTGTCGTCGACCGTCTTCTTATGCTCAATGGTTTGGTGCCCCAAGTCCCGAGCTCGCAGCCTACAACTAAGTTTAACCAAAAAAGCTTGTCAATTTGGTGTCAGAAAAAGCGTTGGACTATGACTTTTTTTCTGTGAATTTGAGCGTGAAAACTGATAATTTTCTGATCTGAAAATTTCTACAGGCCTGTACATGCTACTCTCCAAAGCTATACAGTATAGTGAAATACTCTACTCGTGGAATATATATATAAGTACTTAGGTACAGAAAAAAATTGCACGCATATACTCAAGGAAACCAGAAAGAGGTCACAGTTCTGCAGAAACCCAAAGTCAAAGTCAAATAATTTATTTCAATTAGACCATTAAAGGCACTTTTGAACGTCAAATAGGGTATTTTACTCTATACGAGTAAAAATCTATAAATATGTTATTGAGACAGTTTAGGCATAAAGCAGTCGGAAAATGTAAGTTTTAGTTCATAAAATAACAAAACAAATTTTTAAATTCAATTCAAAGTTTTCATTATTTTTAATCTGTTATATAACACCGTGAAATAGTAGCGGCCATGTTATTGCGCCATACGGCTGTGTAAACAAAAAATTGACAACTGTCAGTCAACCGATTGGCGTAATATAGGCTTTGTACTTTTATTATTTTCGTAACCAATGTATTTTTTTCATTATTACACCTATTACAAAATATGCTTTTAATTATTTTTAAAAGATATACAATTATCATATTTAATATGAGCTCATTTGATACAAAACGAACTGACGTCATTTACGCTGAGCAATATGGCGTCCAGTAAGTGGCGTTTTCGTCAAACTACGCGCGAAATTTGAAAATGTAAAATTTAGATGCATTTTTATGGCACTTATCGATTGAATAAAAATTTTGTGTTTTTTTTGGTAGCATATTAGCACTACAGAATTTCATTGAGGCACTTTTCAAAAATGGGTGTAATACCCTATTGTAAAATTTGAATCTAGTTGCCCATTTCAAATGGTAGTTTCGTATGGAGAAGAATGGGCAAGAAACTCCATACAAGCCAAGCCCAACGACTTTGATAATTAGTATACCGTGGGCTTGCAGAGCGTTCAGCATAAGTGCTGATAGCTTCATTTCCAGATCTTTTCTGGAACCTTAACAATCTCCTTCCCTCAGAATCGTTCCTACAGCCTTCGAATTCGCAAGGTCCGCCGAGTTAAAGCTGGAGTCTGCGGCCTGAGCTTCTCGGCACGCGGTCGACCCACGTCCACGTCTTCACGTCCTGCCTTCACCGTCCTGACTGGCCTGTTTGCACCTGCTGTCGTCTTCCTGAATCTTCCATCATCAACCCATCTACACTCATTACTACTACCTACACCTTCCTACACAACTCATCTCCATTAAACAATTTTTTTATTTTTTTATTTATTATTTTTTATTATTATATTTTATTATAAATATACTTGTACCTCTATACCTTAACCTCTTCTTTTATTTATCTGCCGCTTCACGACAAGCCGCACTTCCAGTTAACATATATAAATAAATGATGTAGTATACTATACCGTTAGCAGGTAGTGGAGTGGGCAGCGTGGACAGCTGCATGCCCGACACCAGCTGCAGCACCTTCTGCCAGTGGCGGTGGTGACGCAGCTCCGTCTGCGCAGGCGCGGCCCCGCCCTCCGCCGAGGCGGGCGCGGGGGCCGGGGCTAGGGGGAAGCAACTTCTATTAGTTTATCATCATGTGAAGCCTTAGACGCCTATTGCTGGGCATAGATCTTCCCCAAGGGGAGGTTCAGCCGTAATCGCCATGCTTGGCCAATGCATGTTGGTGATCGCAGTAGGTGTTATGGCACTCAGAAGGACGCTGCTGCCCATCCTCTGGTCAATATCCCTCTGTCGCCTTCTACGACACCCACGGGTAGAAATGGGGTGGTGCTACTCGCGGCCGGCACCACACGGTATAATGATAGATAGACGTCATCTCCACATAGTATAAAACTAAGTCAATTCCGACGTCTGTCCCTCTACACGCTTAGATCTTTTAAACTACGCAACGGATTTTAATGCGGTTTTCATCAACAATATTCAAGAGGAAGGGTATATACGTATAGTTTGATATTGTTTTGTGTTAATATATACCACAATAGCATTTACATTGCACCCATGCGAAACCTGGGCGGGTCGCTAATTCAGCTTATATTATGACTAGCTTTTACCCGTTACTTCGTCCACGTGAATGGACGCAGATGAACTGACGAAGTCGCGGATTCAAAATAGCATAGGTCGTATCTTAGCGGTCAAGCTTACTTCGTACCAAATTTCATAAAAATCGTTTCAGTGGTTAGCCGTGAAAGCGTAACAGACAGACAGACTTTCACATTTATAATAATAATAAATTACCATTCAAATCATTTATGAAACTGTCAAATCATTTATGTCAATAAGACCATTTTAAGGTACTTTTGAATGTCAAATGAGAAAATATTGATTCTAGTTGCCCATTCCAAAAGGTAGTCATTTTATTTGCTCTAAGATTTGGTGATCATTTGGGTAATCAACATTTGGTTTTTCAATACAATTTAAACAGCCGTCAAATCATAATAGACTTTCTTTTCAACCGACTTCAAAAAGAAGGATGTTCTCAATTCGTCTGTATGTTTTTTTTTTTTGTATATTTGTTACGCGATTACTCCGGCAAATGTAAAGCTATTTTGGAAATTCTTTTTTTGATGGATAGGGTATGCCTCAAGGGTGGACCCATAAAATTTCTATCGAAATTGATTCAGCACTTTTTGAAAAAATCGACAGATAGCATAAAAATATACATGGATGATGTTGTAATGTTCTCACCTTGTGCTTTCAATCTCTGTTTTAACTGTGTTGCCATTTCTTAATGGATTTGGATGATAAGGAAATACTAAAAAGCGAAAAATAAAAAAGCTTATTTACAAAAAAAAAAACTGTTCTGTTTTAAAGTTATTTTTCACTTTTTGGTTTTTGAAGGCGGTTGTCTTTTATGTAAAAAAGTTTTTTGCTACATGTTTCCTTTTGTTGGTGTTTATTTATTTTGTAAGGGAGCTTAGGATCTTAAAGTATTTTTTGGGGGTTATTATATTTAATCGCATTGCAATATTAACCTTACAAACATATAAATAAAGTGCTTTATTCTATGATAATACTTACGTTCACGTCGATCTCTCCTTGCATTTGTATAATTCGGGTGTAACGAGCTAAACACACGCTTGCTGGACTTGAACTGCTGTGTAAAGAACTCCTCAAGCTTCAGCTGCATCTTCAGCAGGTCAGGAGTGGTACTCCGAGACATCAGGATCTGGAGCTGGTGCCAGCTCAGTGTTCCGTGTGTGAGGATGATTGCAGGCCTGGGGGGAAAAGGGGTTTAAAAAAAAATGGGGTATTCAGCGCCATGTGAGCAAAATATAAAGTTCTATTTTGTTATGTCCTTTGGGAAATTCACCATTTTATGAGTAAAATTACCATTTTATGATTAAAATAACTATTTTATGATTAAAATAACTATTTTATGAGTAAAAATTACCATTTTATGGGTAATAATTATCGTTTTTATAGGTAAAGGGACCATTTTTTATGGGTAAAAGGACCACGAGTAATAAAATAGATCCTTATAGCTTACCCGTCTTCCACTTCTTGGTCTTCTTGGTAGCTAGTGAGAGACGGTGCGGGTTAGTTACTCAGTTATAATCATGTAAGTGCACGGTGCATGCCATAGCATTGAGCCTACGTAAGTTGTATTTGATTTAATTACTATGATTTATTTTTAACGGCAAGAGAGGTTATAGAAAAAGGTCTCTAATTTTATTTAGAACTAAAATGTAAAATCGTCATTTCATATACGTTCCTTGACTAAAGGTTGGAAAAGATCAATGCAATGCAATATGTGATTCTTATCAAGTTTTTTTTCCATAAGAAATCACAATAATTCTAAGACACAACCCCTCTAAAAAAACTTTATACTCACATTAATTTACAATTAACTTTTCAGTTGCTTTAAAATTAATAAACAGCAAGTCAATTGAGTTAGCAAATAAGTGACGTCACATCAGCGTATTCCCATACAAAACCTATGGAGGAACCGCGTTTTGACACCTTATAAGTCACAAAAGCTTTTTCAGTAGAGAAAAAAGAGAGGTATAGGGAGGGAGGGAGAGAGAGAGCGACTTTTACTTGGCACTAAGACAATACAAGCTCTAAATAAAACTATTACTTCATGATTCACTAGCTTTTGTCCGTTTTATAGGACAAAGTAGGACAAGGACAAGTAGTTCTTTTCCTACTGCGTTTGATGAATAATAAGCCTTTAACTGCCGGGCCAAAAACGTTGAAGGTAAAACCTCCACTAGCGTAGGTCATCGGTGACCTACATGGCGTTCAACGTGATAATAAAAATAATGACTAAACCAGTAATTAGTGATCAGTAGTTACGAAGATCAGTGTGTTCACGTGTTACAAATAAAAACGTGCCCAACAGGCCACCGTCGGCTATGAAAACGTTACACGGAACATTTTTAAGTATAAATTAAATATTGTAATAAATCCGTTACTCATTTGTTATTTCCCTATTTTTATCTGTATCTGTATTTGCGGGGAATTGTGTGCGTTTATACCACACCTACGACACTCCATACAAACGAAACGATTTAATTACCCACACTACTACCAAAATAACAGACTACAAATACGTGCGCGTTGTAATAAATCCGTTACTCATTTGTTATTTCCCTATTTTTTTCTGTATCTGTATTTGCGGGGAATTGTGTGAGTTTATACCACACCTACGACACTCCATACAAACGAAACGATTTAATTACCTACACTACTACCAAAATAACAGACTGTACAAATACGTGCGCGTATATGTGCGTGTTTACGCGCCGCTCGAACTAAAAGCAGTTTCGACAACACGTTCGACGCGGGAAGAGGTGAGCAACAGTTTCGGAGGGAGGCGGGGTGTGTCGCTACTGTACGGTAGTACTAATATTTATACTGTGGCGTTTAAAATGCTGCTGGACCCGTCCGCGACACGCGCCCACCAACCGCGCACTCCGCACTATCGGGGACACTTGCCCAGCACCACGAACTGGACTTATTTGCCGATAGATTGGGACATTTTTGTATAATCGAATTTCGTATAATTTTAAATAATATATTATAGGCATACGTAATAATGGAATTGAATTGAAAACTGACATATTGTTATTATCATTAGTTAGTACTATTTTTTTAGATTATATTATTATTTTTTAAATTGACACTAAACTGAAATTTTATTTTATTCTACATAATAATTAATTCATCATTGTAATTTACTGTTACTATTATTTGTAGACTTTGATATTATATTGCTATTTTATAATAATCTATTGTATAATGTGACGAGCATGTGTAATTAAGCCATAATTGTATTGTAAGCAAACTAATATGAGCGTTTTGGATATCAAATCTGTTAACTCGTAAGATCAATAGGGGATATTACTGCAATGTTCTGGCACCAGAGTGCAGCACTAGCATAATCCGTAAACAATTTTTCGACGAGACGTTCAAAGCGTGAAATTCTGCCTATAATTGAGTTCAAAACTGGGAAGTGTGCTATATTATACAATAATATATCAGTGCTGTGTATTTCGATGAAGAAATGAAGGGAATTATTCATTTCCAAAAGAAGAAAATGTTCGAAAACTTTGGGAAGCAGCTAAAAATCACTCTAAAATATGTTCAGGTTAAGTATTCAGGTGAGATAGTCGCGTTTATAGAATAACGTTCACATTTATCATATAAGACAACCAAATATGATTTTATTCTGAGCATAACCTAGAATCCAATTTCAAATGGGTTTAAGTACAGTTAGGTAAGTAAGATTAATTAAAACGGATATATTTTCACAAAATACCTAGTTATTACAATAAATTAATAACATAATATAACATAATATAAAACGAGGCTATGATTTACGGAATGTGCTAGTGACGCCCTCTGCGCCGAGTTCCGCGTAATGTTCCCTATTGAATAAATAAATAAATAAAAGCTTAATTGTAGATTTACCTGGATGTAGGTCTGTGCGGGTGATGGGCCGGATGCCTGTTCCGCGCCAGCCACTCGTCCCGCAGCGCGGCCTGCAGGCGGGACACGCGCGCCATGAGGACGGGCGTGCCCATGTACTCCAGCCGCAGCTCCAGCGCGGCCAGGCGCACGCCGCACACGTGGCCTGGGTTGCAGCCCGCTTCTTCTTCGATGTGGACTGTGGGACGATATGATGGGAATTAGTGACTGATTCTCGCTGTTTCTTACTAGTTTTTACCCGTGACTTTTGTGTGAATAGTGATTTTTTTAAATAAAACAGGTTACAGCACTTAAGGATAACCCTGCTTTCTATCTTCCTTCTTTCATTGTACAGATTGATGATAGTCTAGTATCCTCTAAGTTTTTATGATGACTTCTCTTGCTATATGTTACGCCCACACCAAGCTGCATACTGTGGTTGTTTCCGTCTTCATTCGGCCCCCAACCGAATCGGCTCGGCTCTGCTCTGCCCCGCTCGGCTACGTACCGTAGGTGTCGATGGAGGAGAGCGAGATGGCTCCGCCCACGATCCCGCCGCGCGCGTCGAGCTCGGAGCTGGCCACCAGCATGTTGCGGTTGTTTCCTCACTCGGCCCCGCTCGGCTACGTACCGTAGGTGTCGATGGAGGAGAGCGAGATGGCTCCGCCCACGATCCCGCCGCGCGCGTCGAGCTCGGAGCTGGCCACCAGCATGTTGCGGTTGTTTCCTCACTCGGCCCCGCTCGGCTACGTACCGTAGGTGTCGATGGAGGAGAGCGAGATGGCTCCGCCCACGATCCCGCCGCGCGCGTCGAGCTCGGAGCTGGCCACCAGCATGTTGCGGTTGTTTCCTCACTCGGCCCCGCTCGGCTACGTACCGTAGGTGTCGATGGAGGAGAGCGAGATGGCTCCGCCCACGATCCCGCCGCGCGCGTCGAGCTCGGAGCTGGCCACCAGCATGTTGCGGTTGTTTCCTCACTCGGCCCCGCTCGGCTACGTACCGTAGGTGTCGATGGAGGAGAGCGAGATGGCTCCGCCCACGATCCCGCCGCGCGCGTCGAGCTCGGAGCTGGCCACCAGCATGTTGCGGTTGTTTCCTCACTCGGCCCCGCTCGGCTACGTACCGTAGGTGTCGATGGAGGAGAGCGAGATGGCTCCGCCCACGATCCCGCCGCGCGCGTCGAGCTCGGAGCTGGCCACCAGCATGTTGCGGTTGTTTCCTCACTCGGCCCCGCTCGGCTACGTACCGTAGGTGTCGATGGAGGAGAGCGAGATGGCTCCGCCCACGATCCCGCCGCGCGCGTCGAGCTCGGAGCTGGCCACCAGCATGTTGCGGTTGTTTCCTCACTCGGCCCCGCTCGGCTACGTACCGTAGGTGTCGATGGAGGAGAGCGAGATGGCTCCGCCCACGATCCCGCCGCGCGCGTCGAGCTCGGAGCTGGCCAGCGCCACGCCCACCAGCATGTTGCGGTGCCCCGTGCTGCCGATGCTGAGGCGGCCCGTGCAGTTGAAGTCGCGCGACTGCCAGCTGACAAACACAAAATATTAATATCAAAGACACCACCACATGGACATACACAACAGTGAAAAAAAATCTTTACATAATGTATGTACAACAACGCCCCTTGAGTTCCGTTCCTAAAGAGAACTCGACTCCGTTGTCTGTCTGTCTGTCTGTCCGTACGTCCGTCCGTCTGTCTGTCAGCGAGCTGTATCTTTTGAACCGTAATAGGTAGACACTTTCACAGTGTAGATAGAAATTTTCAGTGTGTATAAAAAAAATAAGTTTAAATTAAAGTGTGTGTCCCATACAAAGAACATGTTTTCTATGTTAGTAGTGTTATGCTGGCACTTCAAATGGCGCATTTGTACAAATATTTGGATAATACAAAATTTACCCAATAGTTATTAAAATAAAGATTTCGTATATACGCCATGTGAAGTGCCAGCATTAGATATTGTACGGTGACTCGCACTTGGCCAGCTTCAACGAGATTCAACGTAGCCGCACTGTCACTGTGCTACGGCGTAGTGCGCTCTTTGCTACGTCGTAGCGCGCTCATTGCTACGCATAGCGATAGCCATCACTTTTGCATCTGTGTACGTCTTTAGAACACTATACAGGCGTTATTCTTTTTTTACCTCCTAAAAGTAATTATGTTTATACTACCTATGTTATTTTAAAGTGCTGTTTTAGTTTGCATAACTGAAGTAGACAAAAACATTAATATAATTACGAGTACGAACCCGACATACTTCTCAAACCACTGCAACTTCTGAAAGCGAGAATTATCGGAAGAACAAGCGCCGAGTTAAAAACGCTATATAGTTACCTGACATTGCCCATAACATTGCCCATGTTCATGTGCACGTTGAGCTTGGTGAAGTTGACGGCGAACAGCACCAGCGTCTCCCACGCCGCGCCTATCGCCGGCGCCACCGCTTTGTTACTATCTGTACACAACATCAGACCCAATCAAGTCATATGTCTAAGGATCAGTCATTATTCCACGAGTCATAAAAAAAAGAAATGACGAATTCATAACCTCTTTTTTTGAAGTCTGTTAATAAGAGTCTACAATGAAAATATGGTATTTGATGCCTGATGGTAAGGATGCAATATGATACATTTTGCACACTGGTGCTTCAACCCGATTGGTTCAAATTCTAGATAAACTTGTTCAATCTGCGTGCGCAAAGGAAACGTGTATATGTCGAATTGATCAGTTAAGATATCATACCTGAACCCTTAACTACCTAGCATGTCATACAACTATCTGTCATACGTCTGTAGGACCCTGAAGTAAAATGGTTCTAGAATGTAAAATTTTGTTAAGTAATGTATTGTTTTTAATTACAAATCTGATTAAACATATTAAACTTTTAATTTTTTAAAATAAGGCATTTGAAATTCAATTTCTTTTTATAATCTCTATCTTTTTATAATATCTATTAAGTATTCAAACTTAGAAACTAACAAATTAGGTAAATGAGTTCTTAAAAAATAATCGCACAAAATAGGAACTTTGTACTAAAACAATAAAAAATACACAAGGGTCTCTCAGACTCTTAGAAATAGTTTTTTACTTACCAGAGACGAACGCACGCACTTGAGACCTCGGTGAGCGATTACGCAGCACTGAGGGATGCGGGGAAAGGTACAGCGACGAACAAGTTCCTACGCGACTCGGCCGCAAAAATATTTACGATCCTAAATTAGGCGGGGTGAGACGTATGATAGGTGGGTAGTGGTACTTGGTTTAAACGTTTGTTACCTTTCAATTTTTGATGATCAACAGTCTTTGTCTTCTCTCTCTGTGGCAGTACGGGCGATACAGGAGCATTGCTGCTCGAAGGCCTGGACACAAATAAGTTAAATGGTATCATAAATAAATTATGTCTTATCTTGGCGAAGTACTAAAATAATACTAATAGACATTCCACCGGCTCCTCGAACTAACAATTGTGATAAATCAAGCGCGCGTAAATTGTTGTGATGTGAAAAATCGGGGGTTAGCCGGGTCAACGTCGAGACACGTTGTAACAGAATACATCTTATAGAAAAATACACTTTTTATGTCAAATATATCCAACATTAGTACTTTGCCCGCGACTTCGTCGGCGTTTATTTTCCCTAACTTCAAGGATCCCTAACTTTTTCAAAATATAGCCTATGTAACTCAAGGATAATGTAGCATTCTAATGGTGAAAGAATTAAAAAAAATCGGACCAGTAGTTTTTGAGTTAAATCGTAACAAACAAAAAAAGCAAGTCTTGCCTCTTTTAAATATTAGTATAGATAGACGTCTATCATGTTATGTGAAACTGACTGTGACAGGACGAGACTTAATGGCATCTTAAAATTCAGTAGCGTTTGAGTATTTGGCCCTTAATATCATTAAAAAAAACATTAGCTTTACAAAAAGGGCATGAACGTTTATTCTTACCCATGATCTCGTGTGTCGTGTAAACTAAGGTCGCCCAAGAACATGCGGCGTACGATCGTGCGTCGGTACCACGCCTTAGGGAACGCTAGGATCTCGCCCAGGCGACGCATGTCGTACTTGAACCACGCTGAGCCCACGTCCACGATCGCTGGGGGACGAAAAGTAAAATTGTGACTATTAAGAAGACATGGAATAAAGAAGATAATTGACGCAAATAGTCATCAAAACATGGCGCATGACTAGGGTTGCCATACTTGGCAAGCCTCGTGTCGGGACGGAAAAAGAAAAATATATACAGGGTGTTTGGTAGATCGATGCAAAGCCGTAAAGCGGAGCTAGTATAGACTATTTATAACCATTTGAACTGAACTTGTCTCAGACGAACATGTGACATTTTTTTCTAGCAAAATTTTAAGGATTTTTAATGACAAGACCCAAAATATTGCAGTTAAGTAGTTGCAAATGATAGCCAGTTTGAAAAATACATCCAAGACTATCCTAAAATATATCATTAAATCCAAGCTCAGCATCATTAAACCCGTTTCTGGGCCTAACCGTTCCACGAATCAGATTTGTACCAAAAAACTCGTCTTTTTTTCTTTATTAACCCATTTAAATCTTAGCCTCAATAGCAATGGCCAACTGTAGAAAATAAGTAGATTTCAATTTTTTTGTTTTAAACAACTTATGTAAACAGTTAAAACTCTTATTTCATTATATTTCACTAACTTCACAAACGCGGGCATTAAATCAATAGAGTGTACCCTAAGAATATGATCGATTTAAAGGAAATCTATACTATTTCAAATAATAAAAATATTATACTCCATTGTATTAGTAAATATTTTTTTAGGTATAAAAAACCCTTTCAATATCAAAAAAGCTAGTATACTTATAACAATCAATAAATGATTTTTAATGCCATATTAAAACCATCATAATTATAAAAAATTGAACAATCGATAAAATCGATTGCACTACGGATTGCACTAGTAAACTGCAAATGTCAATGTCATATCTGTCAACAATCAATAGTGTCACAGAGTACTGTGTTTGTTGTCATTCGCTTTTCGTATTTTTGAGGAAGTTAATGTTTTTTTTTCCCATATTTCTCGGGATTTTTAATTCGTATTCTGGTTGAATCCTGGACTCCGAAATTGATTGCTTTCTGAGTGACCCACGTTTGAACATTGGCACTGTACCCTGCCACTCCTGCTGACCTTTTCTGGAAACCGCATATCAGTATTTTGCTCTTTTGTGAACATCATGAACCTGTGCAATAACATTTGATAAAAAAACATTTTATCTTCCAATCTTCGCCTTCCCATTGGAAGGCGAAGATTGGAAGATAAAATGTTTTTTTCAATTGTACAGGAATGGGTGGCGCCTCTAATGGTAAGTAGGTACATATCCAATGTTCTTGATCATAACATTTTTGTACTATGTAGGTACCTAATTATTTAATAAAATCAAACTGAATAGTTTGATCGCTTGTTGTCTGTTGATAGTTTTATTTTATAAAAGATACCAGTATGTATTACCAAATTCATTTTCTAAGACATGTTACATCACCTAACTAGACTGAACCTGCTTGATTAATTAAGGCTTTTTATCTCTCCCAGGAAGGAGGCCTGTGTCCCTGCAGTGGGAATGTAATAAAGCCTCTTATGTTTACTCAAATGTGGTACTCCGTTGTTTAATAGTCTATAATGATACATGTTTATTTTAGGATAAAGAGTATATCAGCCAAGCTTCTTGGAATCATGCCAATGCTGTATCTCTTGATGGAAGTAGACTAGAAGAGAGTGAGCAGACACCTATAGGACATCAACGAGTGTGTATTTACTGTGAACGTTCTCTTCAGAGAAGAGTTTTTTTGCCATCAACTTAGAACTGGTAAAGTGCAAGAACGCAGAATACATGAAGTTATAAGAGAATGGATCCTACCATGCACGGTTAGTATCTTAGTTTTATTTACAGTTTATTAGTAACATTCTTTAGTTTAGTTTAGTTTTCATAACAAGGGCATTAAAAAATGTTATTTGGTATGCTAAAACATTTATGAGAATTAGAATGACATTGTGACAATAGTCAAGCTGCTGAATCAGGATTTCAAAGTGGGCAATATCACATCACACATCCATAATAATAATATAATAATATGTGGGGACATTTCACACACGGCCATCTGACCCCAAACTAGGGCGAGCTGTCTGACAGCTGTCATAGTAATGACAGCTGTCAGACAGCTGATATACATACACAAATACATTTTTTAAATACATACATATATAGATAAACAACACCCAGACACAAGGCAAACACAAGTGCTCATCACACAATTATTTACCTAAGGTGTACAGGCACCCTTTAATATAGAGAAATTATTTTCAGGTGGGTGCTTCAAGTGTCTGGCACTCTTGTTGGGTGCGAGCAAATAGGATATAATCACCAGGACATTCCTCGTTTAGAAGAAGCTTCAACTAGGCAAGAAACAAATTCTGCGGCAAGGACACCTACTGTTGGAACTCTTATTGTTTTGCCCGATTATTATAGAGCTGTTGAAACTGAAAGTGTGTTTTGTGGAAGGATGTCAAAGACATGAAAGAAACCGAATAACAATTAAGTACTTTTATTTTTGTTACTCAAAATGTAACTATTATGAACCTCCAAATAATCGTTCTTGTGGTATCCATTTGACTTGCACATCATGGAATTTTCTTAAAGGTATTAGTGATAATATTATCAATACATCTAGTGCAAATCAAGTCCAAGTTATGTTTTCATTAAAAGATTCTGATTGTAATTTTTTTGGATTTCGAAAATGTTGAGTCTATGGAAGACCATTATTTGGGTTGGTTTTAACAAAGACCAATTCAGGCAGATATTGAATGAAGTACCTGAGTTTATGAACCTAAAAAGGAGATCTACTAGATTAGCTGCTTATTTAATTAAACTTAGGACCGGGGACTCCGATGATTGTTTGTCAATACTTTGCAAATTCCTATAACTACTTTAGGTATTCTACTGGATAAAACGGAAATCTCGTTCATGATTATTTTATGCCCCATTACTTAGGACTTAATCATTTTAATAAGTAACAAATAATTGAAAGAAATCATATTCCAAATGAATTGCTTGGTAACCATAATGGTGAAGTAAAACCTATTGTTGTCTAAGATGGCACTTATGTTTACGTACAAATTAGGATAATAAATTAATGTAGGATGCATTTCGTTTATGTATTAGTCGACAGCTCTCTAAATGGAAGGGATGCTATAATTGAATATTATTGCACCTGTATCGTTGGCAAATGAACGGTTGGTTGCTGTGCCCACAAAATGGGCACGGCACCATGGTAGTCAATTGCCTCCTGCACAATTTCTAGATACTGTTTTTTTATATTATGATAATCCTAAATTAATAAAACCACATATCAGAATAAAGTGTTTTTTATTTTATTTTATTATAATTATTATTACAATCTTATGTTACTGTAATCTGAGATTCTATCAAATCCCCTAGTAGATGCAATATTAACAAATACAAGCCAGTTTTGATGTAAATGGGCCTTGTCTAATAAATATAGTTTTCACTAAGATTAATATCAGATCAATCTGAAGTCACCCCTGAGCTCTTTGTATGTAACTACCTAAAGCCTCATTGTGATAAGCTGACGGCGCTGCAGTACGGCATGGGCGTTCTAGATTTACGTAGGAAACAAAACCTCAAAAATATTATTTTCTCATAGGTAAGTAGTTAAGTACTCATACCATTTTTTGCATTCCACAATGTTTTAAGTTGTTTACATTTTATCGTTATGAGCTAGGCACAATCGTAGATCCTGTAGAGCACAGCAACATAGCTAATTAGTACTCAAAATAAAAATAAAACAACAGCAACCCCAACTCAACCAACCTAACCTATCAAATAATAAAAATAACCTAAAATGTAGGTAAAAATGGTCTGATTTTACCAATTTGGCCATTGTTGGGAGACGTGAAAATTGAGCTGGTGAATCCTTCCTAAATACCCTAATTTCTGGCCAAATTCCAGCCCTGTAACGCCAGGCCCAAGTCTCTACGGAGTTTGGGTTTCTCCTTTTTGTGAAACAAATTTAGATTTGATTGCAGAAATAGGAAATAAACCCTGATCGGGCTTATAAAAAAACATTTTAGGTGGTCTCTCTTCAGCGTTAAAGTAGATCGGCCGAGTAGAATTTGGCGCGCGTATGTTAATTGCTGTGACCACGCAAAAAATCGGGACGTAATAGTGCTTTGTCGGGACGTCGGGACCTAGGCCCCAATGACGGTGACAGTCCCGATATATCGGGACGAATGGCAACCCTACGCATGACTATAAAATTAATTCCCACACAAACGCTCGTACGTGATTATGACGTTATAACAATGTTCCACCAGATATTTCGAGCACACAGGTATCTTGTAATGTATATCTAGGTCTTTATGTAATAAAAATATTTTTTTTTTTGAGAAACGAATGCAGTAAAGACGTCTGATAATCAGTTTTTTTTGCACATATTTTATCTGAATTTTGGCTGTCCATAATGTACTCACACGTTGAAAAAATAATGCAAACATCATCATAGAAACTTTTTTACCAAAAACGTGTAAGGTTTTTTAAAAACATGTATGTCCTGCAATGAGTTTTGTGAAATCTCCGCGCGTTTTGATCTAATGATCCTTACTCAAGACTTACCGTTACCACCTAAGCATTCTTATACTTTTGAAAAAGCAATAAAGGTATTGAGTATTAAAATTTCAATGCGAAAATTCCTAAAAGGTAGTAGAGTTTGGATTTTGTATGTTGCCTTTCAAGTCGGGTCCAGACGGGTATAACGTGTAATGTAATCCACCGTGCAATATAACACGAATTCTACGTGTCCACTTTTAGGTGATCAACTTACCAGAACCTTAAAACAAAAACGTTAAAAAACGCAGCCCCATAATAGCTGCAAGTTACAATTGTTCTGGGTGTGTCTTTTTGCCTTGTGTCTGGGTGTTGTTTATCTATATATGTATGTATTTACAAAAAAAAATGTATTTATGTATGTATATCTATTTATGTATGATGGCGCTAGTGCCACGCTTTACATCAGCTCCGCGCTTTTTATTTGCTTTAAAATAATATTAACAAAGTTATGCCGCTAGTAAATAGTGAAATATGTAAAAAATAGACTAATAAACAAGTGCAAGTGTTATCTAAACATAATACTCAAGAAAAGTGCCCAAAAACCTCGTCAAAAATAGTGCATAAACACTCATATTCAAACTGTCAAATAAATCAGTGTTAGACTTTAATTTTCTCTAAAAAGCTATTGCAGTGCGAAAAACATACAAAAATGAATGTGTAACAATCGTTATCTACTGTGTTTTAACGTAATAAGTGCATAAACTTTATTTATAAATTAACAGAGACGGTAGTGGTATAAAAAGTAATTTTGAATAGGTACCAGAAATCTGACATCAAAAATCGATAAAAAATTCGTAGAAACCATACATCAAATTCAATATATATAATAATAAGAAGTTAACAGCCAATAATTGGTCGAGAGCATACAAATAAAGCTGCCTGCTCGCCGAAATAACATGAAGTAGATGAAATGAAAAATTAAAGGAGAGGGCGCCACAGTGCCGCTGTTGACACTGATCTATTTAAATAAACTTTAAAAATAATCTAGTGCATACAATTAAGAAAAAAGTGCAGAATCTTAAAAGCAGTGCATAGCTTCATATCTACAATGTAAGGAACACATTAGAAACAATCAAATCAGTGGAAAAAAGTGCAGGGCAGAAAAAGACTTACTTCTAATATAAACAGTGGTTTATGGTATTGCTGCGTGTGCTTTTTAAAGAAACAAAAAAAAAATCGAGCATAACCATATAAGTGCAAAAATTAGCAATAAATAAATTGTGTTTATGTAACAGCTCTGCAACGCCATCTCTCTATTGCCTGTAGTATCGAAAAGAGCTGCAACTGCCATCTGGCGGCAGATGTAGATACCGCGTACTAGCATACGTATCGCATTCATTCGTTTTCATCGATCTACACGAGACTACGCCAATAAACTACAACATTACAAATACAGCTCATAGAGGTCGCTGACTACATCAAAACACAATATGGAAGAAATAAAGAAAATGTTACTAAGCATGCAACAAGACATAAAGCAGCATAAACAGGACATGTTAGAAATGAAAGAAGAAATAAAAAATACAATAAGCACAAACATTAACGAACAATTTATTAACTTAGAATTAAAAAATGAAATGTTGGAGAACAAAATAGAAGAACAAAGCAGAGAAATAAATAACTTGGAAAGACAAATTAGACGCAAAAACATAGTTTTGTTCGGAGTAAAAGAAGGAGAAACATCCTATCATGAACTGGAAGAAACAGTTATATATATAATAAACACTTACTTAAAAGTTTCGTGTAGTAATAACAACATTGAAGCTGTTAGAAGACTGGGTAAGACTGGTAATAAAATCAGACCAGTTGTGGTTTCGTTCACTACAATGGGTTTTAAAGTAAACATCCTGAAAAACAAACGTTGTTTAAAGGACACCCCATACGCCTTACAGGAAGATTACTCCATAAAGGTCCTGAATAAACGAAAAGAACTGCAAATTCAACTGCAAAAAGAAAAAGAGGCAGGCAATAAAGCCTTTATTAAATATGACAAACTCATAGTCTCGAGCAACGATAAACACTTTTCTCACAAACAGAATAATAATAAAAGGAACTTGTCCGAATCACCAGAGATATCTCACACTAGCAGTCCAACAACAGAAAAAAATCACCAAGTTAAAAAACAACCACCAAAGAAAAATAAAACATCCAACATGAAAGATTACATAATACAAAAACCAAAACTAATATCTACTCAAACAGATACCAATAAAAATCTAGCAGAAACCACATACCCCTGCGAAGAATAGCAATCACTGATGGACCCTCTACCTTATAATCTCCCAGTACGGCTGGTCCCCGCGGGAGAGCTCGACCAATACCCTCCAAGAAAACCCATAAATTTGAACATATGTACCTTAAATGTTAAATCACTAGCATCAGAAACAAAACTTATCGAATTAAAGGCAGCGTTACAAAACATTAATCACGATATTCTGGGGCTGAGTGAAGTCCGCCGGTTAGGTGAGAGTATTATTGAGGACGATGATTATATCATGTACTACATAGGCCAAACCAAAGGCCTATATGGTGTGGGCTTCCTGGTCAAGAAAAAATACAAACAAAATATTAAAACATTCACTGGAATATCGGAAAGAGTCTGTCTACTAGAAATAGAACTAGAAAACCTACCTTTTGCAATAATACAGGCGTACGCACCTACCGAAAACTCATCTCAAGAAGACATAAACATCTTTTATGAAGACCTGGCGACAGCGCACCGCTCTATCTCTACGAAATATATCATATCAATGGGAGATTTTAACGCACAATTAGGATTACCTAACAAACACGAGAATTCAGTTACCGGTAACTATGGCTATGGAAAAAGGAGCATTCGCGGGGAGAGACTTATTCAATATGCTTATGAATATAATCTAAAAATTTTAAATACCATGTTCAAGTTACGAGATAAAAACAGATGGACATGGATCTCTCCAGACAAAAATACAAAAAATGAAATTGATTATATTATGACCGCAAATCCCCACTTATTTTCTAAGTACGAAGTACTGTCATCATTCCCCTTTGGATCTGACCATAGATTACTGAGAGCAACAATCCAACTAAAACCAACAAAAAGGAGTAGGCGAAACTTCTCTCACGCCCTAGTAACATTAAAAACACCAAATGATCGTGAAAAATATCTCGAGAAGTTGAAATCCTACATACCTGAACTAATAACGTCACACGAAAATTATATGGCTGAGGAATACTGCGAAAAAATAACGCACTCTATACTTGAATGTCTAAAAGGTACAAAAAGTATAGGAAAAAACAAAATCTTGTCAGATGAGGCACTGAAACTCATGAAAAACAGAAATGAACTGCAAAACAAATCAAAACTAAACAAGACTGATAAAGAAAATCTGAAACAACTATATAAAAGTACAAACAAGGAAATAAGAAGATGCTATGACACCTACAGAATAAATACCATACAAAGACACATTGAAAACTCTAGATCTACTAAAAAAGCGTATAGAGAACTGAACAGATCAAAGAAATGGATTTCATCACTTCAGTCCGGCTCTACTAATTGTGCGAGTAAGTCCCGAATGGATGTAATAAATATAGCTACAGACTTCTATAGAAAATTATATAGCCAACTAGACTCGCCTCAGCAAATAACAACTGTCAACCAATGCAATACGTCCCCCGCTGAATTATTCACAGGGCCTGAAATCTTGCAGCAGATAATAAAGCTCAAATCAGAAAAAAGCCCAGGACCAGATGGAATCACAAATGAATCCATTAAATTTGCCAAGGCTCCACTACTGGCTCCTATCACGTTCTTATGGAACAAGATTCTAGACGAAGAAGACATACCACAATCATGGACAAAATCTGAGATAATCTTATTATACAAAAAAGGCGACCCAGCTGACATAGGAAACTATCGCCCCATAAGTCTCATGCTCTGCCTTTATAAATTATTTGCCTCCTGTCTCCTTGAAAGAATATCCTCAGACATTGATGTACACCAGCCGATTGAACAAGCTGGATTCAGAAGCGGTTTCAGCACAGTGGATCACATCCAAGTAGTCGACCAGGTTATAGAGAAATATTTAGAATTTCGCAGGCCGTTATATGTAACTTTCATCGACTATAAAAAAGCCTTTGACTCTATATCTCACGTCAGCATCTGGAACGCATTAAAAACACAAAATCTAAAAGAAACATATATAAATATTCTAAAAAACATCTACGCAAAGAGTACGAGCAAAGTCAGACTAGATAGAGAAGGTACAGAAATTAATATAAATAGAGGCGTAAGACAAGGTGATCCGCTCTCTCCAAAACTTTTCATAGCGGTCCTATAAAATATAATGAAGAACCTACCATGGGCAAAGCAAGGGATCAACATAAACGGTAAATTTCTAAGCCATCTCAGGTTTGCCGATGATATCATCTTATTCTCGGAGACTTCACAACAGTTAAATGGCATGATAAACGATCTGCATCAAGCTAGCATACAGGTTGGTCTAGAAATGAATCTCGACAAAACGAAAGTCATGACTAATCACCACATGGCTCCCATCTCGGTCAACAACATCCCACTGGAGTATGTGGAAAACTACGTATACTTAGGCAAACAGATCTCATTTAACAAAGGAAGAAATTCAGATGAAGTAGACCGCAGAATTGCGATCACCTGGAGAAAGTTCTGGGCCCATAAAGAAATATTTAAGTCGCAGCTCCCGCTATCGATAAAGAAAGTAGTAATGGATTCAGAAATACTCCCATGTCTCACCTACGGCTGCCAAACCTGGACATGTGATCTCAAGATCAGAAACAAAATCCGAACCACTCAGGTCAGAATGGAAAGAAGTTGCGTAGGAATTAAATTAAAAGACAAGGTGAAGAATGTAGAGATCCGCAAAAATACAAAAGTAAAAGATGCCTTAACTTTCTCGCTAGCATGCAAATGGAAATGGGCGGGTCATATTGCAAGATATAATGACGACAGGTGGACAATAAGAGCAGTGCAATGGTCCGGGCCACATGGCCGCAGAGCGAGAGGCAGGCCAAGTGGCAGGTGGGTTGATGAGATAGTAGCGATAGCAGGTAGAAGATGGATAGACACTGCCAAAAACAAAGAAAGATGGAGGTGCTTGGAGGAGGCTTTTACCCTTAGGGGGTCCACACAAGATTAAATTCAATTATAATTAATGTGCATGCTTTAATCTAATTTGTAATTTATTGATTTTATTCTCTATTTATTTATAATTTTCAAATGAAATGATATTGAATTTGTTTATAATTTTTATTTTTTCATTAATTAATGCAGGTAATTATCTAATGTTTGATTTTTAACTTTATTTAAAATGAATGTGATCAAATTTATAATTTCTTATTAATTTTAACGTATAGCAATGTACTATTTTAATCAAATCCGTAATCTATTTTTTTTTTTTTTTTTTTTTTGTGTGGAAATAAATAAAGCTTTATTATTATTATTATTATTATGTATATCAACTGTCTGACACCCATAGTACAGGGTCTTCCTAGTTTGGGGTCAGATGGCCGTGTGTGAAAATGTCCCCACATATTATTATTATTATATTATTAATTAATCTTCCAAAATTACATTACATTACAAAAGAAGAAATACTCACTGGAGAACCTCACAGTAGCCTTCGACTGGTCCTGATCAGTTTGAAAGTCCAGTTTCCTGGACCTAGACAGGTGGAACTTGACGAACTCCACATTGATACTCAAGGAGTCCTTCCTCTCCGTGTCAGACAGAGGGGACCACTGCGCCTCCTTGAGGCTGGACTTCTTTCCGCCGTAGGGGTGAAACATGTTCACGGAGAAGTCGGCGAGGCAGCCCGTCACGCTCAGCCCGCCCATCGCTACTGCTGGCTCAGCCATCTCTCTGTGGAGAGAGTGCATGTTCTAGTGAATGATGAAGGTGTTACGGAAAGATTAGAAGGTATAAGTGTATTTTTTTTTAATAATTGACTCATGGAAAAATACTCAAACGCTACTCAATTTCCAGATGCCGTTAAGTTTCGTACTGTCACAGTCACTTTGACATAAAGTGATAGAGACAGCACGAGACATATTTGACAAGTCCGGTAGTCAAGCAAACAGCAATATGGTCGAGTAGATTTCATTTCTTAACCGATAATGTACTAAAATTCAACAGAAAAAGATCCGACAATTGCGTTGTTGACACCATTAACCAATAATTTCAAAATACAACTTATCTTATAATACATTTTATTTTAGCCCGGAAAACCCGATTAATTTTCAATTAACTGTAAAATTCGATTTTAAGTTGCTTTGAAATCAATTAATAAATAGTCAATTGAGTTGGTAAATAGTGACGTCACAGGCCGCTATTGTCATACAAAATCTATGGAGGAATCTTGTTTTGACAGCTCATAAAAATTATGTCAATTGATTGGTGGTGTCAAGTACTCAAGTTGCCAAGCTGTGTTTTGACACACCATAACACGCTGTTTAACTCAATTCTCGGCCACTCTCATGCAGCTGTTAACAGTCAGTTAATGGTCATCTATCCACTACATAGATAAAGGTATCATAAATAGTGCTATTTGGTATGAAAGAGCCAAAAAAGGTAGTGGTACATAGTCTTACTTACTTCCACAGTGTCTTTAAATTTTATTTAAAAAACGTATAAAGTTTCTCCAGTATGGTGGTAGCGTTTACAACAATATAAAGTCACATACACATACAGCCAGACCCTGAAAAACTACTTCTAGGCCGAACCGAAAACACCGCGTCATCAGACTGCAGGCTACACGGGTGTACTCACTCTTCGCTGGCCCGCTTGGAGCTGAAGACGATCTGCAGGCTGGGCAGCTGCAGCAGGCACTCCACGCGCGACGCGGGCAGGCAGCTGAAGCGGAAGGTGCTGGGCTGTACCGAACCCGACACACCGCGTCATCAGACTGCAGGCTACACGGGTGTACTCACTCGTCACTGGCCCGCTTGGAGCTGAAGACGATCTGCAGGCTGGGCAGCTGCAGCAGGCACTCCACGCGCGACGCGGGCAGGCAGCTGAAGCGGAAGGTGCTGGGCTGCATGTGGAAGTGCACGATGACGTCCACCGGGAACGACGCGTACACGTACTGGCCGTACGACGCGCCCTCCACGGAGCGGGAGCGGGAACCGCTTTCCGCTTCTGTTGGATGCACAAACATTGTTTAAAGTTCAAGTTCAATGATACCATATTATTTTATAGTCATGGGTATTACATATTATTTTATTTTTTTTATAAATAAATCCAATACAATCTCGCACAAAAATTTAATTAACGAACTTTTATTATTTCTAGTAAAACTAGCTTTTGCTCTCGAGTTTGTTGGTTTTGACTCAAAAAAAGGCACTATAGTAGTCTACGTCTTTTTTTGGGCTTCAACTTCAAGCTTAGTCTTTACAAAATGTCATCTAAATCTGTTCAGTAATTTAGACGTGAAACAAACGATCAAATAAAATATATGTACTCACTTGTGCGTTCATAATATTAGTATGGGGTTTAAGCAAACTCACCCGGCGTAGGCGTCGAAAACGAAGCTTTCGTAGGAATAGGCTCTAGTGTCTGTTCCAGGAACTCTAGAATATGCGGGCTGATGATGGTCTCCTCGGGAATGCTCTGCAGCGTGATCCAGGCGAAGAGGGCCGCCTTCTTGATGCCCACCTTACGGGCTCCCACGTTTAGAGAAGAGAGGGAGGGGACTGTTTGGGGAGAGTTGGCCTCTTCTGGTAGGGTTTTTGATTCGTAGTGGACCTGTGGGTCAAATGTTGAAGGTTATTCAAAATAAGTGGCGGTTGGCTTTGTTTTTAGGGGCGGAGGTATCAACTGTATTGCGTATCGCTTTTTTGGGCCTTCACTTCAAAGACTAAGGGAAAATCCGAAAGTAGGGCAGCAGCGGCTTCCGTGTACTTAAACAATTTCACTGCGATCCCCAAGACGCCTGCCAAGCGTGGGGATTATGGCACCCCCCCCCCCCCTCTTATAGGGGAGGCCTTTGTTCAACAGTGGACGTCTCCAGGCTGATGATGATGATGATTCGCCTTATTTGGATATTACAAAATGGACTTTATACTTAAACATAGGGATTTTATTTTATCATCCGAATATTTGTACAAATACGCCATGTGAAGTACCAGCATCATATTCGCGCAACGAGTGATCGATACTATGATGGCAGGGTCGCCATGTACGTAGAGTATTGGGAGACAAGACAAGTTAAACCACCGAATGATGGTCATCACAATTTAACATTTCTAGTTCCTTTGAAATCAATAAATAGTTATTGAATTGAGTTGGTGTATAAGTGATGTTCTTGCTCCTTATTACCATACAAAATATATGTCAGTGGGAGTATTTAATGCTAAAGTAGTCGCGCTTTTTTGTGAAACGTGAGTGATCGTGTGGCGAGTACTTTGCTGCCCTTAATTAAAATGTTTAATTTATGTAAATTATAGTTATTACTCTACCAAGAAAACTCGAATGTAAATAAGGTTAATTAAATTATAGATATTTTTCCAATAACACAATCAATCCAAATAATAAAGTTTTTAAATTAAGATTAATTATATGAGGTATAATTTAATTAATCTTTTTTAATATTTGACAGGTTCCTATTGTCTTGGTGGAGTAGTAAAAAATACAATGGTTTATAAAAGGCTAGAATAAAACATAACTTATTAGACCAAGCAACATTTACTCGTTTTATATTTAGTACTGAAAAAAAAAAGGCTTTGGAAAATTTTTAAAATCCTTATTTTAACCGAAAAAATGTTAGCCTGGGGACTCTAAGGGTGTTACTACACCAATC
This sequence comes from Charanyca ferruginea, assembly GCA_947361185.1. NCBI lineage: Eukaryota > Metazoa > Arthropoda > Insecta > Lepidoptera > Noctuidae > Charanyca > Charanyca ferruginea. The sequence goes on along the minus strand of OX376057.1, from coordinate 7,822,557 downwards.
GATCGATCGTCGATCGATGACATCAATCGACATCGATCCTAATCGATCGATTGTCGGTGGATGGCATCGGTCGACGTTGATCGATTAACTCCAGCTATAATCCAACAGTAATAATAATCAAGCACCTTGATCGACGTAATCCATTCTACCATCGATCGATTGATTGGTCTGGTAACACCCTAAGGTTGGTCAAAAGTTGGTTGGCTGATGACTGTTTGGTATTAACCGGCCGGGACGACGGAGGGGTATGAAGGAGACGAAGGAGGAGGGGGCGGCCACTGTGACGAGCGGCGCTGACGCACCAATCATAGCATTCGCTAGAACGACGGTCCGACCGAGACATAACGAGCACTGTACGCGTCGCGACTTACCTACCTATTGTTTTTAATTAATACTTGTAGCGCGCGCAACGCAATAGGTCCTTTTAAATACCGCGCCAAACGTCCTTGCTAAAAGGGACCAATCACAGCGCTTGCCGCCGACGCTTACAAGCGGCGAAACCCCACGCGCTCGCGCTGACCAGCCGACCACTAGTCTCTGCCCCGCTCGTTTCCACGCTAGACTATATTTGGTTAAATAATAAATTCTACTCAACATCTTCCATTTTTACCATATTGTGTTCATGTTCTGTCCAACTAATAGTAATCCTATCCTACTAATATTATAAATGCGAAAGTTTGTGAAGATGTTTGGATGTTTGTTACTCAATCACGCGCAAACCGTTGAACAGATTTGCATGAAAATTGGCACATAGATAGAGCATTTCCTGGATTAACATATAGGATACTTTTTATCCCGGTAATTTGTTCCCTTGGGATAATCGTTCTTTTTACGCGGGCAGAAGCTAGTACATTATAAATCAATGCGTTAATTATAGTGTTATTAATAAACTCTTGATCACAGTCTGTGGCGTGCCTTCCATACAAGCCTTCAAGCCGGGCTTGCATTCCATAATGCGAGACGATAAATATTATATAGAAAGCACAAAAATAAAATATCTCTAACAATAAACATTTTAAATTCCGCGCGTAATCTAGCGCGCGCGATGTTCGATGCTACTCGATCGTTATTGGCCGCAATCATTCATTCAATTCGCAACGCGCAACGTCACAATTATGCCGTGTGACTGAGTTTATATTGCTATCTCGGTCGCACTCATAGGCTTCTTATGTGGCTTTTGGGATCTGATAGTTTTGCATACAAATTGTGTATATACTCTTCGCACAACGACCCCCGAAATCAAACCGAAATGTATGAAAATAAAAGCCGGGCATATGTCATACTATTCATGTGTGAGATGCAATAGATATCAATGTTTGTTTACGAGTGAAAGTTTGTGTGGCGCGAAGTTGCGTACCTATTTCGATAAAGTGATACATTTTCAAATTAGTTCAAATTTTGTTTTGAGCTGTTCTCGTTTGTTATGTAAATTGTCTATGATATATTTTTTAATTATCCGCTATTTAAATATTTTGTATTTACCTTTACTAGGTAGTTGTTTTAACGTATGTGATTAGGTACATTCCTTTGTGAATAATATTTCTTATAATATGAATTCGGGAATGCATGGAATTGGCTGTGTGCAATCGTTAGGTACTCGCAAAGATATTTCTTTTGAATTTTATATAAGTAGACAAATAGGTATCATTTCATTACTTTACCTAAACCTACTCCTAATTTGAATATTTCCCATAAATCAAAATACAGCGTAGTATAAGCAGCTTACAAAACTCGTTGGATTGTAGGAAGGCTTCTTTCATACCTATAAACAAATGATAAGAACGCTTCTAAAACCGTCACGTTACGATGTTTTAAATACTTAACTTCTTTACTGCCCAGAAATCGATAATCGACGATAACAAATCGAAGATTTCTAGAGCGTTATGTGATATTCGTTTAAAGCAAATTCTTACTCTTAATGAATTGACAACAAACGGCTGTTATCAAAGCGACAGAAGGTTCGTAGTTATCACTGATACCTACAATACCTATTTGTAAATCAATCTAGTGCGTGCTTTCAGTGGGCTGAAGAGACATACGAGGAATGAAGAGTTATTATGGCTGCTCCCATTGTCAGTAAGAATTTTAAAGATTAACATTTTCTAACATGTTAGTACAATGCGTAGTTATTTAGATAGAAAGACCAATAAATTATTTCTGCGCCATTTATTGCCCGTTCGTAAGTCGATCTCAAAGAGCACATTTGCGCCAATAACGTTAATAGATGGCTCTTAAATACAATATATGTTTCTGTTAGCATTAAAATGAGCACAATAATTATAATATATTTTGTTTTTATAATAATTGTGCGATTTTGCGGAACGACAAATTTTGAAGAATATAATCGGGTTTTTGTTCCGGAATCTGTTGGGCTTGCCCTAACTTTGACCCCTAGGCACGCCACTGATCACAGTAACAGTTGTCAGTGTTTCAATATAATATCCCTACATACTGTTATTATTATACCAGCATTTATCTACAGTCTTAGTATAATATTCCAGAGTTTCCTTACATACAATGAGTGATGTGGAACGAATGAATAATAGTTAACCTTGAGGTCCAGGCCGGGCACGCGGAACACGGTGAGGTCCAGCGCGGGCACGTGGCGCGCGTGCGGGGCCTTGCGGCGCGCGGAGGGGGAGCCCCCGCCCGCCTCCAGCCCGCCCGACGCCGAGCGGCCCACGCGCATGCGACCGCTGCACAGAATATATTTATAAATATTCAAAAAATTGCTTGTCAAAAATTTAATAATATCGTCATATAGAAACATAATGGCTAACATATACAAGGTGTAACGTTAAACACGCAAAACCTCAGACACCCCAAATGATGTTTAATTCAATTAACCTAATTCTGAAAGAAAAAAAAAACATAAAAATAATTTTAAAGGTTTTATGTGCTGTTTTAGTTTTACCAAGACTCGTATTTGCATTGAAATAAGAACTATTACTATCACGCGTATGAGAAAATTTAAATTGGACGACAACCATTTGTGTTTGTTTACCTATTTTGGCAGGTTTGCGCACGTGATGGCTTGACTTATTAATAAATAGACAGGGCAACATGTTTAACGAAGATTTTTTGAAAAATGTGACCTATATTAAAAAGTCATTTAATTGTTTCTGCTCGTTATTCTAATCAAACTTTTTTCAATAAGCAAATCATGGCTTCCGTCTAGGTGGGCGGAACTTATTGTAGACGCTTGGGCCGATCGTGCCTCTCTATCGCTTATTCCGCGCTCTCGCATGCACGCTCAGGCTCAGGCGGAACGTGACACTTTGTCGTGCGTGCAGCCGATGTTCATCAACTTATAAGACGTTATCACGTCAAAAAATCGTTTATTACACAAATTAGAATTTTACACCATTTGAAAATCTTGACCTCCAATCTAAGTAAACCTTGTAATAGGAAGGACAAGGCGCTCTCTTATACAATAAGTAAGAAAGCAAGAATACGGCAAAAAATACATGCAAGGGTGTGCAGAGTCATTTCTAAGGATTTGCGTCACAGTCAAATGTAGCCACAGAATAGAAACAGCTTGTGGAAGTGCCCACATAATTGTGCGCGTGTGTCACAATTATGCGGAAAGATATGTAAAATAATAACAGCCTTCGACAATAATTGGTATCAATTAATTTTGTATAAATTCAACTAGTAACTAAAAAGGTTATTTGTTATTCATACAAAGTTATTACTCAACCACTGCGCCAATTTTGTCCTATAGGACAAAATCGATGACATTTCCCTAATTGGGTAGTTAACCCAATAAATAAATAAACCTTTATTTCAGACTACAGTCCATAGTTGTATTAGTATTTTGGTGTTAGTAACAATATTACTTAGATAAATATGTTAGTATTGTTAGTTTTCGTAATTACTCAATTCATTTTTATTTCAGACCTAAGACTGTCCCCACCCAGTGACGCTGGAAGGGGCAGTCCGGTCTGGCAGCAGTCATTTTAGTACCTGATAACTATATAAGTATGGTAACCATCTTCATATTACTCACATCTTAATGCTATCATCCTCCTTGCTGAGCTCCTTAGTGTGCAGCACACACTTGCCGCTGTTGATGTACACCTTGACGTCGAGCTCGAAGTCGATGTTCGGCTCGGCGGTCATCGCTTTACTCGCCTTGTTCTCAGAGCTCAACCCTTCCGTTGCTATGCCGCTGTCACACAAATAATACACTATTATACTCTTGCTCAAGCGAAGACATGAACAATGGGAGATAGATTTATAAATGCTTTTGCCTGCGTCATCGTCCGCGATGTGTCCGCGTGAATGTCGTTTATCGCGGATGCAGACGATGTCGTGGATTCAAAAGTAGCCTATGACCTTCCCCAGGGTTTAACCTATTTTCATACCAAATTTCATCAAAATCGGTTCAGCCGTTTCATAGTAAAAGCGTAACAGACAGAGTTACTTTCGCATTTATAATATTAAAAAGTATGGATTTTGTTAAAGAACTTCCAGTTAGTAGCCACGTTTATCACGGCATTAGTAGCGTTTTTAATTGTATGATAATGAATAATAATATCAGTCTATAATTGTCCCAGGGCAGGGCACGAGCATGGATCACCACGTGCACTCAAGGTGGATTGGCGATTTGAGACTTGACATGACCAATTAATGAATAAATTTAGTAAAGTTGAGTTAAAAAATTGGTTGTCTGTATAGTCGGTTTACGGACGACAGTTTTACTTGATAACGTCATAAAGGAACATAATGGCTAACATATATAACATAAGCATATAATGGCTTCTGTCGAGGTGGGCGGGGCTTATTGCTAGCGCCGATCATGTCTCTCTATCGTTTATTCCGCGCTCTCGCTTGCACGCTCAGGCTCAGGCGGAACGTGACACTTTTTCTTGTAGCCGGTGTTCATCGATTTATAAAGCCCGTCACATACGTAGCTATCATATATTATAGCTAGCCACCACACACGGTAGCTATAAAATCTATACTAATATTATAAAGCTGAAGAGTTTGTTTGTTAGTTTGGTTGAACGCGCTAATCTCAGGATCTACTGGTTCGAATTGAAAAATTCTTTTTGTGTTGGATAGTCCATTTATCGAGGAAGGCTATATATAGGCTAATGCGAAGCCGGGCCGGGTCGCTAGTAAAGATATATTTTCACCCTTATTACGTCTGCGATCGTTGTTTGTTTCACATTTTTGAAATATATATTAATAGGCTTTGCTATATCTGGCCACATATTTTGGTGACGTAATAAAGATATATATTATAGCTTCGTCTGTGGTCACTCAAAGTGTACTATAGAAAATATATCGTTATATGCCTTGCTATGAATTATTTATTTTAATTAGTTATTTATTTACTTAGGGAAAACAAACAGCAGTGTAATAATAAGTACACATAGGTTAGCACTTAATAATAGAGGTGACAAGTACACTACTCACAACGTTATCCACGTATTACCAAACAGATGTACTACAATCGGCGTCACAAAAATCGCACCTCTTTAAGAATTCCCTTCAAAGTCATTTTAACCCTATTAATCAATGGTATACATATGACTATAAGGTATAATTGGAAAGGCAATTTATTTAAATTTCAGAATAAATCAATGGATTTGGTTTTTTGTTTACCAGGGAATAAAAAAAAGCAAGCTAATGCAAATGATTAAAAAGTTAAATTTTATTTTATCAGCAAAAATTACAACAAAGTCCTTAAAACTAACTTAAAACCTAGTGTTACCCCCCCTAGCCCTGATGACTGCTTCCATGCGTTCTCTCATGGACCTTATTAATGTGACAACAGTCTCTTGTGGAATGTTGTCCCATTCTGCAACGACGGCATCTTGAAGGTCTTGGAGAGTGGTAGGGGCAGGATTTCGTGCCCGTACTCGCCGTTTCAGTTCATCCCAAAGGTGCTCAATAGGGTTCAGGTCTGGACTTCGCGCCGGCCAGCGCATAACAGGGATGCCAACTTCTTGCAGGTAGTCTCTTACAATTAAAGCGGTGTGACAACGGGCGTTATCGTGCATTAACGTGAACCCACTGCCAACAAAACCCGCATAAGGGACAACCTGCTCCTCTAAGATCTCTGTTATGTACCGAGCAGCAGTCAGCGACCCTTGCCCGCGAGCACTTCCAGTCCGAGAAACACACACAAGGTTCGTTTTACCGTCGATTGACATGCCGCCCCAGAACATGCACGAGCCACCCCCGTATTCCACTGTCTCTTGAATACAGGCTTGTGCGAATCGTTCCCCTTGCCTCCTATACACTCTTCGACGCCTGTCGTTGCAGAAAAGACACACCCTCGTCTCATCCGAGAAGAGCACAGCCCTCCATTAGTCTATTGTCCAATCCACATGGTCACGGGCAAATTGCAACCGGTCTCTCCTATGCTGTGCAGTCAATTTGGGCCCTGTAGCAGCCCTATGAGCTGCAATTTTCTTCTCCCGCATTCTTCTTCTAATCGTGGAGACGCTTACAGAAGTTCTGCGAGCTGATCGCAGTTGTTGTTGCAGCTCAACAGCATTGGAGAACCGATTACGTAAAGACGTCGAAACAATGAAGCGATCGTCTCTTTCGGATGTGCACCGTTGTCTTCCAGATCCACGTCTTCGGATATAGCCACCAGTCTCTTGGAAACGTTGGAACACTCGTCGAACGGCAAAACGACTCAAGTTCAGTTGCCGAGCAACATCACATTGCCGCATCCCTGATTGCAGTAGTGCAATGACTTGAGCGGCTTCATCTGCAGTGGTATCCATCTTCTGGGGTATTTTTCTTGCTGTAGCTGTTCACGTGTGTTCACTTCAAAGGTTGAATAGCGAATGACCCACATTTAACCCGGGTCGCCCGTTTTATACCCTTGTAGGGAGGTGCAATTAGTGGCCGTTGTAATGCGTATTTTGACAACATTTTTTTTAACGTTACGTGCTAATGAGATCTGTTGTGTTTAGGAATTCTAACTGTTGTTAATTTAAAGGTCGTTAAACATACTTTTAATTGATACCAATATTAATTGGGTTTAATGTATTCGTTACTGGCGGGACATGTTTTAAACTTATTTTCGAAAAGGTGCGATTTTTGTGACGCCGAGTGTAGTTGTTAGGAAGAACGATATAAAAATAAACAGAATAAAATTAAACATTACTTAATTATTAGGGTTATGATCGCTTAAAATAGTTACAATTTCTTTTCTAAATATAGCCTAGCTGAGAAACATAATATCGGTTGAGCCAAACTGCCTATTGTAGGTGTTAACAAATCGATGCAGCGGTGAGCGTACGCCTGAGTTAGTTCTACAAAGAGTTGTTGCAAACAAGTGTCTCGAGCGAACCTCTCGACCATGTACGGTACGGTACAATTATATTATACACTCGGCGTCACAAAAATCGCACCTCTTTAAGAATTCCCTTCAAAGTCATTTTAACCCTATTAATCAATGGTATACATATGACTATAAGGTATAATTGGAAAGGCAATTTATTTAAATTTCAGAATAAATCAATGGATTTGGTTTTTTGTTTACCAGGGAATAAAAAAAAGCAAGCTAATGCAAATGATTAAAAAGTTAAATTTTATTTTATCAGCAAAAATTACAACAAAGTCCTTAAAACTAACTTAAAACCTAGTGTTACCCCCCCTAGCCCTGATGACTGCTTCCATGCGTTCTCTCATGGACCTTATTAATGTGACAACAGTCTCTTGTGGAATGTTGTCCCATTCTGCAACGACGGCATCTTGAAGGTCTTGGAGAGTGGTAGGGGCAGGATTTCGTGCCCGTACTCGCCGTTTCAGTTCATCCCAAAGGTGCTCAATAGGGTTCAGGTCTGGACTTCGCGCCGGCCAGCGCATAACAGGGATGCCAACTTCTTGCAGGTAGTCTCTTACAATTAAAGCGGTGTGACAACGGGCGTTATCGTGCATTAACGTGAACCCACTGCCAACAAAACCCGCATAAGGGACAACCTGCTCCTCTAAGATCTCTGTTATGTACCGAGCAGCAGTCAGCGACCCTTGCCCGCGAGCACTTCCAGTCCGAGAAACACACACAAGGTTCGTTTTACCGTCGATTGACATGCCGCCCCAGAACATGCACGAGCCACCCCCGTATTCCACTGTCTCTTGAATACAGGCTTGTGCGAATCGTTCCCCTTGCCTCCTATACACTCTTCGACGCCTGTCGTTGCAGAAAAGACACACCCTCGTCTCATCCGAGAAGAGCACAGCCCTCCATTGGTCTATTGTCCAATCCACATGGTCACGGGCAAATTGCAACCGGTCTCTCCTATGCTGTGCAGTCAATTTGGGCCCTGTAGCAGCCCTATGAGCTGCAATTTTCTTCTCCCGCATTCTTCTTCTAATCGTGGAGACGCTTACAGAAGTTCTGCGAGCTGATCGCAGTTGTTGTTGCAGCTCAACAGCATTGGAGAACCGATTACGTAAAGACGTCGAAACAATGAAGCGATCGTCTCTTTCGGATATGCACCGTTGTCTTCCAGATCCACGTCTTCGGAAATAGCCACCAGTCTCTTGGAAACGTTGGAACACTCGTCGAACGGCAAAACGACTCAAGTTCAGTTGCCGAGCAACATCACATTGCCGCATCCCTGATTGCAGTAGTGCAATGACTTGAGCGGCTTCATCTGTAGTGGTATCCATGTTCTGGGGTATTTTTCTTGCTGTAGCTGTTCACGTGTGTTCACTTCAAAGGTTGAATAGCGAATGACCCACATTTAACCCGGGTCGCCCGTTTTATACCCTTGTAGGGAGGTGCAATTAGTGGCCGTTGTAATGCGTATTTTGACAACATTTTTTTTAACGTTACGTGCTAATGAGATCTGTTGTGTTTAGGAATTCTAACTGTTGTTAATTTAAAGGTCGTTAAACATACTTTTAATTGATACCAATATTAATTGGGTTTAATGTATTCGTTACTGGCGGGACATGTTTTAAACTTATTTTCGAAAAGGTGCGATTTTTGTGACGCCGAGTGTAGTTATGTATGCTACAAAAATATGTATTGGCTACTTGGCAGACATTCTACTTTGTCAGTGTACAACAAAGTGCTTTTATACAAGTACTCATGCCTGTATGGACATACGGCATTCAACTTTGGGGCTGTACAAAACGAACTAACGTTGAAATCATTCAAAGATTCCAAAATAAGGTACTTCGGAGTATAGTAAATGCTCCTTGGTACGTTAGAAATGATGACATCCACCGAGATCTAGGAGTGGACCTAGTTAATGTAGTTATAAAAAACACGCAGAAGCACATGAACGAAGGGTTCTCCAACATGTGAATGTCGAAGCCCATATCCAGCTCCTTGACACCACGGACATAGTAAGAAGACTCAAGAGAACTAAGCCCTTTGAGTTAGTTTAGTGAAGTGAGTGTTACGTAGTGCAGTGAGTGCTACTCTTGAAGAACACAAGAACAAAGTGTCTTTCCGTCATAATAGAGACAATAAGAAAAGTGCCAATGGACACATTCTTAACCATGTAAGATTTTAGCAAATTAAGTTAAATTTAAATTACTTATTAGCCTCAAGGTCTAGATTGTAATTGTTATGAGTAACCGTTTAATTACGAGTACATCATAAATGAAAAAAAAATCTGTGACGGGCTTTAGACGTTATCACGTCAAAATGAAGAGGATTCGTTGGGCCACAGAGTTAGCACCTACAATGTTTCACATACCTGTGGTCGTGCTTCCTCCTCAGCTCCACTCCGTCCAGCTCGTCGGGCCAGTGGTCGGGGTGCGCGGGCAGGGAGCTCTGTCGCTGCACAGCACCGGCCTGCAGCGCGCCCCGGCCCGGGCCTGGCCGGGGGCCGCGCAGGGACGCCGAGCGAGACGGACCTGAACACAACAGAATGGGGCTTTGGAACGTAATGTTTTAAGAAATTAATGGCAAATTTGGATGATTTAAGAGGAGCAATAGGCCAATCTATATGTACAGTCACGAGCAAAAGCATGTAAACAGTTGGTCTCATTCTAAACTGATTTTCTCCTTAACTAATGATTGAAATGTTATGGGGTATTTTTGATCCCAAACTACTATAAAATAGATTTTATCTATAAGCTCAAAATAGTTATTTCACGAGCAAATTGCTTTTGAATTTGCAATCTGTATACATATTTATGCTCATGACTGCACACAGAAAAATAAGACAAAAAAATTATCCACCTGCAAATACTTAGAAGAAATAATAGTTTGATGTCACATTTCATTTAAAACAAGCCTTTTTCGTTCATTACACAATAAAAACGAAAGTCTGAGAACGCGATATAATTGCACAAAAATTGGCGCCCGGAGATTTCACAAAATGTGTTCCAAAAAAAGACGTTTTAAAGCGTTTATGAGAATTATGACGTGTTGGCCGCTCTTAAAGCGAATTGTTTAATTATCAGATAGTATCTAGTTTTTATAATATCGATTGGATATTCAGCCCTTATACATTTTAAGTTGCTTTAAAAAATGTAAATATAGTACCAGACAGAAGAAGAGAGAGAGAGAGAGAGAGAGAGAAGAGAGTCAAAAGTATGGCCAATTAATACACACTAACCAGTAAGCGGTTCGCTTTCCATAGAGCTCCAGCTTCCTCCTTCAATGATGTCAGCGAGCCGGTTGTCCTCGTCTCCCAGCAGCAGCGTCTCGCCGGAGTCGCCCACGCCGGGGGACATCGTTAGGTTCGGTTCTATGATACTGTAACGCGGGTACTTTGATTAACCTTTTGCCCACCTTTTGTTTAGCAAAAACGTGCCTTCGGCGCCAAGCTACGAATTAATCCTTTAAGAGCGCCCATCCCCATCGAACGAACATCAACGCGAGCGTGATTGAAAACAATTTTGTTTCAACCAACGCAAAGCTCGAAAACGAACGAGTGAGTGAGAACGCGATAACATCACAGGAAAATTGGCGCACGGAAATTTCAAAAACTTGTTCCAGGACATGCGTGTTTTTAAAAAAGCCTTACAAGTTTTTGGTAAAAATGTTTGTAATTTAGAATCTCCATTACATGTGCAAGGTTTATATGAAGCTGTTTGTTTTACTTTTTCAATGTATGAGTGCATTATGAACGGCCAAAGTTAAAAACTGATTTTCGGACGTGATTACTGAATTCGTTTCTCAACAAAAATTATTTTTCAAGCTTCATAGAAACCTAGATTTAAACATCACAAGATACCTGTGTGTTAAAAATATTTGGAAAATAATTTGTTGTAACGCCGTAATCGCGTACGAGCGTTTGTATGGGAAATATGACGGGATGGGCGCTCTTAATACCTACTCCTTTAATTCGTATTAGTTTTTTTTTCATCTTATGTTAATATACACTCGGCGTCACAAAAATCGCACCTTTTCGAAAATAAGTTTAAAACATGTCCCGCCAGTAACGAATACATTAAACCCAATTAATATTGGTATCAATTAAAAGTATGTTTAACGACCTTTAAATTAACAACAGTTAGAATTCCTAAACACAACAGATCTCATTAGCACGTAACGTTAAAAAAAATGTTGTCAAAATACGCATTACAACGGCCACTAATTGCACCTCCCTACAAGGGTATAAAACGGGCGACCCGGGTTAAATGTGGGTCATTCGCTATTCAACCTTTGAAGTGAACACACGTGAACAGCTACAGCAAGAAAAATACCCCAGAAGATGGATACCACTGCAGATGAAGCCGCTCAAGTCATTGCACTACTGCAATCAGGGATGCGGCAATGTGATGTTGCTCGGCAACTGAACTTGAGTCGTTTTGCCGTTCGACGAGTGTTCCAACGTTTCCAAGAGACTGGTGGCTATATCCGAAGACGTGGATCTGGAAGACAACGGTGCACATCCGAAAGAGACGATCGCTTCATTGTTTCGACGTCTTTACGTAATCGGTTCTCCAATGCTGTTGAGCTGCAACAACAACTGCGATCAGCTCGCAGAACTTCTGTAAGCGTCTCCACGATTAGAAGAAGAATGCGGGAGAAGAAAATTGCAGCTCATAGGGCTGCTACAGGGCCCAAATTGACTGCACAGCATAGGAGAGACCGGTTGCAATTTGCCCGTGACCATGTGGATTGGACAATAGACCAATGGAGGGCTGTGCTCTTCTCGGATGAGACGAGGGTGTGTCTTTTCTGCAACGACAGGCGTCGAAGAGTGTATAGGAGGCAAGGGGAACGATTCGCACAAGCCTGTATTCAAGAGACAGTGGAATACGGGGGTGGCTCGTGCATGTTCTGGGGCGGCATGTCAATCGACGGTAAAACGAACCTTGTGTGTGTTTCTCGGACTGGAAGTGCTCGCGGGCAAGGGTCGCTGACTGCTGCTCGGTACATAACAGAGATCTTAGAGGAGCAGGTTGTCCCTTATGCGGGTTTTGTTGGCAGTGGGTTCACGTTAATGCACGATAACGCCCGTTGTCACACCGCTTTAATTGTAAGAGACTACCTGCAAGAAGTTGGCATCCCTGTTATGCGCTGGCCGGCGCGAAGTCCAGACCTGAACCCTATTGAGCACCTTTGGGATGAACTGAAACGGCGAGTACGGGCACGAAATCCTGCCCCTACCACTCTCCAAGACCTTCAAGATGCCGTCGTTGCAGAATGGGACAACATTCCACAAGAGACTGTTGTCACATTAATAAGGTCCATGAGAGAACGCATGGAAGCAGTCATCAGGGCTAGGGGGGGTAACACTAGGTTTTAAGTTAGTTTTAAGGACTTTGTTGTAATTTTTGCTGATAAAATAAAATTTAACTTTTTAATCATTTGCATTAGCTTGCTTTTTTTTATTCCCTGGTAAACAAAAAACCAAATCCATTGATTTATTCTGAAATTTAAATAAATTGCCTTTCCAATTATACCTTATAGTCATATGTATACCATTGATTAATAGGGTTAAAATGACTTTGAAGGGAATTCTTAAAGAGGTGCGATTTTTGTGACGCCGAGTGTAGATGAAATATAAAGAAAGGAGTTCAACTAAGACTAGAGTGAAGCCACACTGCTCTGTTGCGTTGCGTTGCGACGTCGCAGCGCAAGATTTGGCCGCACTGCGCCACACTTCTTCGTTGCTTTGTCTTGCGCTGCGCATGTGTTTTTCCTCTGCCAGTACAAAGTTAACTACGTTGCCGCTCCGCATCACCTCCCCCCGCTTCGTCTTGGCGACGACGCAATACGTTCGATGTCTTAAAATTTATATGTAAAATGGCGGAGTGTCAACGCTCCGACGACGCAACGCAGCGCAACGGAGCAGTGTGGCTTCGCTCTAATATAAATGAAGATGAGTCAAGGAACATAATTATTGTTTTATGAGCTTTATTTACGTATAAAAGTCTGTCATGAAGACATGACCGTGGCGTGTTGGGCACATTCTGGTTTGTCATCTATATTCTAATTCTGTAAATAGGTTCAAAATAAAACATTTGTTTTATCTATAAAGGCGTGTCTCCTGCTCCTAAAAATAACAAAGTATACTAACAAAATATGTTAGCAAAACATTGCAGTCTCCTGCAGTCTCACGAACATCAAACATCTACTCGAAAATGAAGACGTACTCGATGTTTTAGTTATTTTACATACAACTAGAAATTACTCCTCTCCACAGGCGAACGCGGGGATGTTTTCCGTCCGCCTCGGATAACATGTTCGCTTGTTTGAATTATCAAACAGTTAGGCCACGCCCATATATTGTTAGATGTTAGGTGTTAGAAAACACAAAACAGTGTCGCAGGAGACCCGCGGCTTTAGTACTCTATTCATCATAACAAACTGCCTTTTTTCCCAACTAAGTTAGGGTCGGCTTCCAGTTTAACCGGATGCACCTGTTTACATAGAGCGACTGTCTGTTTGACCTCCTCAATCCAGTTACTGGATAATACAATACCTCTAAGTAAGACTTTCTGGCTTCTGACTACCCATAACGACTGTCAAAGATCTACAAATGACAGCCGGGACCAACGGCTTTCCGAGACACGGAGAAGTCTCGGTATGAAATGGATGGTCACCCATCCATGATCCGACCGCGGCAAGCGTAGCTTAACCATGACTTATCTATAAGTACGGCTTTTAATTAGCCACGAGCTCAAACACAATACAACTAAATTATCTTATTTGCCTTATGTCTGGTTGTTGTTAATCTATATACGTATCTATTTATGTATTTGTGTATGTATATCAGCTGTGTGACACCCATAGTACAGGGTCTGCCTAGTTTGGGGTCAGATAGCCGTGTGTGAAAAGTCCCCACATAATCATTATTATTTATTTTTTGAGAGCATTTGCGTACAGACACTCCATCGATACATAACTCAGCCCTAAAATATGATCACACATTTCTGTTACACGTTGTATAAATTTACTTACCCTTCAAAATCTTTCCGTTCTTGCAAGGGTGTGGGTACGACGAAGGATTTGCTTCTGTTGGAGCCCAGTCCCAGCTTGCCTTTAGTAATGGAGCTAGCACGCACGCTTTGGCGACGCAGCTTCTGAATCATATCCCTGAGAAAACGTAAAATTTTGATAGAAAAGAGTCATCATCATCAGTCGGAAGACGTCCACTGTTGGACATAGACCTGCCCAAGGGGGGGGGGGGGGGGAATAACCCCCAGCCCTGGCAGGCGTCTTGGGGATCGCAGTGAGGTTGTGAAGTACACGAAACCCGTTGCTTTCGGAATTTTCCCTTAGTCGCTTTCTACACCCTCGGGATGAAATGGATGTGTGCTATAATTCTGGCCCGGACACTCCACGGGATAGAAAAGAGTATCAGCGGAGTTTCTTGCTCGTTCTTCTCCATAGAGGCCTACCTAAGTTTTAAAACAAGCAACTAGCTTCAACTTTTCTAAGTGATCGACTCCTTGACGATACAAAAGTGCCTGTAAATGGTTTAATTTGAATAATACTTTGACTATTCTAATAGTAGTCACTTGTTTACGAGTTTTTCTCACTAATTAAATTCATGTACATCTAAATACTTAATTCTTCATTACATTTCGTGAAGTCGCACATAGGTAGACTAAAGATGAAATTAATCATTTAAAGATCATGTCGGGCACTGATAATAAAGTTAAATATTTCACTGGGTGCCAGAGTTAATCTAAAACACTATTATCCCTAGTTGTAACAAAAAATAGTGTTTAGATAAGTTTATCTCTCTCATGTGACATACCGTCTAAAGTCCTTGAACACAAGCGCCTCCAGATCATGCAACCTCTTCATCTCATACTCTATGGTGGTGTGGCTGGCGCCCAGGGTCCGAAGGTCGTTGATGATCTTGGCTTGTTCGTTCATCTCTTTCTCTATGAGCTTGGATCGTTTCTTGGCATCGATGCTGGTGTCAAAGACGAAGGCTGGGAGGTGGTCCGTGTATTTGCGGCGAAGGATTATGCTTTCCTGTTGGAAGGAATGAAGAATATATTTGAATTAAATTAGTCGCCGTGTAGGTAGGCAGGCCCTCATAAAATAAAGAAAGAGAATAACAAGAACTTCAGAGAAAGAAAATTTGTTGTGCTGTTTGTTGTTGTTGTGTCAACTTTAGAGAAAGAAAGAAACAAAATTTGTTTTACTGCACAATGAACATTTATAAAGACACTAGCTTTTCGGCCGCGAATTCATCCGCATAAATGTCGGTTTTTGCGGATCCAGACAGACGAAGACGCGGACTAAAAATGTCGTGTCGGAAACGACATTTTTACCGAACCGATTTTTAAAACGTTTATTTTTTAAACAGTTCGGTACCCCGTGGAAGCATAACAAACAAACTCACTTCGCATTCATAATCTTATATCTAAAAAAATTCTGTGCGCGTGTATGAAAGTGAACTCCTCCTAAACGGCTAGACCGATTTTGATGAAATATTTTGTGTGTGTTCCAGTGGATTCAAGAATGGTTTAGATTCACATTTGGATCCGGTAGGTGGCGCTGCAGTCGAGTTGTAGGACTTTTTTCGTCTGCCGGGCAGCTAGTATTAGTATGGATTGGTATACACCTCTATCAATGCTTTGAACTTCCATCATACCCTAGATGCCTTAATCAAAATATCGATACCTGAGAGTCTTTGCTGTTATCAGCCTCATCATCAAGATCACTTTCGTAATCCATCTTCAGAGGATCTTCCTCCTCATATCCTGTGAGCATGGTGAGCGTGTGTCCTAGAGCAGATAGCTGCTTGCCGACGTTCACGTCCAGGTGTATGTCTACACCTTCCATCTGCCAGGACACGTTCAGGAACCATTTGGCGTTTTCTACAAGATAATATTTTGACATTGTAAATCAGTTCTCCATTTTGAGACGGATGTGTGGAGTGACCAGAATGGATAAGGTGAGATATTAATATATAAGAGGAAGTTTGAAAGTGGCGCCAGTGACAGAGAAGTTGAAAGGGAATCGTTTGTCTTGGTATGGGCATGTATGAGAAGGGATAAAACTCATGTGACCAAAAGAGCTATGAATATTAATTTGGATGGATGGAGAGGGAGAAGAAGGCCAAAGAAAAGATGGATGGATTGTGTGAAGAATGATATGAATGAAAAGGGAGTCAGTGAAAGCATGACGTTGGACAGGACGGAATGGAAGAAGAAAACATGTTGCGCCGACCCCAAGTAACGTGGGATAAGGGCAGGAAAAAGAAATCGGTTCTCCATTTTATAGAAAAAAAATATAAACTAGAGAAACTTCACAAAGCTGGGCATCGATTTATACCCATGACAATGTAGTACACTTTTAATTTGTATTGACTTGTTAAGAGCGTGTATTCGATTCGTGACGAAAACGTCATGTTTTCGCGTTTTGCCCAGAACAATATCGTAATGATGTGAGCAGATTATTTAAAGACAATTACAGTTTTTAGAAAGATTAAGTCTTGATTTAGGGTAGTAGGGTAGGGGTAACTACAGAGTAAAAATATAATTTTTAATTATGGTTTTTTAAAGCGAAGACAATACTTTCATAACGTTTTACGAAAATAGACGTCAGAGTTAACTTTCAGGACGAATACAACCATTACAGTAAGCCAAAATATTGTTTTATGCGTTTTTCCAACAGGATATACTATATAAAGTCTTAAAGTCTACTACAGAGCCAAAATTACGTAAATATTACTATTATGTATTAAAAAACAATGTTGAAAATGTACAAAATCAGTTCACTTTGTCAATTTTTTATCACCAGTATTTGAATAAAAACATAACTGATATATTTATTTTACAAAAATAAAGGTTATGTTTAATAAACAGAATATATTTTTAAGTCCGTTATACGGA
The DNA here is from genome assembly GCA_947361185.1 of Charanyca ferruginea. Classification (NCBI taxonomy): domain Eukaryota; kingdom Metazoa; phylum Arthropoda; class Insecta; order Lepidoptera; family Noctuidae; genus Charanyca; species Charanyca ferruginea. The sequence continues at coordinate 7,805,313 of OX376057.1, read as the reverse complement.
CTCATTTATTTTAGACAATTATTTTAAAAAGCACTGTAAAACATCGCGCGCTGTCGTTTGCCGATCAATTTCAATGATTAATGCTTATTTCGTGCGTGTTTTTTTTTCTGATGCACATTAACAGACGATTGTATTGTGCTAGCATGTGTCAGTGCTGCTACGCCGTTCTAGCAATCGTTTTGATTTTGAGTTGCGCTAAATCGAATACGCGCCCTTAAGGGGCTATTAAACGACTTTTACAGATTTTAAACTGACAATCACGTCAAAATGTGCAGAGTAAATGTTTTGAAAAAAATATATGTTAAACTAGAACATTCTCTTAATCACTTAGTAAGTGAATATTTTAAATTATATTCATATTATATAGTTTAATTAATACGTGAAGTTGTGTCTGACGCGGACCAAACATTGACAATCACACAAAATCTACCAGGTATAATTAAACGAAACTTACACCATCTTACAGACAATTTTATTATCTATCTTTTAGTATACGCTTTTTTTTTTAATTTTGAAAGAATACTACTTTTATTTAATTTTTTCGACTAAACTTTGAGAGTTTTGGACGCAAAACTGATGCAGAACGGACGCAGTCTGCGTCTAAAACATTCAAAATTTAGTCATTAAAATTAAATAAAAGTAGTATTCTTTCAAAATTAAAAAAAAGGCGTATACTAAAAGATAGATAATAAAATTGTCTGTAAGATAGTGTAAGTTTTGGATAATTATACCTGGTAGATTTTGTGTGATTGTCAATGTTTTGTCCGCGTCAGACACAACTTCACGAGTTAATTAAACTATTTAATATGAACTTAATCAAAAATATTCACTTTCTATATGATTAAGAGAATGTTCTAGTTTAACATATATTTTTTTCAAATCATTTACACTGCACATTTTGACGTGATTGTCAGTTTAAAATCTGTAAAAGTCGTTTAATAGCCCCTTAACAAGTCAATACAAATTAAAAGTGTAGGTACTACATTGTATCAAGTATACTGCCAATGTATTCCTGACTTATGAGTAGAAACATAATGTATTTTTGTAATGCTTGTGGCACACAAGCTCTTATTTTGCTAGCTTATTGCTGCTTTACAAAAATAAGATTGCTTTGCAATAATTGAGACACTAAAAATCATGTTTTTAGTATTTTAGCTCATTTTTGTTGAACTAAATGGTATTTTAAAATTTGCAATTATTTCATTTAGTATAAAGCGTTTAAAAATGGACCCGAGAGCATAGGACCAAATTAATTATGTTACACTTTTGACATGAATTAAGATAAACAGATATAAATGCCTAAAACTGTAAAGGACTTATTTATACATCTTGTGAATGTTCAATCCAAAATTTATTTGTAAATAAGTTCTTGATGGGCCTTTATCATCTTCCCCTGTCCCATGTTACTTGGGGATGGCGCAACACGTCTTCTGCCATTCCGTCTTATTACCCGTCATGATATCACTAACTCCCATCTTTTTCATACATTTTTCACACATCCATCTATCTTATGTTTTCTTAATGTGCCTTGTTATAGGCTTATTACACTATACAATTTGTAGAAAATCTATTTAGGAAATCAGCAGGTGTAATCGCAGTTAGAACAGATTGAATCCGATTTAGTGTAAATTGGTAGTTTACTAAATTGAATTCTAATTGGTCTAGTTTAGAATTCAATTTAGTGTGGTGTGATCTCTAGCTAACAACTTTGGTTTCTAAATAGATTTTCTACGAATTCTATAGTGTAATAAGCCTTTTAGTAAATAAATAACTCACCGTTATGTTTGGCAGCAGTAGTTCTGCTACACACCTCATACGTCCCCTCCGACACACAACACACGTTTAGTGACGGTTCATCGGCCCTCGGCTTCCAGTCATCAAGCGACGCTTCGAAGTCATCTGCGAAGCGCAGGCACAGGCCTACGAAGCGTCCCTTCGACACCAGAGCCCCTGACGAGCACGCGCCGATGTTGGTGGACTCCAGGGTGACCACCACCGCGCCCCGGGCCTCGCCCTCGCCGCACCACGCGCCCCACGCGCCGCGCCCGAGCCCCCAGCGAGCCTGGGAGATAATAGCTTGGTGACTTCTTTTTCAGATTCATTTCTTTTATTCGAATGAAATATTTTGCTAAGTATTCGTATAAGTGTAGTAACGGCAGAGATATAGATAGACCTAGATAACGCAAGAGCAACTACTTCGCGTGCCTAGCTTACGTACAAAAATTAAAAATAAAGTAAACGTTTCCTTCCATCGGTAAGTCATTTTGTGATTAATATTATGCGTAAATTATTTAAAAATCAATTTTGTTTAAATCTAATACCCTCAGTAATACCTGGTAATACCAAATTTAAGAAAAACAAAACATTGTGACGTCATAATAGGTAGTCAAAAAATGGCACGCTTGGTTTTCATACAGATCGTGATACTTGCGTTATCTAGGTCTATCTATATCTGTGAGTAACGGCCTAGTGGTATAGGACCGACCGCGTACGAGATCGGGCAACTACTTTTGGACAAGCAGCAATGTGACTTTATCGATTCATATATTATACTCTAAGCTCACTGACATCGGTGAAGGAACAAATCGTGAGAAAACATGGACATGGACTGAAATCGCCAATCCATCTCAAGCAAGCGTAGTGATCGTGTCTTCTCTACATGAAAGGAGCTTTTGCCTTGAAGTAGCACAATAACAAGCTGGTATTATTATTAGTTTATTGTTATTAAAATATTTTTATCGACTTCACTATATTCAGTTAAAATATTAAGGTCTTACCATAGGCGGTTGATTAAGGGGCAGACATATTCCGATGTCATCCACGTTCAGTTGTAAAAACAGTGTGCTCAGGTGCGGTGTTGTAATTTGTGACGTCAGTTGTACCTGAAACCAATGAAAAATGTTTATGTGAAAATATGCTCCTGCATTTTTCATTCATAAAGAAACTAAAAGATGATAAAAATAGAGTTGAAAATTGTTTAATTGCGTGCGAGATATATAATGCGCGCAGAGGTTACCTATCATAAGTTCGAAAAATATTAGACCGAATTTCATTTCACCTAAAACTTTCCAACTATTATTGTTTTGTTTTTATTTACTTCATCGAAGCCACGTCTGCCACTGTTTCAATTGACCTATTATCAATTCGATGATTCTCGTTACTCTGATGTCTCATATGGTCGAAAAACTTTTTACCGAAGTTACACTTAGCCGAAATAACATTTGTTCGAAGTATTATGTTTCTGAATATTCATTATAGCACTGTTTTAATTTTATTTTCATTTCACCAAACGCCTAGCAAGTTTGTGCACAAAATATACATCTCTAATTTTTGCAAACAAGGTTGCTTGCTTCAAGCGCATGCAAGAAAGCGTGCAGCACGCAAGCAGGCATGCAGCACGCAAGCAGGCAAGCAGCATGCAAGCAGGCATGCAGCACGCAAGCAGGCATGCAGCATGCAAGCAAGCATGCAGCACGCAAGCAGGCATGCAGCACGCAAGCAGGCATGCAGCACGCAAGCAGGCATGCAGCACGCAAGCAGGCATGCAGCACGCAAGCAGGCATGCAGCACGCAAGCAGGCATGCAGCACGCAAGCAGGCATGCAGCACGCAAGCAGGCATGCAGCACGCAAGCAGGCATGCAGCACGCAAGCAGGCATGCAGCACGCAAGCAGGCATGCAGCACGCAAGCAGGCATGCAGCACGCAAGCAGGCATGCAGCACGCAAGCAGACATGCAGCATGCAAGCAATCAAGACATGCAGCAAGCATTGGTTCTGTCACGGCTCCGGCGCTGCGGGGTTTGGGCGGCCCCACGCTAGCTTATCGTCGCAGATAGTTTTAACGGTCACCACCGCAGCTGCGGCTTGCTGGCTGTGCCGGCCAGCCTCAGCTGCGGCGGTGGGCCTTAAAGCCACCTGCTCCTCAGCTCGCTGGCCGCCCCACCCCTCCGCGCCTACGCGGGCTTAAATTACACTCTAGGCGTAGGGCAGACAAGACTGCGTGAAGTCGGTTTTACAGCGATTTGTTTCTGTCACAAATTTTGTAGCACAACATAATTGACTTTTTATGGCAATATTTTAATTTAATATTGAAAATACTACCAAGTAACCGGCTATATACTTGTGACCAATTAATATTACGTAAAATGTTGTTTCGGTGTGGTGAAAATATGGCAAATGAAAAAAGTTCAGAAGAGGCTTCGGCCAATAGCAAAAAGTTATTTTGTAAATCGGCGTAATATAGTTCGGTAAAATAATACCTAGGACACATGATACTTCGATGATCTTAAAATATGTCAAATAATGCTTAAAGCAAAAAAGACGTCGGTCAATAGTTTTCGGTACAATGAAATTCGAACAAAAATATTTCAGAAAAGTGATCGGTTCCCGCGCGCAGAATATCGTGCAAACAATGTTTAATTTTATTTCGATTTATTTTCAGTTCATCATCATCAGCCTGAAAACCACTGAACAAAGGCCTCCCCAAAGGGGGTGGGGGTTCCAATCTTAGCAGGCGTCTTGGGGATCGCAGTGAAGTTGTTAAGTACACGGAAACCGCTGCTGCCCGACTGTCGGAATTTTCCTTAGTCGCCTTCTATGACACACTCGGGATGAAATGGGTGGATGCTATTCTAGCCCGGACACTCCACGGGTTGGTTTTTCAATCAATCAATAAAACATACTCAACGCATTGCTGATCTCTCACCCTTGACACTAAAGGAGTTCATATAGCAAGCGGAGAGGGGCGTGGACAGGGCTCTGTGACTGCTGTATTTGTATCAGAGCGCCCCTCTGCGTCCTGTTCGCTTGCTATATCAACTTCCCAAGAAGGCAAAGTCAGAGACCCTTTTTATCTGCTTTACTCACAGATGACGCTGTACAAACCCTAACTTTACCGGCCTGGCAGTACCTTATTAAAAAGTATATTTGTAATTTAATGATTTGATAACTTAATTTTATACTAATAATTTTGTAATTGTAATATTTTTTTGATATATAAAATGATAATATTATTATATTTTTATTATATTTAGTTATGGTTTGCATGCCCACGTGTGTGCCCACAACGTCTATATATGAATACCGATACGATGACCCATTACATCGTGCCCTGCGTGCCATAATTGCACGCAGAAAGATTTATCGGCTACCACCGACAGTCAAAATGGTCTAGTACTGGTGAGTAAGACAATATAAAATAACAATCTATACAAATAAATAAGTATAATAAGTATTTTCAAAAAAAAGAAAACCGCCTTCAAAAACTAAAAAGTGATAAATAACTTTAGCACAGAACACACATTACTTTACTGTCGGAAGTCGGTGGCGGTGGCTTTGTATTTGTTGTTTTGTACTGTACTAAAGTTATTTATCACTTTTTAGTTTTTGAAGGCGGTTTACCTTTTTTTGAAAAAACTTTTTATTTTTCGCTTTTTAGTGTTGCCCTAACATCCAAATCCATTAAGAAACGGCGACACACTTAAAAGAGATTGTAAGTCCTCCATAGATTGAAGAAACTATAACGTCGTCTACGTAATTTTTTTGGGAATTTGTTGATTTTCTAAAAAGGGCTGTATCAATTTTGATATAATTTATATGGGCCCATTTCGGAATAAACCCCTTTCGAACAAAAAAAGAATTTTGTAAATCCGTCTATATATGACAGAGTTATGCCCGGACATACATAAAAAAAAATATATAAACATTCGAATTGATAACCTCCTCCTTTTTGAAGTCGGTTAAAAATTAAAGTGTCTGTGTGTAATATCAAAATACCAGCTTTTTACTAAATGCATATAGCAGTAAATCCGGTACTTACATAAAAAAAAATATTTAATTTAAATGTATTATTGTCTGTCTGTTTGTTCCGGCAAATCTCTGAAAAGGCTGGACCGATTTGACGGGACTGGCAGATAGCTGATGTTAACTTACACTACCTTTATTATAGAAGAAAATTAGGGTACCGCAAAAAAGACTAAAACCCCGCTGATAACCGAATATCACGCGGAGCAATGAAATCAATACGCAGAATAGAAGAAGAATACCCATGTACATAAATGATTTCATTTACCTTTTCAAAAACCTGCTGCGTAGCCGTCAGCACCTCCTTGTTCAGGTTGAGCCGCTTCTCGTTCCAGTACTCGTACGCGTTCTTGTAGTTGAGCCACACGAGGATGGCTTTGTCCACGGCTACAGGCTGTATGTATATGAGCGGTCGCTTCAAGGTGATAAGAACGACCTCCTTGTCGTCGCCGCATACCATCTCGTCTTGGAAAGCGTTACGCATTGCTGTGAAAAAATAATTAGTTCTAATTATGCCGCTGTATCTTGCGATGAGTTAGTGATGTGCTTGTGTAGATCTACTAACGTAGGCTATCGATAAAAACGTCGATTGGTGAATTGCTATTGCAGTTTATTCTTCAATTTGTTAACCATTTTAACACGGTCGAAAGACCGTTGTGAAAAATTTTGTTTAACTTATTTTGATTATTTTTCTTCCTAATAGAGAAATGTGTAAACAACGGTCGTACACTAGATTAAAATTTTGGATAAATCGGTGGAGTGTTTTTGGGTTTGGATTATCGTACATTATTATATTTATTATGTTGGATAAATATTGTTTATTTTTATTATAATATTTTCTAGACATATCGTTTTTAATCGATAACTTTCCGATTTGGTCAATCCTAAGCGTAAATGTAAAATAAAATAAATGGCTCTTGCACATCAAACTATGTTTTTGTGTGAGTAAGTTGTACAGACAGCGTCACCAACTGCTTACCTCCATGCTGCATGCTGTCTGTACGTTACATGGTGAATGAACGCTGTATCTGACGAAATATGGTTTATAATTGATTGTGTAGTAGGTTCTGATTTATAAAATGTGGGTGTATGCGGGACTGCGTATTTATTACTTTTAGTGAACTGCATGTAGTAGTTAGCGAGTGGAAGGTCCAAACTGGAGACATCAGGTTCCGATACATTTTCGGCTACTGGGCGTATCTCCTTTTTATTTTATATCTAAGGAAGAAACAGACATGAAGTCTCAGTTTAAATGATGATATTGTTAAGTGATGTGGACTTACATATCCTCGTGTTGAAGAACGCATACTGTTGAAACTCAGGCTCTGCTTCTTCGAACATCGCGTTGCGGATCAGTTGTCCTAAGCTGATGTTGACATCAACCTACACAAAAAAAAAAACAAATCAGATATTACGTTCCCAAACACGAAACCAGCGATCTGAAATTCGGATAATAGTAAAAGTTACGAGAAACTGTTTGAAATTATGCATATTTTACGCACCCCTGGTGCGTTACCATCGCACCGCTGGTAAAGAGTGGTGCGATGGTAAATTACGGCTGTTCATTCTCACACACAGACAGGGAGTTCATTCTCACACACTAGAACTAAAAACTGGAACAAGTTTTGTCAAATCTCCTTGCGCCAATTCACGTACGATGTTATCGCGTTCTCACTCACTTGTTTGTTTTCAAACATAGCGTTGGATTAAACAAAAAGCTTTTCAATCATGCTCGCGTTGATGATAGACGAACCGGAAACCCTCTTAATGGAGTTTTTGCCCATTCACCATACGACACAACCTTTTAGAAGTTTCATAGAACAAAATTTCATAAATGTCGTTCAAAATTGCGTTTTAATGGTCTAATTGAAACAAATGCTTTGACTTTAAAACGATTTTTCTATTAACGTCATATTCATTATTTCATAGCGGTAAACATGCAACCGATCAGATTTTTAGTGATAAATGACAAATACCGTAAAACGGGGTGAATCGAGATGACTTTAAAGGGGATTTTAAAGTTGAAGTAATATAGTTTGTTGACAAAAATTACTCTAACTCTAACGAATGGCTCAATAATATTTTTTTTTCTTGTGTCCTTGTTTGCAACAAGCTATATTATTTCAATTTTAAAATCTTCTTTAAGAGGGCCCGTCGAACGAACTTCAACGCAAGCATGATTGATTTTTTTTTTGTTTCAACCAACGCAAATCTCGAAATCAAACGAGTGAGTGTGAACGCGATAATATCATAGGAAAATTGGCGCGCGGAAATTTCAAGAAACTTGTTTCAGGACATACGTGTTTTTGAAAAAGCCTTACAAGTTTTTGGTAAAAATGTTTGTTATTTAGAATCTCCATTACATGTGCAAGGTTTCTATGAAGCTGTTTTTTTTAGTTTTTCAATGTATGAGTGCATAATGAACGGCCAAAGTTCAGATAAAATTGTGCAAAAAAAGCTGATTTTCGGACGTGGTTATTGAATTTGTTTTCCAAAAAAGTTCATTTTTGGCTTCATACAAACCTAGATTTAAACCAAAGATACCTGTGTGTTAAAAATAATTTGTTACAACGCCGTAATCGCGTACGAGCGTTTGTATGGGAAATATGACGGGATGGGCGCTCTTAAAACCATTTTTCTATAAACGTCATATTCATTATTTCGTAGCGAAAAGTAAGCGGTAAACATGTAACCGATCAGACCTTTAGTGATAAAAGGCAAATACCGTAAAACGGGGTGAATGTAGGGGTGAATCGAGATGACTTTAAAGGGGATTTAAATGTTGGAATATTAAAATTTGTTGACAAAAATTACTCTAACGAATGACTCAATAATATATATTTTTCTAGTGTCCTTGTTGACAATAAGCTATATTAATTAAATCTTAAAATCCTCTTTAAGGTTTCGTCCTGTAGCGACTACGCTACAGTATCGGGTCTAAGCTACGTTAAATGAAAAGTATTAATAACTTTCAGAAGACTATATATTATAAAAATTATCAGCGAGAGGTAATTTACATGACCGCAGCTCTGAGCCGAGCTTGGGGACAACTACCAAATCTCGATCGCGATTTAGTAGTTGTCCACCCTGATCCCGATTCAGCCCGTGTTACCGGTAGTTCAACAGGTGTCATACCTGAGCCCTATCTATATCTGTGGTGTCATACCTGAGCCCTATCTATATCTGTGGTGTCATACCTGAGCCCTGGCGAACAGGCGCACATCATGCGGCTCGGTGGGCTGCTGCACGTTCTGCACGCGGTATAGGTCTATCTATATCTGTGGTGTCATACCTGAGCCCTGTCTATATCTGTGGTGTCATACCTGAGCCCTGGCGAACAGGCGCACTTCATGCGGCTCGGTGGGCTGCTGCACGTTCTGCACGCGGTATAGGTCTATCTATATCTGTGGTGTCATACCTGAGCCCTGTCTATATCTGTGGTGTCATACCTGAGCCCTGGCGAACAGGCGCACTTCATGCGGCTCGGTGGGCTGCTGCACGTTCTGCACGCGGTATAGGTCTATCTATATCTGTGGTGTCATACCTGAGCCCTATCTATATCTGTGGTGTCATACCTGAGCCCTGGCGAACAGGCGCACTTCATGCGGCTCGGTGGGCTGCTGCACGTTCTGCACGCGGTATAGGTCTATCTATATCTGTGGTGTCATACCTGAGCCCTATCTATATCTGTGGTGTCATACCTGAGCCCTATCTATATCTGTGGTGTCATACCTGAGCCCTGGCGAACAGGCGCACTTCATGCGGCTCGGTGGGCTGCTGCACGTTCTGCACGCGGTATAGGTCTATCTATATCTGTGGTGTCATACCTGAGCCCTATCTATATCTGTGGTGTCATACCTGAGCCCTGGCGAACAGGCGCACTTCATGCGGCTCGGTGGGCTGCTGCACGTTCTGCACGCGGTATAGGTCTATCTATATCTGTGGTGTCATACCTGTCGAGCCCTGTCTATATCTGTGGTGTCATACCTGAGCCCTGGCGAACAGGCGCACTTCATGCGGCTCGGTGGGCTGCTGCACGTTCTGCACGCGGTATAGGTCTATCTATATCTGTGGTGTCATACCTGAGCCCTATCTATATCTGTGGTGTCATACCTGAGCCCTATCTATATCTGTGGTGTCATACCTGAGCCCTGGCGAACAGGCGCACTTCATGCGGCTCGGTGGGCTGCTGCACGTTCTGCACGCGGTATAGGTCTATCTATATCTGTGGTGTCATACCTGAGCCCTATCTATATCTGTGGTGTCATACCTGAGCCCTATCTATATCTGTGGTGTCATACCTGAGCCCTGGCGAACAGGCGCACTTCATGCGGCTCGGTGGGCTGCTGCACGTTCTGCACGCGGTATAGGTCTATCTATATCTGTGGTGTCATACCTGAGCCCTATCTATATCTGTGGTGTCATACCTGAGCCCTGGCGAACAGGCGCACTTCATGCGGCTCGGTGGGCTGCTGCACGTTCTGCACGCGGTATAGGTCTATCTATATCTGTGGTGTCATACCTGAGCCCTATCTATATCTGTGGTGTCATACCTGAGCCCTGGCGAACAGGCGCACTTCATGCGGCTCGGTGGGCTGCTGCACGTTCTGCACGCGGTATAGGTCTATCTATATCTGTGGTGTCATACCTGAGCCCTATCTATATCTGTGGTGTCATACCTGAGCCCTGGCGAACAGGCGCACTTCATGCGGCTCGGTGGGCTGCTGCACGTTCTGCACGCGGTATAGGTCTATCTATATCTGTGGTGTCATACCTGAGCCCTATCTATATCTGTGGTGTCATACCTGAGCCCTGGCGAACAGGCGCACTTCATGCGGCTCGGTGGGCTGCTGCACGTTCTGCACGCGGTATAGGTCTATCTATATCTGTGGTGTCATACCTGAGCCCTATCTATATCTGTGGTGTCATACCTGAGCCCTGGCGAACAGGCGCACTTCATGCGGCTCGGTGGGCTGCTGCACGTTCTGCACGCGGTATAGGTCTATCTATATCTGTGGTGTCATACCTGAGCCCTATCTATATCTGTGGTGTCATACCTGAGCCCTGGCGAACAGGCGCACTTCATGCGGCTCGGTGGGCTGCTGCACGTTCTGCACGCGGTATAGGTCTATCTATATCTGTGGTGTCATACCTGAGCCCTATCTATATCTGTGGTGTCATACCTGAGCCCTGGCGAACAGGCGCACTTCATGCGGCTCGGTGGGCTGCTGCACGTTCTGCACGCGGTTGGAGATCTCGAACTCCACGGCGCCCGTCTCCAGCCGCACGGCCGAGTTACTGGGTGTCGTTGCTGTCAGTTGTATGCGCTGGATGTCACACAAAAATAAACATCTATATATATAAAATTGAATCCCTATTTCCCTTGGTCACGGGTGAATGGCTGGACCAATTTCGATAATTGTTTTTTTATAATATGCCTTGAAATACGAGGATGGTTCTTACGGACAGAAAGAAAAAAAAATTGTACGGTAGGTGTAGGGTAGGTAAACAGGCAGGTAAGTAGGTAGATAGGGACAGGACAACGTCTATCGGGTCAGCTAGTTTATTTATAATACTAGCGACCCGACCCGGCTTCGCATGGGCCTATGATATGATATGATGAGCCGATTAGCAGACTTTAATACGACTTAAAATAAAAGTTACCTTGATTCTGATGGTAAGTGAGAACAATATCCTGCTTAGCGCAGACGTTGACGCGTCTTCTTCGTTCCATAGAGGTACTGGTTTCTCACCGCCGTACACTTTCTGTACAACTTCATTTACTTCCTGTAAAAAGATAGAATGAAAATAAAACGAAACACAATGAAAGCTGGTCTATTATTGGTCCAAAGAATCGTGTCCCGTTGATGTGGACGAGTTTTTGATGCCTATTAACCTCACCCCTCCCTTTTACATAATATTATTATTTTTAATAATTAAGCTTTGTATTCATTTAGTTCACAATAATGAATGAATAGTGAAACCGTTTTAAATGGGAACTTTATCTTTGTGTGCAAAAATGCGTATTATTAAATACTGTTGAATATTTTATTGTCCTCGGAAAGGGATTTTTAAAACATTAATACCCGATTTTACAAACGAAAATTAAACGCATGTCAATTTGATTCTTGTAAGCAGCCATGTCAATTTGAATTGTATATGAACTCTGATTTGAATTCAGTCATCTAACCATATCATACGCGCGTCTGACAGTTTGCTAGATGTGTTTGTGTTTACTTTCACAAACCGAGCGTAGGTAGGCTGCCAGATTAGTCATAGCAGAGGTCTCAATATTTATTATACCGTGGCTCTTTGGTTGTAATTTTTTCGCGAAGCTCTACGAAAAGAATCAAATCAAATCAAATCAAATCATTTATTTCTTTGCAAACATGGGTACATAATATGAGTAGATGTTCTTTTATAATAAAGGTTCTCCATATTTTACCGTCACATGGGCATGCAAATGGTAAGGTTTACAATTAAATTTAAAAAATAGGATGCATATCATTGAAATTACAACAAAATTAAGCATGTCAGAGTAGTAAAAAAATAATTAAATACTATCAAAACAGTCAAACGGATTAAAATTATGCCAACTAGATTAACAATATGTCAATTGGAGTAACAGTAGATGTTTCATAAATCAGTCAATAACAGTAGTTGTATAGGGTAACAGTAAGTATATATGTATAGTGAATATTATTATTATTTTACAGTTAGTGAATCATCATTAAGAAAATCGTCAATTAAGTAATAGCTTTTCATTATCAAAATGTCAGTTAGCGCCTTTTTAAATTTGAATATAGTCATATTTTTTATAGCATTAGGTACTCTATTGTATATGCGAGGAGCCATACCAAAAAAGCTTTTTTGCATTAGCGCGGTTTTGCAATTTACTTGACATAGCTTATTGACGTATTGAGTTCGTAAAGGATTTTTTCTGACTTCTGATAATTTTTGAAATAGATGTGGATTACATTTCACAAATAAAGCCGTTTCCAATATATATAAACTAGGTAAAGTTAAAATTTTCATTGATTTAAAATATGGAACACAGCTATCAGTTGTCTTAAGACCACACATGGACCTGATGCATCGCTTCTGCAATCTAAATACGAGCTCCCTATCCGTAGACTGCCCCCAGAAAATAATGCCATACCTCAATACAGAGGCAACCAGTCCATGGTAAGCCGTTAAAAGAGCCTGACTGTTAACTTTCTTTGAGAGTTGAAATAGGGCATATGCGGATTTGCTAAGTTTTTTACATAATTCTTCAACATGAGGCTTCCATGTAAGTTGGTTGTCAATTATTATGCCTAAGACTTAGCTTTACTAACTTCTTCAATATCACAGCCATTGTAAGAAATGTTAACGTGTGGGTTTTTGCATCGTTGATAGAAGTGCATGACTTTTGTTTTATTTAGATTTATAACCAAATTATTATTATTTAACCAATTTATGATGTCATATAAACAAGTATTGATGTCATTATTATAATTAATTGGATCAGTACATTTCACTATAGCTGTACTATCATCTGCAAATAGAACCATTTGGTTGGTTGTCGCTTTCGGGAGATCATTAATGTAAATAAGGAAAAATGGTGGACCCAATACGCCACCCTGTGGGACGCCATATTTTACGCGTCTGGGTTTTGATACGTATTTGGTTTCTAATTTGGTTTTTGGACATATCCTAGTAACTTCCGTGCACTGAAGCCTATTACTTAGGTATGATTCGATTAACTTTAAGATGTTCCCTCTTATACCGTAGCTATGTAATTTGTGCAACAAAATTTCATGGTCCACATAGTCAAAAGCCTTAGTCATGTCAGTGTAAATTGCACAGACTGGATTTCTCCCATCCACAGATGACATGACATTAGTTAACAAGTCAAATAGTGCCATATTAATCGTAGTGTTCTTACGGAAACCCTTTTGTTCTTTGCAAAATAGTTTGTACTTTTCGAAATAGGTATATAAAGAGTTATAGATAACTTTCTCAATAATTTTTGAAATAATTGGAATTTTTGCAATAGGTCTGTAATTTTTTAAATCACTTTTGTCACCATTTTTGTAAAGGGGTTTTATAATAACTTTTTTAAGCTTTTCCGGAAATATGCCATCAGCTATGCACAAGTTAATTATATGGGCTAATGGCGGTGCTATCAGCTCTTTGGTAAATTTTAATACTTTTGTGGAAACTCCATCGTATCCAACAGTATTTGTGTTTCTAAGGTTGCAAATTATTTTTAATATGTCATCAGCTGTAACGGGTTGCATGAATAGTGAATTTAATGGTTTATTAATTAAATGTGTATTATTTGATGTAATGTCAGATTTAATATTATTCTCAATTGTATCAATAAAGTAATCGTTAAACTCGTTTGCAATGTCCATGGGGTCTGTAAATGTCAAATTGTCTCTATTCACGCACACTATAGGCTCAAGCGGCAAACTATATTTGGATTTATTTATTATTTGCCAGGTAGCTTTTGATTTATTTTGGGCAGTATTTATGAAGTGATTGTTTTGTGCTTTTTGTGTTAAGTTTATAATTTTTCTATAAAGTTTGGTGTAGTTTTTAAGCACTAATTTATTTTTTGAGTCTGAGTTTAATCGATACTCCCAAAGTAACCGCCTTTGCTTTTTACTACATATTTTTATTCCGTTAGATATCCATTTCGATTTCTTACTAGTTGGAATGGTTATAATTTTTTCGGGGAAACATAATCGATATATGAGGGTGAAATCATCCATGAAAAAGAAGATATTTATGTGAGTAGTAAAGCTACTCACATAAATATCTTCTTTTTCATGGATGATTTCACCCTCACAGTGTGTGGACAGTTAGATGAGGATAGTTACGCGATGCTCCAGGGCGCTGCGACACACAGTTAGCACAGATATGAAGATAAATTGAGAATTTTTATGGGGTTGTTTTAGTAAGTTTTTAAATACGTCCAAAAGATAAGGTCAAATCAAATTATGATTCAAATCAGACCATTAATAAGGCATTTTTGCAATTAAATTGCCCTTTTTCCAAAAGGTAGTGACGCACGGAGAAGAATGGGCTGCTTTCTCTTTTAAAATAATGGATAATATGTGGGGACATGTCTAAATAAATAAATAAATTTCATACATAGCCTTCTGACCCCAAACTAGGCAAACTCTATGGTGGTATTGTGGGTTATACATATACAAATATATAAATAGATACGTAGGTATATAGATAAACAACAACCAGACACAAGGCAAGTACAAGTGCTCATCACACAAATATTTACCCTGGGCGGTATTCGAACCCGCAACACGTTGCGCAGCAGCCAATCGCTTAGCCACTGCTCTACCGTGTCGTCTAATATTTGGTATACGTGAATACTGTGAAATTCACTGCCCGCCTCTCTATTCCCCGATACATATTATCTGGGTATCTTCAAGGCACAAGTGAACAGGTTTATCCTAGGCAAGCGTGCTCCACCTTAGGTTGCATCATTATTTATAGACCTTAAGATCAGGTGAGTTGCAGCCAAACGCAAGCCTATAACAATATTAAAAAAAAGCGGCCAAGTGTGAGTCGGACTCGCCCATGAAGGGTCCCGTAGCAGCAAGTAACATAATATAAAAGTTCTTATTTAAGTTGATTGAATGAAAAGTAAATTGCGGTTTATGATTTATGACGTATTCAAAAAAAAAACTACTTATTAGATCTCGTTCAAACCAATTTCCGGTGGAAGTTTACATGGTAATGTAAGTACATTATCATTCTCTTATTTTACAAGTTACGGGGGGGGGGGGGGGGGGGAAAGTGATAAAATATGTGCCCCCCTGCACATATTTTATCACTTTGGAAGTGTCTCTCGCGCAAACTAATCAGAAAATTGAAAAAAAAAATTATATTAGAAACATCAATATCATTTTTGAAAATCTATCCATAGATAACCCACACGTAAGTAAGGGTTTGAAGAAAAAAAATTTTGAGTTTCAGTTCCAAGTATGGGTAACCTCTAAAATTTATTGTTTTTTTTTTTTGTGTGAAAATCTTGAAGCGGTTTACAGAATACATCTACTTACCAAGTTTTTAATAGTTTAGTTCTTATAGTTTCGGAAAAAAGTGGCTGTGACATACGGACGGACAGACAGAGAGACATGACGAATCCATACGGGACGCTACGGAACCCTAAAACTAGGTTCGAATAAGTGGTGATAGTGTATAGATAGTGCAATCCACGAAGACGCGGCCCACGCTTTTTCCTAATAGTTTGAATTGCAAGTGCATCCTTTCGCTAGTGTTGTAGTGCTGTCGATATGAATTGTCTATGAGAGTGTGCACGCACACTACGATGACATATACGCCCGGAGAAAACTCCCCACACCCCGCGGCCTCCTCGACCAAAAAATAGTGGGGCGCGTCTTCGTGGATTGAACTATCTGTATGAATGCTCACCTTCATGAAGACCTTCTGCACGAACACGAGGTGGTTGAGCAGGTCGGTGGACAGCGTGTGCTCGAACAGGCCGATGTCGGCGCTGGCCGCCACGTAGCGCCCCGCCCGCAGCAGCGCGCCCTCGCGGTGCTGGGCGCCGCGCTGCTCCAGCACGCGCCCCGCCACGTGCACGCCCGGCAGCCACAGCGCCGCCTCCGCCGGGATGTTGGCCTCCGACACCTGCCGCACGAGGATTAGAGGCAACACGAAACAGCAAGCCGAGGCAGGGTAGGAAATAATTATGCAGAAACATCGCTTCATGAAATTATTTTCTTTTCACCATTGTGCGTGCTCTAAAACCCTGCTCGAATTACGTCCACACTTGCGAGGCACGTACGCCGTGGCGCCTTTGAGCACAGTCAAAAAACCGACAACTGATGGCTCGCGTCGCGGCAGCGGGCTGAGGCGCGTACGCACTTGAGGCAACAGAGCGAGCCGTGCGTGCCTCAGATGAGGCTGCCTCAAATACGTACGCACCTTAAAGAGCGTCACAAACGGCGAAGATACTATCATATTTTATGTTAAAGCGACATTTCCTCTTTGCGCAGAATCAAAATTTGCACAGTTTTTGGGTTTTTTGTTATGAAAAAAAGAGAAACGATCTTTTGACATAAAATAAAACGTGAATTATAAAGTTTTTTAAGTGACCTACCTATTAGTGTAATCCTCAAATTAATAGCACGTCAACTTTAGCAAAAGTTACATGTTTTCAGTTATTTTAGTCACTTTTTTACAGGGAGATTCAGGTGTATATAGGGTACATAAAAAAAAATAAGAACGTGGAATGTGATAATATGATATTATTAAAAACATTAATAATATGCTTTTAGACGTAGTTTGTTTCTCTTAATTAATGAGTTAATAGCCCCTGCGCTACCCTGGCCAAATCTGATCCCTGATCAAATTTGGTCAGGGTAGCGCCTTAAGATAAACTATCGCTCACTATACAATTTGTATGAACTATCACACACAGTTAAGATACTATAATATTTCATCTTCAGGCGCTAACAAGCGACTTTTGCAGATTTTTAACTGACAATCACGTCAAAATGTGTAGTGTAAATGATTTTAAAAAATATATATGTTAAACAAGAACATTCTCTTAATCATTTAGTATGTGAATATTATTGATTAAGTTCATCTTAAATAGTTTCATTAAATCGTGAAGTTGTGTCTGACACGGACAAAACATTGAGAATCACACAAAATCCACCAGGAATATTTAAACGAAACTTTTATTATCTATCTTTTAGTATACGCCTTTTTTTAAGTTAAAGAATACATATCTTTTATTAAATTTTTTCGAATAAACAGTTTTAGACGCAGCAAAAACGATTCTCTGGTCGCTCAAGGTCGCCGGCGTATATCGTCGCCTTAAGAGCGTGTATTCGATTCGTGACGTAAACTTCATGTTTTTGAGATTTTCCCAAAACAATATCGTAATGATGTGAGCAGATTATTAGAAGCAAATTACAGCATTAGAAAGATTAAGTCTTAATTTAGAGAACTACCTACAGAGTAAAAGTATATTTTTAAACATAGTTGTTGTAAGCGAAGACAATCCCTTTATAGCGTTTTACAAAAGACGTCAGAGTTAAGTTTCAGGACGAATACAAAAAAAAAATGTTTTATGCGTTTTTCCAACAGGATATACAGTCTCAAGGTACAATACTGAATCAAAATTACAAAAATATATCTATTACGTACTAATAAACCATTAAAAAAAAGTACACAATCGGTTCACTTTAACAAAAAAAAAATCACCAAAATTTGAATAAAAACATAACTGATTATATTTATTTTATGAAAATAAACAATGTTCCAGCAATCATATATATATAACAGTTGCGATTTTGAGTTGCGCTAAATCGAATAAATTTTATAATAATAATAATAATAATAATAAAAATATTTATTTGCTTAAAACATGGTATACAATGGTGTTAAGTACAAATTTAGATGGCACAAACATGTTTAGCTAGGATAAAACATAGCATGCAAAATTATAAAGTAAGGTGAAGAAGGCATCAACCATCAACATTTTTTATCAAAAAATTCTTTTAAACTATAAAAACTACATTCAAGTAACCATTTATAAAACTTAATTTTAAATAACCTAGTATTTAATGTTTTGAAATGCCTTGGTATTTTGTTATATATAGTGAGCGATATTTTATCTTAAGATATAAAATATAATAGTGTTAGCAGAAGAGTGATGTCACACCCGTCGAAAGGAAGGGATGGCAGATATTTGCCGCCGCACGCCTATATAAGTCGCTGCACGGTCATTTGGAGCAACTTTTATCGAGGAGTGCACTTGCTAAGGGAAAGCTCTGCCCGTTCGGATAGTCAATTCTGCCTTTATTAATTTAATTTTGTGTGTGTTTAAGTTCGTTATTTTTGTATTTTTCAATTGTGTAATAAAAATTATAATCAACCGTCATTTTCATTCCTTGTCTTTTTTTTTTACTTATTTTGCTCTATTCTGCTAAAATCAGAAGTGGGATACGGTTCTCACGTGCCCTGATCCGTTCCGGTTTCTGAATTGAGGCAGTTTGGCTATTCAACTTGTAAAAATAAAAGTAACGGTTTCTTTGTAACGGTTTAATTATAAGTACTGCTGTTGTGTAAGTGGTAATTTTATGTGGTAAAGTATACATTGGTAAACCCTGGTGAGTACGTTCCGATTTGTTTACTGTAGAAGGCGATTTTGACTTTGTAACTTGCTTGATTGCTTTTTATTTTCATTTTACTTACTTTAAAGTTATTTGGCTATCTGTTTCAATTATTCGGATTTCAGTGAATTATTAAAGTGCTCTTTCTTATCGACAAAGATAGAATACCTACGACGTACTATAAGTCAAGGTCAGGTATAGCCGAGCGATGGAAAGGTCCGAGCTTTGGTTGAGGAACCAATTCCACGCAAGCTATTTTCGTCGCTACCTAGCTAGTTTTGCAACCAAGACTGCTCCCATTACAAAATTATTCCATAGGTCCATTGACTCAGTCTAATGGTTACAAGTACGTTTTAATTGTTGTAGACGCATTTTCTAAATATTGCCTGTTGTACCGTATGTTTGGTCAAGATGCTAACGAATTAAAAAGACTATTTACCAATGTAATTTCTCTGTTTGGTACTCCAAGATTAATTGTAGCAGATCGTGGCCGCATGTTCCAGAGCTCCGAGTTCACGAAGCTTGTTACAGAATTAGGCATTGACATGCGCCTCATCACTCCTGAGATGCATCATTCCAACGGGCAAGTCGAACGTTATTGTCGAACGTTATTAAACATGGTTCGTATAGAATGCAATCATAAGAAAAACGAATGGTCAGATGTTATGTGGCGACTGCAACTGGTTTTGAACATAACAAAACAAAAAACTACCAAGTTGTCTCCCTTGAATCTTTTAGTGGGTATTGAAGCGGCTACACCGCTCATACGACACCTAGTCAGAGATGTCGCCCTGGAGAACTCTCATCCTAACCGCGAAGCGTTGAGAGAGATGCAGAGACAGAGCTTCCGAGCGTTTAAATGCTAATCAGCAACCGCAAGACGCAACTGCTAACTCTGATCTCTGAAGTCCTCGCTTATTTGAAATTAATTCATTTGTTTTTGTTATAAAACAGGCACAAACCACTGGCAAGCTCGACTCGGGCATGCGCGGGCCATACCATGTGGTCAAGGCGCTTCCCCATGGTCGATATGAGCTGCAACTGCTGGCGGGCTCTTATGGAAAATCGACCCAGGCTGCGGCAGAGTTTATGGTGCCGTGGCGAGGGGAGTGGACTCCTGACACGTGTGCGACTTTTTTTCGAAGGTAATTTGTGTTACACTTGCTGACAAGCTAACGTCGTGCCTATGTCATGCAAGTGTAGAGACCATGTGGTATGCTAACGTCGTGCCTATGCCATATGGGGTTGTAAGAAATATGCTAACGTCGTGCCTATGTTTCTTAGGGTTATTTTGTGTGAATGTGGTATGCTAACGTCGTGCCTATGCCATATGGGGTTGTAAGAAATATGCTAACGTCGTGCCTATGTTTCTTACGGTGATTATGTGTGAACGTGGTTCAGTGGGTCGATGTGTCTCCGGTGTGAGCCGGAGTCCCGATCTTACTGTAAAACTAGATGACTAACTGTGATGGCGCGATTGAGGTGTCTGCAGCGGTTCAATTGCGTTATTACAGTGAACGTTATTTCTACAAAAGTATTTTCCGGAAATTACGTGTAATTTTTGACAATTAAAATAAACAAGCTGTTTCTAAATTATTCTCAGGTGCAGACTGTAATGATGACGATATGGAGTCCATGCCTGATCGAGCTGACAACATGCCTTCTAGTGTGATGATGCCAGAACCCGTACCAAGCACTTCCAGTTCAGCACAGGCTCAGACACAGGAGCACGAGGACGTCCTCCAGTCAGGAGAGGCCGTGTTAGCAGAAGAGTGATGTCACACCCGTCGAAAGGAAGGGATGGCAGATATTTGCCGCCGCACGCCTATATAAGTCGCTGCACGGTCATTTGGAGCAACTTTTATCGTGGAGTGCACTTGCTAAGGGAAACCTCTGCCCGTTCGGATAGTCAATTCTGCCTTTATTAATTTAATTTTGTGTGTGTGTTTAAGTTCGTTATTTTTGTATTTTTCAATTGTGTAATAAAAATTATAATCAACCGTCATTTTCATTCCTTGTCTTTTTTTTTTACTTATTTTGCTCTATTCTGCTAAAAATAGTATCTTCGCCGTTTGTGACGCCCTTAATAGCAACATCGACATATGTATAGGGTTCACCCCTACCACATATTTTATTTACATCTATATATATAAAAGGCAAAGGTGACTGACTGATGTATCAACGCACAGCCTAAACCGCTGATCGTAGAGACCTGAAACTTGAAGGGTGTGTTCTTTGTATGACGTAGGCATCCACTAACAAAGGATTTTCCGAAATTCTATCCCTAAGGGTGTGAAAAACGGGGGCAAAGTTTGTATGGGACAACGTGATTCCTTGGTCCAATCTACTTCAAATTTCGCATAAACATTCTTTAGCAGAATTGATGGAAGGTGGGTTTCGTATTTTATTGAAATTCACCACATAACGGAGTTAAAAATGGGTAGAAAGTTATTTTGAGGGTGATTGCATCGAAGTTGATATCGCCGGGTTAAAGGCAAAACCGACTATCTGCGATTTTTAACAATTTTTCACTTTAATATACCATTCGAATCGGCATTTGATTCTTTATCTAATGGTAAAACCAACTATACCGCAGGACTTACCGTTCCCGAGTTACCAAGTGTAAAAACCGTTTAATATAGTTATTAGACTGGATTAAGAAACAAAGTATATCTTTAGAGAATTAAAAACTAATAATTCGTAATAATTTGTCCGCAATATTTCAAAATATAGATGAAAAAAATACCAAACTTTTATAGTGGGTTTTTAGTCCAACAATAAAGTCAAAGAAAAGTCTTAGTCAGTAATGGTAGAAAATAATATATTTGATTAGCATCTTTTTGTTCTTGAACATTCAAACGAAACAAATATTATATAAATATAGTCAATTTTTGCACTCGGTTTTTCGGTTTCTTTTTAGCGAAATGCCTAGAAATAAAACCAATTAAAAATTATTATAGTCGGTTCTTCCCCGCGTTACCGCTGTTCCCCTCCCGTTACACGGGAATTTAATCGAATCTTGCGCAACGAACGACGAGGTGTTTATAGTGCATTTTTCGATTTTTTGCGTATTTTTTACTGTGTGTGTTTTGTATGTTTGCTGAGGAAAATGATTGTCGAAGAAACAGAACCAACAACGTGATCGTGAGAGATTTTGTAGGAAATGCCATGCCCAGTATTTCCTACAAAATCTCTCAGAGCTATACTTACTGCAAAGAAAAACATGATTTTGAACGTCGTAGAAGTAAGACCAATTAAAACTACTGTACTTGATAGAAAACGAACTACAAAGAGAACAAATTCAAAACAGTACTTTTTCTATAAGCAATGCGTAAAATCTCAGATATGCCAAAACTTCTTCTGCAAAACTCTGTGCATTTCTGCTTCAGTTATTATTACAGAAGCAGTAGAAAGACGAGATGCGATGGGATTTTATTCTCGAGATTGTGATCCGCGAGGACGACATGAGCCCCAAAACAAAACGCCACCTGTAAAAGCTGAAGAAATCCGGCGCCATATCAAATCTTTGCCTACGATGGAAGGCCAGTATGTGCGCAAAGATACGGCCAATATCTAGACTGTAATCTGTCAATCAGAAAAATGTATGAATTGTATGTGGAGAGGTGTGAGATGGAGAGCGTAACACCCGTGTCGGAGGCTACATATCGAAATGTATTTTGCACTGAATTCAACTTGGGGTTTTTTGTTCCCAAAAAAGAGCAGTGTCTTTTGTGCACCAAGTATCGACGTTTGGATACCATAGAGAAAACTAAAATTGAAGAAGAGTATAAACAGCACATTCAAAGAAAAGATACATGCAATAACGAGAAACAAAAGGACAAGGAGAGAGCAGAAAAAGAAACGAACTTCACTTCGGCATTCATTGATTTGCAGGCAATTTTACGATTTAGTCCATGTTCAACCCCCATAATTTTTACCGTCGTCCATGCTGAACCCCTAAGTGCTGTCCATGTTCAACCCCTGGGGGTTGAACATAGACAGCCCTCTTTGGAATTACCCTCAGAAACACAAGACCAAGGCCCTTCAATGAATTGCCATCGTTAAGGCACGAGACCACAAGCCACAAATAACCCACGTTTTCCACAGATAAATCGGCTTGTTTGGCTTTTGAAATGCATAACGGTCCATTATATAACGGGTACACGTTATATAATGGACCGTTATGCATTTCAAAAGCCAAACAAGCCGATTTATTGAAACTTTGTAAAAAAGGAGTAATTCCTGACGAATATCATGGATGATTCCAAAGTTTGAGAGCTGATGACCAAAAAGTGGATCGTATACCTGATGTTACGGTTTTTGAAGAATCAGACGACTCTGAGAACCCAGAAGACTCTGAGTGATTAATTTTTTTAGAATTCATTTTTAAAGGCCAATAATTATTGTTCGTTTAGATTACGAAACGTTTAGTTTATACAAAGTAAAAAAAAAACAATAAAAAATGTGCTTCTTCTTTTTACCAATCAGTTTTATTTTCTGAGTGTGTTATTGTATTGGCTGTTATACTAGGTATTACTACAATTTGAATGATTTAAGTACTACAAATCAGTAACCTGTAATGTTAGTACAATTTTGCATTCTAGATTCATAGACATCTATTAAGAAATAGAAAGGTAAAACCAACTATTTTTTCATATTTTTTTAAATTATTCCTTATCGAAGGTTTCGACGATCAGCCTTACAAGCAAATTATCAAAACAAAACTTTAACTCACGTAAATGCGAAATCTATAGACTACAGGACCATTACATTTCCAGATATGCATGTATTTGTACTATACAGGCAAAACCAACTAAAAGGGGGGGTTACAATTATGTTTTTCTGTTTTTTGTACAAATTAAGTTAATTTTTGTGTTTAGTATGTAACTGTTTGAAACTTAGATAATTATAGAACACGCTCTTTCATTTGCGACTGACATAATTTTATTACTAAGGACTTAATTTTAATAGCAAACTTTCCAAATGCGCTTACGGATTTTTTTGTATTGACTTTTTTGGACTAAATAATTGGTTTTGCCTTTAACCCGGCGATATCAATACTCCTTAGTGCTTTTGATTTAAATACATTTTATTTTGACACGTCATGTTTGAAAACGCAACTAAATATTATTACCATATTATTATCTTAGAATAATAACGCACATATTATATTACTCTGCGATTATTACATGATACTGCAGAAGAATTACATATAATTGTTAATACATTAAATTAAACGATTATAAAAATAGTGCGGCGAAGAGTAACACTTTCAAAAATTTTCGAAAATTCCCAGTCTTCAGAGACATTTTTGTTTGTTTTGTGGAATTGCAAACCCAGTACTTTTGTAGGAGAAATATCGGCATCATCTGTCCGAAGACTTCTTGCGAGTTTTGAGATCAACTACTAAAGGTGGCATTGAATACAATGAGAAACGTATTCTTAAAAATTCTTACTTCTCTTCAAAACGTCGTCGTTTACATCGGCGTCATTCCTGTGGTCAAGTTTGGGTTACCGGCCCCGCAATCATTGGCACATTAAAATCGTGGAATACACTGCCGAAACCAATTACGATCCAGGTGCAATGAGTACTATCGTAAATAACCACGTCAGCGTGTTCAAACCAAGACATGATGGGTAGGGTCACAGTTCTGTTTAGTGGCGATTTCCGGCAGACGTTGCCTGTGGTGACGCGAGGAACTAGGGCTGACGAGGTAAATGCATCGTTGAAACGATCAACGGTCACGAGTTTATAAATCCCGCTTGACCATCAATATGCGTGCTCAGCTTGGAGGCAATTCACGTGTTCAAGAATTCTCCGATGTTCATTTAAAAGTTGGTGAAAGCTCTCTACCAGAGGAGAGAGGGCAGGTGGATCTAACAGAGACTCTTGGTATTGTAGTATCTACAATAGAACAACTGATTCATGTTTTGTACAGCGACATCAGTCAAATACCGCATTAACAGATTTTGGGTGTGTGAACAGGCTATTATAACACCCAAAATTGATCAAGCTGCAGCGATCAATAAAAGCATTTTGTTTCTCTCAAATTGAAGGGAGAGAAGTAGTATACATCTCAATGAACACTGTAGTCGAGCAAGATGACGCCACACGTTACGTCGTAGAATTTGGAATAGAATTCGCTTACGGCAAGTGGACTTCTAGCGCACATCATCCAGCTGAAGGTCGGTGTACCTATTATTTTGTGTAACAGAAATCGGCTCGAAGTCGTCTGTCTGCAGAGAAATATCATTGAAGCTGAAATTGTAACAGGTTGTGGCGTTGGTGAGAGTGTTTATACCACGTATACCACTGATTCCCCACAATTACCCCTTCCAATTCAAGCGTGCACAATTCCCTGTGAGCGTGTGCTTTGGCATGACTATAAACAAGTCTCAGGTCGGTCGGTGTTTGTCACACTGAAGGCTGCGGTTGTCGATCTCAGGACCAGCTGCTTTGCCTACGGCCAACTATACGTCGCTTGCTCTCGCGGAGCCTCGCGTCACCAGTCCTGACTTTCTGTACATTTTGACTAACGGCAAAACTACAAATATAGTTTACAGAGAGGTTTTATAAATATATAGCTAAGGTTCCTTAATGTGTTTTCTTCTTTTCAAACATATTTGGGTATGGAGTTTCAACATTTGTTGTGTACGTATGTGTAATAAAATAAGTATATTTGCATACAGTATAATAATATTATACTGTATGCAAATATAAAATCTATATATAAAAGCGAAAGGTCATTCAGTCACTCATCACGAAACTCGCGGAGTCTCGCGTCACCAGTCCTGACTTTCTGTACATTTTGACTAACGGCAAAACTACAAAAATAGTTTACAGAGAGGTTTTATAAATATATAGCTAAGGTTCCTTAATGTGTTTTTTTCTTTTCAAACATATTTGGGTTTTCAACATTTGTTGTGTACGTATGTGTAATAAAATAAAAGTATCTAATCTATATATAAAAGCGAAAGGTCATTCAGTCACTCATCACGAAATATCGAAAACCGCTTGACATATTAAGATGAAATTTGGCAGAGAGGTAGTACATAGTTAGTAGACGTCCGCTAAGAACGGATTTTGCTACAGGGCCGGATTAAGGAGGTCTAATGGGTCTCGCAAGTTTGTATGAAAGTCCTTCATTTTTTGCACTACAAACTTGATTATCGGCAGAGAGGTAGGTAATTAGTAGTAGACGTCCGCTTAGAACGGATTCTACGACAGGGCTGGATTAAGGAAGTCTAATGGTTCTCGCAACTTCGTATGAAAGTTTTGATTAATTTTTGAACTATCGACCTGAAATTTAGCAATTCTAGAGTTTATGAGTAGTAGACATTTGCTAAGAAATAATTTTGTGACAGCCTGAACTTGCATTCTCGCAAGATTATATACACTCGGCGTCACAAAAAATCGCACCTCTTTAAGAATTCCCTTCAAAGTCATTTTAACCCTATTAATCAATGGTATACATATGACTATAAGGTATAATTGGAAAGGCAATTTATTTAAATTTCAGAATAAATCAATGGATTTGGTTTTTTGTTTACCAGGGAATAAAAAAAAGCAAGCTAATGCAAATGATTAAAAAGTTAAATTTTATTTTATCAGCAAAAATTACAACAAAGTCCTTAAAACTAACTTAAAACCTAGTGTTACCCCCCCTAGCCCTGATGACTGCTTCCATGCGTTCTCTCATGGACCTTATTAATGTGACAACAGTCTCTTGTGGAATGTTGTCCCATTCTGCAACGACGGCATCTTGAAGGTCTTGGAGAGTGGTAGGGGCAGGATTTCGTGCCCGTACTCGCCGTTTCAGTTCATCCCAAAGGTGCTCAATAGGGTTCAGGTCTGGACTTCGCGCCGGCCAGCGCATAACAGGGATGCCAACTTCTTGCAGGTAGTCTCTTACAATTAAAGCGGTGTGACAACGGGCGTTATCGTGCATTAACGTGAACCCACTGCCAACAAAACCCGCATAAGGGACTACCTGCTCCTCTAAGATCTCTGTTATGTACCGAGCAGCAGTCAGCGACCCTTGCCCGCGAGCACTTCCAGTCCGAGAAACACACACAAGGTTCGTTTTACCGTCGATTGACATGCCGCCCCAGAACATGCACGAGCCACCCCCGTATTCCACTGTCTCTTGAATACAGGCTTGTGCGAATCGTTCCCCTTGCCTCCTATACACTCTTCGACGCCTGTCGTTGCAGAAAAGACACACCCTCGTCTCATCCGAGAAGAGCACAGCCCTCCATTGGTCTATTGTCCAATCCACATGGTCACGGGCAAATTGCAACCGGTCTCTCCTATGCTGTGCAGTCAATTTGGGCCCTGTAGCAGCCCTATGAGCTGCAATTTTCTTCTCCCGCATTCTTCTTCTAATCGTGGAGACGCTTACAGAAGTTCTGCGAGCTGATCGCAGTTGTTGTTGCAGCTCAACAGCATTGGAGAACCGATTACGTAAAGACGTCGAAACAATGAAGCGATCGTCTCTTTCGGATGTGCACCGTTGTCTTCCAGATCCACGTCTTCGGATATAGCCACCAGTCCCTTGGAAACGTTGGAACACTCGTCGAACGGCAAAACGACTCAAGTTCAGTTGCCGAGCAACATCACATTACCGCATCCCTGATTGCAGTAGTGCAATGACTTGAGCGGCTTCATCTGCAGTGGTATCCATCTTCTGGGGTATTTTTCTTGCTGTAGCTGTTCACGTGTGTTCACTTCAAAGGTTGAATAGCGAATGACCCACATTTAACCCGGGTCGCCCGTTTTATACCCTTGTAGGGAGGTGCAATTAGTGGCCGTTGTAATGCGTATTTTGACAACATTTTTTTTAACGTTACGTGCTAATGAGATCTGTTGTGTTTAGGAATTCTAACTGTTGTTAATTTAAAGGTCGTTAAACATACTTTTAATTGATACCAATATTAATTGGGTTTAATGTATTCGTTACTGGCGGGACATGTTTTAAACTTATTTTCGAAAAGGTGCGATATTTGTGACGCCGAGTGTATATAAATCCTTGGCTTTTTGCATCTGTAAATTGGTAAAGAGATAGAATATAGTTAAGTTATGTCACGTAGAAACCGATTTTACGACAGGGCCAGTTTAAGGGAAATATAACCTAACTCTATGTGTTCAACAAACATTTATTGATGACTTATAATACAACAAATAGAAAATACAACTTAATGAAATTCAGACGAATCAAGGTCTTAATATTTTTTGTTATAACATTCGTAATAAATATTTCTTTGTTTTTCCCCTAGGTACTACTGTGACGCTTTTTTGTAGTTAAAAGTATCTTATAATACGTAGAACCTGGTATTCACATATTACCATATTAATTACCAAATTCCAGACAATATTTTATACATCTTTGTTTATCCCACATTGACCATCGTTTTCTGTAAAACTATAGATTTATTTTTTGAATGCTCACATTTAAACAGTTTCGAGTAGACTTAAGAGTCGGAAATGTTTTCCCCACAGCACACAGGCCATCCAGGACCAACCACGTACGGTCAGACGTAAGTTGTGGGAATATCACCCACCGCCACTGAACTTCTTTCAACCCAGGAACACTTGGCACTCGGAAGTGATTTGCAGTGGCCTAAATGGAAAGCAGTCAATAGAGTGTGCTCCCAAAAAGGCCGCTGTAAACACAAACTAACAAAATGGGGAATTATAGATCCCATTGATACCCAGTGTGAGTGCGGTGCTCCTGACCAGACAATGGCCCACTTACTACAGTGCCCAAAGTGACCCGTCACCTGCACCTTAGAGGATATTAAAAACGCCACTATTGCAGCGATTAATGCAGCTCCTACTGGTTCCAAGCAGTCTAACCACGGATCTACAAAAAAAAAGAACACAAACATCGATTCGAAACGAAGAAGACCACTGTATCATAATCACAAATGCCATCTCTTTAAATATTATAATGAATTGAAATAAACTGCAGCCTGAAAATACCAGGGTGACAAAATAAGTACTGCTAAGTTATGCGCTCCTAGTACCAGGGTGACATACATCTAAGAAATCCTACAAATCGGCTTCAGCGCCACCTACCGGGTCCAACTTCTTGAATTCACTGGAACACACACAAAAAAAAATCATCTAAATCGGTCCAGCCGTTTAGGAGGAGTTCACTGTACACCCGCACAGACGATTTTTATATTTTTGGATTTAAGTCCGGACCGTTCGCCGGCCACGGCAAGACTTGAATTTGAGAGTCTTCCAGTACAAACCGAGTCGCTTGAGCCGTGTGTGCACGAGCATTGTCTTGCATCAAGATGAATCCAGGACCCGCTCGCTGTGCAAATGGGATCACATGTGGTCTGACAACTTCCTCAATATACCGCTGAGTCGATCGTTTTGGTGGTCCAAATGTAATGATTGGAACCCAAAGAACAGAAAACCTACGATCTTCCAGGTTACTAGCAAAATTTCATAGTTCTAGGTCAACGGGAAGTACCCTATAAATTTTGACTCCTTGAGAGTGTCGTAATATACGTTTTTTGCGGCATAAACGGCCGCATCTCTTTTTCACGTTAACTTAGAAGTTTGTTTTTTTTACAACTTTAAGGGACTGTAGACTTGAGTATGTGTTCTAAATTTCAACTCGATACCTCCACGTGTTCTCGAGATATAGGGTCCTGACATACAGATAGGCACAGACGGGACAACAAAGTGATCCTTTATGGGTTCCGTTTTTTCCTTATGAGGCACGGAACCCTAAAAATGGACGAAATATCGATCAGTACTTTTATTTATATTTTATTACAAAGAGTGACAATATTACTAGGAAATTTTGTAGGTATTATTTTATGTATAGTAGTAAGGTTTTATTGTGTAATAATAAAAGAAAGGGTGGTGGTTATATTTTATTTTATTGATTTTTTTTTATATACAGGGTGGGGACGACAATACGACAAAATCAATAATGGATTTTGTATGGGAAGTCCGATTTTTTTTTTAATATTTCGACCTATGTTTTGTGGAGAAAGTTATTCAATTTCATGGGTACTATCACCCTGAGAAATTTGGATCGTGACTAAAAAATCATCTTGTATATATATATACATATAATAAAACAGTAACAAAACTGTGTCTGTACATTGAATATATTAAAAAAAAAATTGAGGGGGTTTAGGAACAGTAATAGAGCACGAATCCAAAAAAAAAAATCTGTCTGTTTGTCTGTTTGTTTGTACACGCTAATCTTCGGAACTACTGGGCGGATTTGAATGATTTTTCTTTTGTTGTATAGGTATTAAGTCTGGGCAACATATAGGCTATAATTTATCTTGGAAACTTGAACACCTGATGCAGAACCGCAACAGACCAGCTAAACTATAAGAGATACAAAAATGGTACCATAGCAAAAATTGTTCCACGTGATGAGCATTTTCTGCTGAGAGAATAAATTTGAAGATCTGGAACACCTGATGTGAAACTCCAAGAGCCCAGCTACACCATGACACATACAGGAATGACGACTTAGCAAAGTTGTTCGGTCTGATGGGCATTTCCTGTTGACTTATAAAAATCGAAGATCAGAAACATCTGATGTGAAAATCAAAGCTATCACTAATTTCACTGTATCTTATAAAATAACATAAGCTGGGATTACCTCCACGCGGTGAAGGCGGTAACAGTTTAGGACTGATTTTTGATGACGATGGTATATCATTGAAAATTTGACTCTATTGACCAAAATTCCCATTATTTTTTTTATTTTATCTGATAAATATGCCTTCGGGCTTATGTTATTTGGGTGTTTAATTTCCTTTTCCATTTATCTTCGTGACACGGTAGCCTACCCGGTAACGCAGGGGAGCAGTCACTTAGATTTTAATTGATCAGGTATCTTCTTTACAATAAAACTATAACCATGCCTAGAAAGAGGTCAAATCTTTCCCAATGTTCCAAAGGAGCTAAAAGATTGAGGATCATAAGATCCCAAGAATCTACCGAAGAGCGTCAGAAGAGACTTGATGCTGTTCGAGAACATCAGGCTGCAACTCGCTCCGTGGAAACCTCTACAGATCGCGAAGCACGCCTGCGTTCTCAGCGTATTTACGCATCTACATCCAGATCTCTAGAGACCAGTAAAGAGTATTATGCGCGACTGACCGCTGATCGTGAACGTCATACATTGTCTCGCGAGTCGTAGACGTTCACGGATAGAGAATTGCGCTTGAGTTCTCTGCGTATCTACGCATCTGTTGCGGAACGTGATGCGCGACTGTCCGCTGATCGTGAGCGACATGCATTGTCTCGCGAATCGGAAACGTTTACCGATACAGAATCACGCTTGAGTTCTAACAGGTCTTTTGAACCGAATGATGAACGTGATGCACGACTAACTGCTAATCGAGATTATCATACACTAGCGACTCGACCCAGCTTCGTATTGGCCTATAGCCTTCCTCAGTAAATGGACTATCCAACACAAAAAGATTTTTTTAATTCGAACCAGTAGATTTTGAGATTAGCGCGTTCAACCAAACAAACAAACAAACTTCAGCTTTATAATATTATAGTATAGATTGTCCCGAATACGCACACAACAAAATATTCATAATCAGTTAGAAAGTGAGAGAAAAAGAATTGCTGGAGTACGGCATGAAGAGACAGAAGAAGAGCGCAACGAACGTTTGAATTCTGATCGACTTCGACATTCCCTGAACAGAATGTCGATATCATCTGAAGAATCGGATGTGTCTCAAGATATAGCCGTAGGTCATGGCGACCTTCCTTGGGTTGGTAAGGAACGGAGTTCATTTACGTATACTCCTATGATTGACTACGCTACATATTCCGCCATCGGAGGTATGATTCTAAATTGTACTTTTTGAACGTCTCGAATCATCTCGCGCATCCCGTTGTTTTCCCGTCCCCGGGCTCTTAGAATTCGACATCAGACGTTTCAGATCTTCGATTTTGCCGACCCCGTTGTCGCTGGCATAAGCAACAGAATCCGCGTACGAAGTCGCGGGCAGAAGCTAGTTTATTATAAACACACACAAAACAACACAACATAAACACAGTCACATTTACGTTTATTCGATAACACTTCCCGATCCATTCGCGGCATCTGTATCATATATCACAGGTGATGTCGGAGTACCATGTCCACATGCAGGAATAGCGTGATATCATCACTGTGTGTGCCAAGCGCTAACGGCCTTTCATTTTAGAAGTCAGTCCGTCGCATGTGCGAATTTGATTATAGTGTTTCGCAATCTCATTTGTTTATGTGGAATTGTGATCGTACTACATTTATTGTGTACCTAATGTCTGTACTCCTTCTGTGTTATATCGTGCTGTGTACGGTCAACAAACAGTAAGTTAAATATTGAATTTTATTCCCGTTCAACGAACACACCCTACACGTAACTATACACCGTGTCATTTGAATCGCCTTACAACGGCAGACCACTTCATTTATCCAATGAAAAAAAAAAAAAAAAACTAATCATTCATTCTGCTAATCATTAATTCTCTAATTATTCATTAATTAATTAGTCGAATATATAAAATTCTCGTGTCACAATTTTCGTTCCCGTACTCCTCCGAAACGGCTTGACCGATTCTGATGAAACTTTTTTGTGCATATTGGGTAGGTCTGAGAATAGGCCAACATCTATTTTTCATCCCCTTTTTTCACCCCTTTTTCATCCCCCATCCAAATGTTAAGGGGTAGGTGTAGGGTAGGTGTAGGGTAGGTGTAGGGTAGGTGTAGGGTAGGTGTAGGGTAGGTGTAGGGTAGGTGTAGGGTAGGTGTAGGGTAGGTGTAGGGTAGGTGTAGGGTAGGTGTAGGGTAGGTGTAGGGTAGGTGTAGGGTAGGTGTAGGGTAGGTGTAGGGTAGGTGTAGGGTAGGTGTAGGGTAGGTGTAGGGTAGGTGTAGGGTAGGTGTAGGGTAGGTGTAGGGTAGGTGTAGGGTAGGTGTAGGGTAGGTGTAGGGTAGGTGTAGGGTAGGTGTAGGGTAGGTGTAGGGTAGGTGTAGGGTAGGTGTAGGGTAGGTGTAGGGTAGGTGTAGGGTAGGTGTAGGGTAGGTGTAGGGTAGGTGTAGGGTAGGTGTAGGGTAGGTGTAGGGTAGGTGTAGGGTAGGTGTAGGGTAGGTGTAGGGTAGGTGTAGGGTAGGTGTAGGGTAGGTGTAGGGTAGGTGTAGGGTAGGTGTAGGGTAGGTGTAGGGTAGGTGTAGGGTAGGTGTAGGGTAGGTGTAGGGTAGGTGTAGGGTTGGTGTAGGGTAGGTGTAGGGTAGGTGTAGGGTAGGTGTAGGGTAGGTGTAGGGTAGGTGTAGGGTAGGTGTAGGGTAGGTGTAGGGTAGTTGTAGGGTAGGTGTAGGTAAATAGGCAGGTAAGTAGGTAGATCGGGACAGGACAACGTCTGTCGGGTCAGCTAGTTATTATATAAAAATGACGTTTGGAACACCCTGTTACGAACACGATCCGAGCTTTGCGTTCCAAGGGCGGCGACTCTTTATCAGAATTCATTCAGCCTAGCGTAAAAATATGTTTCTTACCATTAAATACCTAACGATCTCAGTATATAGCAGTTTCTAAATATTTACCAATTAATTCCAGTTCTTCCTTCATACTTTCACAAGCTTCGAACCGTCACAAATATTATTCTAAATTTTAATCTCGTGGTATTTTATAATATACTAGCGACTCGTCCCGGCTTGGCACGGGTGCAATGGTGATACTAAATATACTACAGAATGTCTTTATATACAACGTGCATAGCTTTTTTGGTCATTAGACAACACAAACATGTAAACAACAAATCTAAGCGCCAGCCGCTTTACCCCCGCGTTTTAACACTGTGATATCTTCTAATATATTGGTTTTAATGATACGCTGTAAAGGGCGTTTTTGATCTACATGGAATGCACAACGTATCTAAGACATTTAATTTGGTAAAGAATAAAAATGTATTTTTTAAAATAGCTTGGTAAGTAACCCATATCTTATTTGTAAAAGATAAAAATGGTTACTGTGTGTTATCTTTAAGAGCTAAACATAGCGGACTTAATTATCGATCTTTTTAAAATATACAATTCCGTAGTACATTAATTTCATATATCTCGTAAGGTTTAGTCGTTTCCAATGTAAGCGCACAAAAATATGTTTATTAGGACCTCACATTACTCTTGGAATTTCTCGGTTTTCTTCTACTATAATATGCATGTAGTATACCTATAAACCCTCCTCTTGAATCACTATCTATTAAAAAAACCCGCATCAAAATCCGTTGCGGAGTTTTAAAGATCTAAGCATACATAGGGACAGACGCGGCGGGGGACTTTGTTTTATAATACGTAGTGATATATAATTTACTTATACAACAAAGATCCATTGACTATATTGACTGGACCAACTTTGTAAGACTACAATACGAGGGTGCATAGTAAGTCAATTTTAGCATAGCATGTACCTGTAACTTGGTGACGAAGCTCAGCGAGTGCTGTTGCAGATCGACAGTGAACTGCGCCTTGTTGCCGGTCACTCCGGAACTTTGCACTTGCTCCATCTTGTACTGAGCTTGCAGCGACGGCAGGAGTGCGGCGGTTATGCTGAGACTCTGTAAATAATATTGTATCTTACCAATAAGCAATTAAAGCCTATTTTGGAAATTTTGCTTATCATCTTCAAGTTTATTGCAGCTACTAGCAGTATTAACATGCTTAGTTTGCATGAATAAAAGCTAGTCAAATCACAGTTGCAAGTTTTGCCTTTGCAAATGCATACCTATAAGGTGTATACATTCATAGTAATGCACTACTTTAAGTTAATGTAAACCAATGTTGGATGTATATATATATGCTATTGGTGCACTTTATTGAACAAATAAATACCTACAGTTATCATAATATCAATAGAAAACCCTAATTATTATTAGACATGGTTCTCTGGTGGTATTTTACAATAGGGAATTTAAGAATGAAATATATGTATATTCTTTAATGACTGTAATATTTAAAAATAAAAAAAAATTTTTGGTGCTGTATACTGTTATTTATATGAAACTATCGAATAAAAATAGTGCAAAACGTTGCTTGATTTTTTAATTTTTTCTGTTGACGCTTTTCAATGAACAGAAAAATATATCACATACCTGCAGCAATATAGAGAAGTGCAAATGCAGCGGATTCAATAAGGGATGTGCGGGCGGCGGTCTGGGTACTCTCGGAGGGCGAGGTGCCGGCGCCGGCGAGCCCTCCGACGACGAGCCGGAGCCGGCTGCCGTGCCGGCCGGCCCGCCCGGCACGGCAGCCGGCACGCCCGGCGTAGCGCGGGACAGCCGGGACGATGTGCGGGTCACACCCAGCTCCTGAAAAGAGAGGGTAAGGGATGTAATAGGTGATGAAATGTTGGTGTCGTATTGTTTTTTTGTCTTCCATACCTCAAAAGGAAAAGCAAACCTTATATCTCTTTTTTAGCTGAAACATTCTTTGTTATTTCTTTGGGGAACTTAATTTTTTTAACCGACTTCAAAAAGGAGGAGGTTATCAATAGGGTATTTTACTCTATACGAGAAAAAATCTATAAATATGTTATTGAGACAGTTTAGGCATAAAGCAGTCGGAAAATGTAAGTTTTACTC
Organism: Charanyca ferruginea; assembly: GCA_947361185.1. Taxonomy (NCBI): domain Eukaryota; kingdom Metazoa; phylum Arthropoda; class Insecta; order Lepidoptera; family Noctuidae; genus Charanyca; species Charanyca ferruginea. Next base: position 7,769,727 of record OX376057.1, on the reverse strand, counting down.
ATAAAATAACAAAAGAAATTTTTAAATTCAATTCAAAGTTTTCAGTATTTTTAATCTGTTATAAAACACCGTAAAATAGTAGCGGCCAAGTTATTACGCCGTACGGCTGTGTAAACAAAACATTGTCAACTGTCAGTCAACCGATTAGAGTAATATAGGCTTTGTACTTTTATTATTTTCGTAACCAACGTATTTTTTTCATTATTACACCTATTACAAAATATGCTTTTAATTATTTTTAAATGATATACAATTATCATATTTAATATGAGCTCAATTGATACAAAACGAACTGACGTCATTTACGCTGGGCAATATGGCGTCCAGTAAGAGGCGTTTTCGTCAAACTACGCGCGAAATTTGAAAATTTAAAATTTAAATGCATTTTTATGGCACTTATCGATTGAATATAAATGTTATGTTTTTTTTGGTGGCATATTAGCACTAAAGAATTTCATTGAGACACTTTTCAAAAATGGAGCCAGTGACCAAGTAAATTCAAATTTCGTGATACCTATACAAAATCTATCTGTTAATGACCAGAGCACAAAAAAAAAACAATTAAATAACACAAACTTGACCAAAAATATATTTTAATGGTGAGACACGTTTCAGACCCTTCTCGTCGGACACAAAATAATTTACCTGCAGAGTTGAAGACAGTTGTCTGCTCGAGCGTGTCATGACTCCGTGCAGTGCTACCGGATGCTGCGGCAGATCTACACGGACCCCTCCCACGCTGAGCAGAGCGGTGGCTCCTTGCCGCCCTGCCTCCCATCCGTACAGAGCTTGCGACTTACCCACGCTCACGCGAACCACGGTTCTGCAAACAAGACAGGTTTAAAGTTTAAAAAATATGTTTGAAATACATATCGTCGTTGATAGTCCAAATTCATCATAATAATAATAAATAAATGTTTATTGCATGACCATAGTTGTTTACGTTTTGTTGTTGAATGGCGCCTCTTTTTAAGCAGATAATGCCTGTGTTAAGAGACGCCGCTCTTTCTTAGGTAAACTGATCGGTGAAAAAAGACTACTTATTTACTAAAAATATTTTACTAAAAAAATGTGTGATGTGATGTGAATGATGCGATGTGGGTGATGTGATGTGGGTGATGTAATGTAAGTGATGTGATGTAAGTGATGTGATGTGAGTGATGTGATGTGCGTGATGTAAAAATCATCATTATGTTATGTTAAAATCATCATCATCATCGTGTCAACTTTTAGACGCCCACTGCTGGGTATAGGTCTCCCCCCTGGGAGGATTCAGCCGTAATCGCCATGCTTGGCCGATGCATGTTGGTGATCGCAGTAAGTGTTATGGTACTCAGAAGGACGCTGCTGCCCATCCTCTGGTCAAAATCCCTCTGTCGCCTTCTACGACACCCACAGGTCGAAATGGGGTAGTACTATTCGCGGCTGGCACCACACGGCTTATACACGCCAGTCCAAATTCGCGCATTCTTAAATATAGCGAATGTATACTTACAGTAATTAAAAATAAGATCGATATAGCGAATGTATACTTACAGTAATTAAAAATAAGATCGAAATTTGCTGTATTTAACAATGTTAGTTAAGAGCGCCCTTCCCCATCGAACGAACTTCAACGCGAGCGTGATTGAACATTTTTTTGTTTCAACCAACGCGAAGCTCGAAAACAAACGAGCGAGTGAGAACGCGATAACATCACAGGAAAATTGGCGCGCGGAAATTTCACAAAACTTGTTCCAGGACATACGTGTTTTTGAAAAAGCCTTACAGGTTTTTGGTGATAATGTTTGTAATTTAGAATCACCATTACATGTGCAAGGTTTGTATGAAGGTGTTTTTTTACTTTTTCAATGTATGAGTGCACTATGAACGGCCTAAGTTCAGATAAAATTGTGCAAAAAAGCTGATTTTCGGACGTGTTTACTGAATTAGTTTATCAAAAAAGTTTATTTTTGGCTTCATACTGTAATGTCGGTATCTGTTATCTGTGTGGTTAGCTCTGGCACTTCTGTTAAGTGTCAATTAGCCCGCCCTGTCAAGTGTCACATCAGTCCGGAATTATACTTTGTACCGCACACACGCCGTTTCATTTATATAGGTAACCTAGCAAACAGTTCAGTGGCGACGAGGACTAAAAGATTATTACTATTCAGCGTGCAATAATTAATTGTTACAAGCATGACGATTGGTAAAGTTGCAGAATTCGATGTGCAAAAAGACGATTGGAGGTTATACATCGAACGTTTAGAACAGTATTTCTTAGTAAACGAGGTGAAAAGTGAACTATTTGTGCCGACATTAATAACGATTATGGGCGCGGAAAGTTATGAACTTTTAGTAAGTTTGTGCACACCAGACAAACCAAAGTCGAAGACGTTTATAGAAATAGTAGATATCATGGAAAAACATCTGCAACCTAAGCCGAGTGAGCTGGCTGAGAGGTACAAGTTTAGGAAGAGGACTCAACAAGATGGCGAATCTATAGCTGAGTACATCGCGGTTCTCAAGAAAATGTCCAAAACGTGCGAGTTCGGGGCAGGGCTTGAAGAAAGTTTACGGGACCAACTGGTATGTGGTATCAGCTGTGAGACGATTCGCCAAAGGCTATTTGCTGAACCCAAGCTAGATTTTTCAAGAGCCTATAGCTTAGCGATTAGCTTGGAATCAGCTGAAAAGGATGCGGCGGCTGTAGTTCAAGGTCAGAAAAGGGCAAACGGGGAGGCGAGAGCGGCCGATTGCTTAGCAATAGAAGGTACAAGATGGCTACGGAGGGATACCGCAAGTGGGGCAGGCGAGAAAACAAACACGCGGTACGCAAGGGGCAACGCACGGGAGGCCGGAACACGCGGCGGGCACGGGTCGCGCGGGCCCCGCCATGGTAGCGGGACAGGGATGGCTACGGCGACGTCGTCGGGGGCGCAATCGGGGCGCCGACTTCAATATAATATAATATAATATGTCATCTTCGGAGGGTATGTCCGAACATAATTTCGAACCAAGATTACGTGGAATCAAAAACTACAAATAGTGGTGTAGAATGTGAAAGTGATCACAGCGAAGAGGTAATTGACATTAATTTAAATCTTTTAACACTAAGTCAGTGCCAGCCATTTATGATACCAATAAAGGTACAAAATAAAGATTTAAGTATGGAATGCGACACAGGTAGTGCAGTGTCATGCATTAGTCATAAAATGTACCAGCAATTATATAGTAATTTACCAATTAACAAATGTAACGTTGTCTTACGGTATTATACTGGAGAGTTAGTGTATCCGGTGGGGGTAATAACCCCGTCAGTTAGGTATAATAATAAAATTAAAAAGCTTGATTTATACATTATAAAAAAGGGTAAAACGGCCTTGCTTGGCAGGCAATGGATGTTAGAATTAGGTATCCAGTTACCAACTGTAAAATTAACCTCAGTAAATAAATTATCAAGCGAAGAATTTAATTTAGAGGAATTCAGTTCCAGATATTATAATGTGTTTGCGGAGGGACTGGGCGGCTTCACTGGCCCGCCGGTGAGCATTCACTTGCGAGAGGGAGCGCGACCGGTGTACATGCGCGCGCGTCCGCTGGCGTATGCGCTGCGCGAGCCGGTGGAGCAGGCTCTGCAGCAGCACGTGCGGGACGGCATACTCACACCTGTGGAGCGTTCAGACTGGGCCACACCCATCGTACCAGTGGTAAAGAAGGACGGTAACATAAGAATTTGCGCAGACTATAAATTAACGTTAAATAAAGTTTTAGAGGTTGACCGTTATCCACTACCACGTGTAGAAGATCTACTGGTTCGCTTGCACGGGGGCCAAAGATTTAGTAAAATTGATCTATCACAGGCCTATGCACAATTTTTCTTGGATGAGTCTAAGAAGTATACGGTTATTAATACCCATAAGGGCTTATTTATGTACAATCGCCTTGTATATGGACTGTCATCGAGTCCAGGAATTTTTCAACGACGTCTGGAGGAATTGTTTGCGGATTTACCTCGAGTAGGGGTATTTTTAGATGATGTCATAATTACAGGTGTATCTACTAGTGAACATTTGGAAAATTTACACAAGGTTTTCCAACGTTTGGAAAAGTATGGTTTAAAAGTTAAAAAAGAGAAGTGTGACCTTTTTGCAAAGTCGATTAGCTATTTAGGGTATGTAATTAGTGAAGAAGGTGTACATACGTGTCCCAACAAGGTAAAGGCTATTGTCGATACGCCGGCACCCGTAAACGTAGCAGAACTCCGGTCGTTTCGAGTTACTTAAGTCGGGGGCGAAATATGACTGGAACGGTAAATGTCAAAGGGCATTCAGAGAAGTTAAGGCCATGTTAACAAGTAGTGAAGTACTGATGCACTACTCTGCCGAGTTACCGCTGATAGTGACGGCGGACGCCAGCAGTGTCGGTGTGGGCGCGGTGCTGTCACAGCTAACGGCAGCCGGCGAGCGGCCTGTCGCATATGCCTCACGCTCACTCATACCTGCGGAGCGTAACTACGCGCAAATTGATAGAGAAGCTTTGGCAATAATATATGCAATGCGCAAATACCATCAGTACTTGTACGGAAGGAAATTTACCATAAGAACAGATCATAAACCCTTGACCTATATATTTGGTAACAAGGTAGGTATTCCGGTTATGTCGGCGTCTCGGTTGCAACGTTGGGCCGTTCTTTTATCTGGGTACAATTATGATATTGAGTATGTCTCGTCTAAAAATAATTGCGCCGACGCTTTATCGCGATTACCATCTAGAGCGCCTAACGAGCGGCAGGTTAAAGAGATAACGTATGTAAATTTTGTTGAAAACTTTTTACCAATAACTAACTCCGATGTCAGTAAGGCTACAGCCAGGGATGTATTGCTTACTAAAACTAAAGTTTATATAGAATCAGGCTGGCCGCCTTTTTGTAGCGAAGATAATCTAAAACCATTTTTCAATAGGCAAAATGAGATATACATTGAAGGCGGCTGTATTATGTGGGGTTACCGAATGATTATTCCAGAGTCTTTGAGGCAGACGGTATTGAAACAGTTACATTGTAGCCACATGGGCATAGTTAAAACAAAGAGCTGGGCTAGGAGTTATGTGTGGTGGCCGCGTATCGACGACGATGTGGAGGCGGTGTGCCGAGACTGCGAGACCTGCTCGCTCGAGGCAGACGCGCCGCCTCGTGCGACTCCACAGCATTGGCCGTATGCAGCCCAACCGTGGACACGCTTACATATTGATTTTTTGGGACCGTTTAAGGGTAAAACATTTTTAATATTGGTAGATTCAACATCGAAGTGGATCGAGGCTTTTGAAACGAAACAAACTAATGCGGCAGTCATTATAAAAAATCTACGAGCTACTTTTGCACGATTTGGGCTCCCGATGGAACTAGTTTCGGATCAGGGCCCCCCGTTCACAAGTAGGGATTTTTCGGAGTTTTTAAAAAACAATGGGATTAAGCAGTCTTTTTCACCAGCCTACCATCCATCTTCGAACGGGGCTGCGGCGAATGCGGTCAAGTTATGTAAGCGTACGATTAAAAAAGCTCACAGGGATAATATTGATTTAGATCTAGCCCTCCAAAACTTTTTCTTAACCTACAGAAACACAGTACATAGCACTACAGGCGAAACTCCAGCTATGTTGCTACAGAAACGTAGATTACGCTCACGTCTTGATCTGTTGAGGAACGATCAAACCTTGCTGGACAAAGTACGTTCTGCACAAGACAGCCAGGCACAATATGCAAGTGGTGTCAAGCGAGATTTTGGGCAAGGCGATTCGGTTTGGGCGAGGGGCTTTGGTCAACAAGAGAAATGGGTCAAAGGGCAGATACGTAGTAAAGAAGGCTCTCGCAGGTACATTGTGGAAAGTGATAACGGTCAATTTATGAAACGTCATATAGATCAAATGCGTCGTAGATCGCGGTTATCAGATGTTGCCTGTCCTGAGGTCGATACGGGTGATTCTTTAGCGAATAAGGGTGAGAATACCGTCGCGCCGGGGTATGAAGTGGGGCATGAGAGTAGTGGTGCAATAAATGATCAAGAACTTAAAGAAACCGTAGAATCTCAATCGAGAGATATTCCTTCAACCCAAAATGTCGTTGCGCCCATAGTAGGAGGCGATAGTACAAGTAAACCACCCACTACACTCAGTTCACCACTTCCACAGCCTTTACAATCACGTACTAAGCGGCTAAGAAAACCTGTGAGTAGATATGGGTTCGACTCAGATTAGAGTTAAGCACTTATTTGTTATTAGAATTCATTAAGTTCTTTAGTTATCTCAGAAAATTATAAGTATTGTAATTAATTAAGATTATGTATATCATTTAACACCTATATTATTTAGTATGGGTTTGAGTCTGATTAGAGTTATTTGTTAATTAAAATGTTCCTTAGTTACCTTGGAAAATTACAAGTATTATAACTAATTAAGATCCTGATGTATATCATTAATATAGCTTATATTTAGTGGTGGAGGTGTAATGTCGGTATCTGTTATCTGTGTGGTTAGCTCTGGCACTTCTGTTAAGTGTCAATTAGCCCGCCCTGTCAAGTGTCACATCAGTCCGGAATTATACTTTGTACCGCACACACGCCGTTTCATTTATATAGGTAACCTAGCAAACAGTTCACATACAAACCTAGATTTTAACCACAAGATACCTGGGTGTTAAAAATATTTAGGAAATAATTTGTTAGAACGCCGTAATCGCGTACGAGCGTTTGTATGGGAAATATGACGGGATGGGCGCTCTTAAGTAGAATTGCATTATCAACGACGTTCTCTATGTAACATTTTGTTACTGATATTTAAGCGTATAAAGCGCAGAAAACGTACCGTATTAAATTATTGATTGTACATACAGCGTCATCAATTGCTTATCCCCTATCCATTGAAATTTTAACGCTGGGGGGTAACAGAAACATGTTAACAGTTGGTCTCATTCTAAACTGATTCGCTACTAAACTGTTGATTGAAATGTTATGGTGTTACGAAACTACTATAAAATAGGTTTTATCTACAAGTTGAAATAGTTATTTCACGAGAAAATTGCTTTTGAAATTTGCAATCTGTATGCATATTTATGCTAGTGATGGTACTGTGGCAATTATGCCATTAGATAATAAACTCTATGGTTAGAACATTCGGCAAGCTTCTAGAAGTAATTCAAATCGTAGAAGATAGTTTTGTATGCGAAGACAGAAGGCTGTCAGACCGAGGAGCCGTAAAGGCTCGGTCATGTAATATTCCTCTTGCTGATATATATTATTCTAATATATAAGGTGCTATAAAAATATCTGCCACGGCTTTAATGGGAGGTAGTATTGTGTTTAAAGATTACAATAGTGAAGAACTTTCGTACCCCAGAATAGTTAATTTAATTTGAGAAAATAAAGTAGTTTAATAAACATTGACTCTACTCTGCATAACGCGTTTCACAAATTACGCGCGATGTGTCGCTTCGTCAATGAAAACAACTGCTATCTCTTTCTATCTGTTCTGTGAATGAAAACTGAAATCAGCTGATTAGTTCGTCACTATCTAACCTACTAGGTACACAATAATACGCAGGGAAAAAGTGTTTTAAAAGTGAAATTACTTACCAGCTACCGCATTCTTCCAAAAAACTGACGTAGGTAAATAAGATGATAAACTTCCCATCACACTTAAAACAGGCTTTGGACTGACAAGTTAGTGTAAGAATCGCAATTTTTTTCTTATTATGTTTAAACAGTAGGTGCTTAGATTAATACTTAGGTATCAAAAAACGATAAATTACAGTAACTTGGCGTTGCCTTCGCCTTCGCGTTGCACACAAATGTACGGCACGCTTACGTACATGTCTCTTCACTTCATTTAATGTGTCCGTTTCACTTTTTACTTGCCTAAATGCGCGTTTGATGCGCCTTTTTAGTTCTTCCACACTTCTAATAATGTATGATGACTCACTCGCACACCAAACCTCTGCTGGTATAAGTTCACTGCATGCGCAGTTATGGAGTTACACTCGCGGTAGCACAACACCATTTCAAGAAATGCTTGATTGGAATACCGTCGTCTGGGAGGCATTTTTAAAGGAAGCGCGAGCGATTATCCCGTCGCTAACCGCTAATTAAAACTAACTTCCGAGCGGGCGGAGGGCGACCGGGCGACTGGCGAGCGGGCGGTCGGCTGGCGCGTGCGACGAACGGGGTAGTGCGGGTCAGGGTTGGGGCGTAAACTGTTGCCATTCTTATCATTAATAAGAATGGCAACAGTGTATGAACGGCGCCGGCGTTTTGCGAAACGATTGAATTGTACCTATTCAGCAAGTCTACGTGATGGTTTTATGCGAATAAATCAATTCAAATTTATACGTACAGTCGAACAAGCTAATTGGTTTACAGGTAAAAATATTCAACTTTCTACTATTCTCACAATATTTTAATTTATTAAATTTTCTTAACTCGAGCACGTAGGTATCCCTGGTACTTACGTAATAAAGATAAAATAAATAATTAAATAAATAAATTGTGAGTGTAATAGAAAGATGAATATTTTTGCCTGTAAACCAATTAGGTTGTTCGACTGTACAATTTTTTGTATGAAAATAAATATGACAAATGATCAATAATTTATCTTTACTATTGTAATCTATAAACACAATACTGTCTCCCATTGCAGCCGTGGCAGATATTTTTATAACACCTTATAGACGTCTAAAAGTTACTCATACGTTTTATTAAACGTAGTTAGCGATCCGGTACGTAACGAGTACGTTACAGTACACACACAGACGTTAGAGCTATTAAAACGCTATTCCCACAAAGATTTTGTATGGGGCTAAGGCACTGTATCGTCACTTATGTCCCAACTCAATTGACTTACTTTTTATAGATTTAAAATAAAATAAAATTATAATTTTACAGATAACTGAAAATTAATCGTGTTTTCGGGGCCAAGGTTAAAATGTATTTTAAAAGAAGATGTGTCAGGGCAATATTGGTTAATTGTGTCTTAACTTTTGAGTTACCTAATTTAATTAACAATTTTTCACGCAGTCGGGTTTTTTGTTTTTTTAAATATTTTTTTTTCTATGAACCAGCTTCACGCAAAAACTATTGAATAGACTTTTCGCTAAAATGTTTCTTATAGGTCGGACCAACGCAAACGTCCTAGTTATGATATATTTTGTTGGCTCAAAAAAATAATTTAGGATATTTTTTTAATCAAATGACTATCTACAAAGTTGCATTATACACTTTATAATATACTATACATTTACTTACCAAAGCTTCACAACATACATTTGTCACAAATAAATAAAACAACAACACGCATCATACGCGGATCCATTGTTGACATTAAACTTTTTCAAGGAGTAGGGACGCGAATTTTATTTTTTTTATGAGTGATGCCCAGTTTAGTTTTAGTATCGTTTGAATCGACTACTAATTGGCCATAGAGGTAAAAAGTTTGCAAGCGATTCAGAGCCATATTAAATATAAAAATAAGGTTTAAGTTTGGGGTTACGAGGCGGGACGAATACGTCCCAACGGTTTTAGGCATGTTTCGTATTAGTTACAATGAAACTTACTGCGCAAGAGCAAAGTCTTTTTAAGTACTCACTGATGGTTAGGCGCAACTCCTTCCAGTAAAACAATCATGGTCCTTCCAAGGTTGCCGGTCAGTGACCACTGCCGCGACCGCGACGCTGAGAATGACGCCTGCAGTGACGTGATCTCCGCTTCCAGCTTCAACCCTGAGAGAGAGGCTAGGAGGCGGGTGCGGTGGATCCTGGAGGAGATTCAAACTTTTATTCTGTACATAAATATTACAAGATAAATCTATACAAATAAAAAACTTGTGCGGTCAGGGGACCCCCGTACGTGTCTGTACAAAAAACCAAAAAATAATATATCACGAGCAAGCGAGTACGCCGCAGCGGCTCGATACACGCACACATACACACACGCATTTCGTTACGTGACGATTTCTTCTAATTCGCACTTCATAAGTTTTTTATTTTACTTGTTGTTTACCTGGCAACACCAACAACGACCATGCCCATGTTGGCAGCACTGGACGAGGAGTTGCTAGTGTTCTGTTCACGAGAGCTGGGGCGCTGCGTCGTGCGGCTGTGACGGTAGTGTTCCGGGATGTCCGTCGTTACTGAGAACCTGTCGGAGAGAAATGTGTTCTGATACATTTTTTTAAATGGGACAAGCCCTTTTCTTTATAATACGATATTTTTTGGTAAAACTGATTGTCAGATTTTCAGGTTTCTGACTACCCATAACGATTGTCAAAGATCTTTCCGAGCTTTCCGAGGCACGGAGAGGTTTTAGTATGTAATGGATGGTCACCCATTTAGGGACCAAACGAGGCAAGCGAAGCTTAACCGTTTAAATGACCGATTAGACTCACGGGTTCTCGTCAATGGTTGCAATTCAAATCTTAAAATTCATATGTAATAAAAGTTATTCAGTTCCATACCCATCCTACACGGCCTTTACGTATTTTTTTGTTTTGGCAAATACGATGTTTACTTTTCTACCTTTGTAGTCGTAACTACAGTTCGTTCGCGTTAAGAATGCAGTGAGAGTGAGAAATTAAAATCCAAATTAAATCGTTTGTTCGCGTTAAGAATGCAGTGAGAGTGAGTGATTAAAATATGATATTAATGGTTTAATTTTGATTTTAAACTTTTAAGTGTATTTTTATAAATTCATTAATTATAAATTCATATTTTAAAATATAATTTGTTTGAATTGAACACCACTGTGAATACACCTTTATCTTGCAGTTGCGCTGATGAATTCACTGCATTCTTAACGCGAACGAACTGTAGGCTACATGGTTACCTGTGCGTGATGGTCTCCGCGTCGGGCATGTTGGCGTACAGGTCCAGCAGCAGGTACACGGTCCGCCAGCAGCGCGGCGCCAGCTTGCCGTCCACCGCGTCAGCCGACGGAGACGACAGCGACGCGTGCGCAGCCGCGCCCCCGCCCCCGCCCCCGGCCGAGCTGGCCGCGTACATGGGGGTGTGCGCGCCCTCGTTGAGGAAGCTGTAGCCTGGTGGGGGCGTAAAATGATACCGTATTATATCAATAGTACCGTACCATAGTACTGTGATCGCCAACATGCAATAGCCAAGTATGACGATTACGGCTGAACCTCCCCCCCCCCCACTGGGTGTTTAAAGGTTGACATGATGATAATGATGATTATATCTATCATGGTAATTAGGGATTTTGTCAGTAATTTGATGCTCATTTCATCAAATCACTGGCTTTCTTCAGGGACATGACCGAACCAGTGGCGTGCGGTTCATACAGTCACATAGACATTGCCTACCCTACAACTCAGATAAATATTTATTATCTTGTTTTAATTTATTTTGATATCTCTAATATTTTATACACGAGTAATTACTCTCAATTAATAAAAAAATCTTAAATCAGCTCCATCTGTCGCGTAACGGAGGTAACACGAAGTCTCATCGATACGTTCGCGCCTTAGTCCGCGCATTTCGATCGCTTCGCGCTGCACTAGCGCCGCTAGGATCCTACGGGAGAGACACAAAATATTTGTGCCTAGATTATTATATTTTGTTTGGATGTGTGCCTCGTGACAGGCTCGTAGCACGCGTGTGCATTTTCTATTCGTACATGACACACAATGTCACAACTCACGCACACAACGCGAACTGAAGACATTGTCTTTTTAACATTTTAGATTTTACTACACGAGTTTACACGACGGAATACGACAATTGTGTAGGTACAAAAATATACGTGAATTATTCTGAGTCGCCATTTTTTTTGTTTTGGTTTGTTTCATGGTTTTGTGAATGCATTTTTATATTATTTCAACGTTGTTACTGGTGTGTAAAATGGAATAACTTCACTGTGAAAGTTTGTTGTGTAGTTATGTAGGTACAGACAATACTTAAAAAATGATTCCTTTTCAAAACTTTCTCTCGGCTTCGGTGAAAAAACACTGATCGAGGATAGCCGCTAGATTTCAATCAATACAAACAAACCATGCGATTAGGTCGTAAGAGGTTGGTACAGTTCTATTTTATTACATCAATTAAAGTAGGTAGAAGATTCGCGAGATTTTGTTGTAGAACCGAACCCGAATAAAATGCCTACATTTTGTTTAGGTTTCGGTACTCAATATTATGATAGATAATCACCTCATCGTCACATGAAAGGGAAAAGGGTAGGTGCTTGTAATACCTACTTCTAGTAAGTTGTGAACTTGAGATTATTTTATTGGTAAAAAAACACATTAGGTAAGTACCTAATTGTTCCTTGTTTAGTAGATTGCAAAACGTTTTTCTTCTACGCATATTATTTTTAACCCTGTTTTGAGTTTCTATCATAAAATCGATTAAAAAAAATTGAACACATCTGTTCGTATGATGCTTTAGGAGGAGGTACATACCTACCTACTCTGTGACGCGGGCCTGACGCTTGAGTACCTATACAATACAGCGGTTGTTCTGTTTACCTTTTCTACTATTTCCAAATAATATAATCGCCTGAAACGAGGCATTACATCGATACAGTCCTATTCATATTTTTTCTACGGCAGCAAAAAAACTAATTGATGTCTATAAATTCAGTCAATCTAGAAATCATTTGAAGTGGCAAATCACTTAGGTACAGTCATCAAAAGAGATAGGTATGCAGGTCATCGGAAAGACGGAAATGGTTGAAGTTGACTTAGAAACCGATGGATGTTTTCGAATGTTTAATTAAATCATTGAAATGTTTATTCTCTATTAATTTTATTTTATTTTATTCAAAAACATCCATCGGTTTCTAAGTAAACTTTAACTATATCTGTCGACCCTGCATACCTATTTTTTTCTGCCTACCCTGTCTAAAAACTCTGTGCACGCCCCTGGACCGAACGGGGTTGTAATTGTGGTTTTTGTGGGGTTTTTTTTTTTTGGTTTGGTGGCTAAGGGATTCAATCAAATCCCTAATAGGGTATTACACCAATTTTTGAAAAGTGTCTCAATGAAATTCTGTAGTGCTAATATGCCACCAAAAAAAACACAACATTTTTATTCAATCGATAAGTGCCATAAAAATGCATCTAAATTTTTAATTTTCAAATTTCGCGCGTAGTTTGCCGAGAACGCCTCTTACTGGACGCCATATTGCTCAGCATAAATGACGTCAGTTCGTTTTGTATCAAATGAGCTCATATTAAATATGATAATTGTATATCATTTAAAAATAAATAAAAGCATATTTTGTTAAAGGTGTAATAATGAAAAAATTACGTTGGTTACGAAAATAATAAAAGTACAAAGCTTATATTACCCCAATCGGTTGACTGACAGTTGACAATTTTTGTTTACACAGCCGTACAGCGTAATAACATGGCCGCTACTATTTCACGGTGTTTTATAACAGATTAAAAATACAGAAAATATTGAATTGAATTTAAAAAATTGTTTTGTTATTTTATGAACTAAAACTTACATTTTCCGACTGCTTTATAAAAATAAAATAATAAAACCATTTATTTTCAGGTAACAAAGACCCATAGAAAAATACCTTAACTTAAGTATACATATAACAATATAACAATTGTGTAAGTAAATAAAACTTAAAACTATGTTAGTATCACTTAGTTGCACTATGTCTTTGCACGTTCCGGTGGCACTTGGCCGCGAAAGCGGCGGAATACCACATCCTGTGGCCAAAAGCTTTCATCCAACACCTGATGCAGGTAGCATGTTGGTATGCGCACCACAAACGCCTTAAAGTTGACGTTGCGATGCGACTCCAGCAACTGCACTCTCGGCGCGTACTTCAGCCTTTGGCGTACGTACTTCACGATGTCTTCCGCGTCAGTGGTGTAGTGGAGACGGGAAATATACACCGGGGTATTCGGCTTCGCAGCACGTAGCTTTTCGTTGGGCTCCGTAGGAGCCTTGCCGCAGCGGTTCTTACAGCTCTGCCGGCGCTTCCTCCTTCGCACCGTCACGAAGCCGTCATCATCAGCCCGGTTCGCTTCCTTCATAGTCACGGGCTTGGCGGGGGGAGCAGTGGGGGTGCTCACAGTGACCAACAACGGGTCAGATGGTCGAGTCGGTCGGGCAGCGCTGCGGGGAGGAGCTGCGGTAACGGGAGCGGGGCAACGAGGCACGCTTGTGGCGCAACACGCTGACTCAGCAATCGGCGCCGGCGACAAAACTGCTGACGCGAAACTCGTGACTGATGTGTCTAGGCAGCCGACACCTCGGCGCGCATTTGCATTGCTTACGCGCACCGGTGACCCAGTTAACGCTACAGAGTTGCGCAACTCATCGAGTTCTGTGCGCAGGCCTGCAACGGTGCTCTGGGATGTCTCCAACTTCCTCTGCACATCAGCTAGACTAGCCTTCAAAGACTTAATGTCCTTCAACAGGCTCGTAACGTCGACGTGGTCGAACGTGACTGGAGGTAACTTGTTCAGGTCCCTCGCCACAAATGCCGGCACGTCGTCAGGATCGGTCGCCTTCAGAAGCGTGATGATGTCTTGCACACTTCTCTTTGTCCCGTCGCGCCGACGAGTCACCATCTGGTCGACTTTATTGAGCGACCGGATCAGCAGCTGCTTCGCAGCAGCAATATCGTCCTCGCTGAAGTTCGACACACAGATCTGAATAGCGGACACCTCGTCCATCACGTCCAGTTTCTGTTGCAGGAACGCCAGCAGTTCATTTGACACAAGTTTATCACTCATGGCAACAAAATTACGAGCGACGGCTTGCGCCGCGCTTTACAATAATAACAATATTATGAACCGTGTCGCAATGTCCGCCTCAGAGCGCGGTGCTCACAAGTCTCCTAACTTTATGCCTAAACTGTCTCAATAACATATTTATAGATTTTTTCTCGTATAGAGTAAAATACCCTATTGTACCATTTCCCTACGACATATAATACACATTTTTGGAAAGCTATAAGCCAGCCACGCTATTCCCAACCACTGCAACTCCTGAAAGTCAGAATCAATAGCGACCACCAGAAAAGTTCCGGGGCAATGAAGCTCGATGAGTCACGGAGAATTGATTAAACTATCTTAAATCCCGCTACTTGAAAGGGGCAACTAGAATAAAAATTTCTCTTATGACGTTCAAAAGTACCTTTTAACGGCCTAGTTTAAATTTAGAATATCTATGATTTATAGAACATTGTATAACAATTTAAAAAATCGTATCAAAAAGAACACTTACCTAGCTTTCCCTTCACACTCTTCCCAGTAGACCTAAGCTTCTGTGCAAAAGACTGTGGCCTAGGTCTGGCAGCTGGCTGAGCCAACTTCTGCTGACTCAAGGACTGTGGCACTGCTGCAGCCAGCTCAGGAGTCAGGGTCGTCGCCATTAGGTCCCATTTAGGTTCCAGGGTTGCGTATTGAACCTCTTTCTCTAAGGATGTCACGCTTACTAGGTTTTCTCTGAAGTCTGATACTGAAAAATAAATAATTTTGTTTATGCCTAGATGTTTATAACCAAAGGTGAAGATAAAATAAAATGGCAGATGAAGTATATTCTTACTAGTATTTCCTGCATTTGTGTTGTGTGCACAACAAGTTTTTTTTTTAATGGTGAGATTACTATTATTATACATTTATGATATTTTTTTCTTCTACTGAAGATTTTGAGCCTTGAAGTAAACACTTGAAACACCAATTTTTCTTTTCCTTGTCAATTCATAGATTAAAAGCCAGGTTCACGGTAAAATAAACTTTCAGCCGGTATTTCTATAAAGTAATCTGTCAGATATTTTAAACATATAGGTATCTTATTACATACGTGTATTTTACCTACTTTTGTATGTACTTTTGAATTTTTTTAGCTTTTTAATTATTTTTTAACAATTCATCTGCCATGATATCTCTTCACCACCCTTGGTTGACTGATTATCAGACCTACTACACAAAAAAAAACCTTAAAAATCGTCAAGCTGTTTCGGTGGAGTTCTTTCTTTCTCTTTTTTAAAAAACGTTGCTCCACACTAGGAATTTCTCCTGTGTCGTGGGTGCGTTTATAGACATTTGAACTCACGTACACAAAGAGCCAGACCCGGAACAACTATCTGTAGGCCATATAAATATTTGTTCCGTGCGGGAATCGAACCCGCGACACGCAGCGCAGCAGTCGAACGCTCAACCACTGCGCCAACCGTGTTGTGTGTGTGTGTGTGTGTTCGATAAGAAACACTATGAAACGAGATTTTTAATATATATAAGATTAGCAGGCCCGGCAGACGTTGTCCTGCCCTGAAAATCGGTACAAAAATCCAGGTCCAATCTACCCTACCCCATCTACCCTACTTCTACATACCTAACCTACCTACCACCCTAACAACCTAACATTTCAATAATTCTTACAAACATCCAGGTCCAGCCTATCGTACCTCATCTACTTACCTACCCTACCTACCTACTTACCTACCTACCTAGTGTCCTCTTGACACAGCAATTTCGCCGTGGAGAGGTACCAGGACGACATAGATAAGTACTACTAAGTTATGCGCTCCTAGTACCAGAGTGACATACATCTAAGTAGTTCTACAACTTGACTGCAGCGCCACCTACCGGGTCCAATTGTAAATCTAAACCATTCTCGAATCCATTGGAACACACACAAAAACTTACTTAAAACTTACTTACTTACTTACTTATTATTATTATTATACCACCATACACACGCACAGAAGATTTTTATATATAAGATAAGTTAACTAGAACATACTTTGAGATGATGAATCAAGCTACACGTCACTTACCCGATGACGAGGTATGTTTATTCTGCCTGTGTGATATCTTAGTCTGTGTGCGCAGTTCAATCTGCGTGTCCTTCACGTTCTGGTACATGTTGCTGATCTGATGCAGCAGGCGGAGCAGGGGCATGTTAACCTGGAGCGAAGTCAAAGTCAAAGTCAAATTTATTATTTCAAATAGCAATATACCTGAGAACTATAGGCGGCTATAAGCCCTGTGGTGCCGGTCGCGAATAGCACCACCCCATTTCTATCCGTAGGTGTCGTTGTTTTAGGTTTGGGGGTCTACTTTGGGCCAGACCTATGCCCAGCAGTGGGCGTCTAAAGATTAACATGATGATGATGATGACTACTGATTTTTTACTCAAAGTAGTCTATACTAATATTATAAAGAGGTAAAATTTGCTTGTAAGTTTGTATGTAGGGGGTAATCTCCAAAACTACTCATCTGATTTCAAAAATTCTTACACCAATATGAAGCTACGTTATCCCTGAAAGCTATAGGCTCTATTGCATTATCGAAAAATTAGAGATCCTTGAGAAAATTCACGCGGACGAAGTCGCGGGCAAAGTGCTAGTATTAAATAATATGACAAATAATATAACTACGAAGTCTCACTAACCTGCTGCGAAATAAACCGTATACTGATATTAAAGTTCAGCATAGTACTGATATGTTTCTTGAGCTGGCCCCGCGAGATGTACAGCACGTTCTGTCGCTGGATGAGGTCATCCACGGCCATATCTGCCACCTTCTTCAGGTCCACGTCGATAGACACCTTCTCGCAGAGGAAGGCTGGTGTCTCTGATGGGATCGCACCATGGGTTTGGGAACCTGGTTAGAGGTTTGTCATATGTTTGACTGGTTGATAGTTAGTCGAAATAAAAAAAAAAAGTAATTGGTGTCCCTACCACAAAAAAAACTGCTTGGCAAGTAGACAATATGTTAAAAATTATTCATTCAAAGAATATTTACTCTATAAAACCGAATTAGAATGTTTTTTAATGTATTAACTGAATTTCGAGTGATAGAAATGTCAAAAATCACAATTAAAATATTACTTCTTGATCTTTGTAGTCCAAAAAAAAAAACGAAAAAAAATTAGTTTATTATTTGGCATGTGACGATGCACAGCATCTGTGAGAGGGCGCTGTATACTTCCCGTTTATTGTTAGCCAATCACAGGTTGTTGACGTCATATCCACGACCAATCAGCGCAGAGTTCCGGTAGTCACGTGGTCCCAGAGAGGGGGTCGCTAATGGCGACCGGTCTTGCCTCATAGCGTCGTTACTTCTCGACTTATTAACATCAAATTTTTATACTGTTGTTAAAATTTTAATTTCAAATAATTCAATAGAAACGAATTAATATTTAAGTGAATAAATGTGATTCCGGAGCAAGAAACTCAGGTAGGTAACGACTCGATGTCTACATCAAGCCGTGAACGCCTGCGAGTGCCTACCAATTCTAGCTCTTCACAATGAATTCATTGGATTCCGAGGTAAAACGGCGAACATGCGGTGAGTCATCAACATTTCAAAAGTTCTTTACCAAGTAAGTGCTAATAATTTTGATGAAAGCGTGTGTGTATCCGGTTCGATGCCGGTTTTACATAATTCACCTATGCCTGAACCAATTTCTGGACTTAGCTCCTCGACACCCTTCAGGAAAATCTCGGAATCATTTCTACCCACGTTACAATTTCATAAAATTTGCTAGAAAATCATGCAGTGACTAGGCGAAAAACTTTTTAGAATCTTTCGGGACGGTCTTCGTAAGATCCCTACGAGTTCAAATTTTTTGTTTGATTATAATCATGCTTTGCTTCGTCTTTCGCATTTTTGTTTCGGAATCATTTCTACCCTCGACAAAGTTTTATGAAGTGTACTAAAAAATCATGCAAATAGTTTGCGGAAAACGTGCCAAATACATTGCAAATCGTCGGGAGCGTATCCTAAGCGAATTAGAAACTTTCGGGACGGTCTGCGTAAGATCCCTGCGTGTTCTAATTAGGTATATGATAACAAACTGCATTGCTCCATAGCGCCCCTAAGGCTACACTCCAACCGCATGCTTGCATTCGGTATAGAAACATGAGTATGCCCTTGGTTTGGTACTGAAAATAATCAAATAAGTAAACGGAGGCTGTCTCCGAGCGTATCGGAAACAGTACGAAATATTTCTTACGATCTTTCGGGACGGTTGCGTAAGATTCCTGCGAGTTCTAATTGCCTATTGGATGAAAATCATGCTTCACTTTCTGTCTTTGGCATTGTCGATAAAATCTCGCAATCACTTGTACTGACGTAAAAATTACATGACATCAACTAGGAAATTATGCAGCCAGTTTGTGAAAAACGTGCTGAATACATTGAAAATAACCGGGAGCATATCCAAGGCGAAATACTTTATGGAAACTTTCGGGACGGTCTGCGTAAGATCCCTTTGAGTTGTAATCGTCTATTTCAAGAAAATCATGCTTTACTTTCTGTCTTTAGCATTTTCGATAAAATTTCGAAATAATCTCTACCCTCGTCTTTAAATAAAATAAAATTAACTGGAAACTTATGCAGCTAATTCTCGGAAAACTTGCTAAATACATTGCAAATCGCCGGGAGCGTATCCTAGGCGAATTAGCAACTTTCGGGACGGTCTGCGTAAGATCCCTGCGAGTTCTAATTATTTGATGAGAAACAATTACATGCTTGTACGGCAGGTATAGAAATATGGGTATTCCCTTGGTTTGGTACTGAGCAGAATCAAAATAAGTATAGAGGGCTGTCTCTGAGCGTATCGGAAACAGTGGCAGATACTTTGGGCTCCGGAGGCCCTTCTCGAATGATTGAACACGGGAATGCGTCTGCCATTAACCTCCAAGAGCTGGGGCTCGTGGCTAAGTAAAAGCCGTACGGATCGATCGGTCACGGTTAAACTACGCTTGCCGCGGTCGGTCCATGGATGGGTGACCATCCTTTTCATACCGAAACCGCTCCGTGCCTCGGAAAGCACGTAAAACCGTTGGTCCCGGCTGTCATTTGTAGATCTGGCAGTCGTTATGGATAATCAGGAGCTCTGGCTCTTATCTGATCATGAGTCTTACCAAGGGGTACCTATAGTCAGTAACCGGGTTATGGAGGGTCAGACCGGCAGCTGCTCCACGTAAAACACTGGTATTCAGCTGCATCCGGTTAGACTAAGCCGGCCCTAACATAGTTGAAAAAGGCTAGGCGGATGTCTACTAATTAACCTCCAATCCGCCGCTCTTATCTTCTTAGTTCGGCTACACCATTCCTACGGAGGCTGTCCCTTACTGTATTCGAGACAGTGGCAGACGGTTCGGGCTTCGAAAACCCTTCTCGAAATGATTACGAGAATGCGTCTGCCATTTACCTCCAAATAACCGTTATTCATCCATCAGTACGAGCCCTATACCGATTCAAAGCATCATTCATCAGAACTGTCGAACATCGAGCACCTGAATTGTCACATTGGGAAGCTATTCAAGCTGATTCTTACTTATAGATACCCGATTTTTTCGGTGGCGAAGCTGGATAAATCTTCAGCGTTTTGAAGAACCACCGTCGATTACTCAGACTAAAAGTTTCAGATGACGTACCTGTCATTCGGCCTGTTATGGGCACCCAAATATTACACAGCTTTAACCAACTGGGTGGCCAAACATCTACCGGTCCAAAGGGACAGGGAGACCAGACCAGCGGCATTGGTACTGGGTCGCCATGTGAGCATGCAATTTAACAATCACAGTTGTTTCGTACTTTCTAAACTCAAAATTTAGAATCGAAACCAGGGTTTCGGCTGGGCCTGTCACCTTGCGGCAGTGATGTCATAAATTGCTTCTGATTCTGTGTTTAAGTATATTGTTACTAACACTATGAGTCTTGTTACTAGAAATAAATGATTATTATTATTATTTTCAAATAAGCCATTTACAGGCTTGAGTTGAGTTGCCAACACATGTGTGAAGCATTTCCGACCACGGGCACGTGGTCGCCATTTGAGCATACAATCCAACAATAACAGTTGTCTCATACGTTCTAAACTCAAAATCGACAAATTCGAAATTTAAACTTAAAACTAGTTATTTCTAATGAATTATTCCAGTCTTGACTCGAGTTGACAACACTTTCGAGCTGTCAAAGAAGTCGGCCGATCGGAGAGTTGTGACTGGTTGCTCGTTCAAATGGTGGGCTTTTGTAGAGAGGAGCGAGCGGGGGAAGCTCCAGAAACACTCTTTTTAAATCAATAAAATATTACAAATGTACGTGACATCATTCATGTTGAATCCCGTAGGTTCAACATGAATTCGAGAACAACGTAACGAGTCGTCTACGTTAGAAGAAAACGGGACACGATCGGTGGCCTTACTTTGTATGACTTATCAATTTTACTTAGCCAACAAGGACTTTTTGAGGGGTTGTTCGGTTTAAAGACATTTATTTCTCAAAAAAAGAACATTACGGTTCACTTACATATTGAGAAATGCAAAGTAAATAATAAAAGTAGTTAGGTATAGTCTCTGTGACCACACACGGTTACACAAAGGAACAGAATTAAAAGATATACTAGGTGACAATTCGGTGTTAGTACTTCTTTCTAACGTATTCTTCTAGTGTTTTTTTACATTTAAACCAACTGTTACTATCAAACACATCTTCTGGTATTTCATTGTAAAGTTTTGCTCCCTCATATAGTATATTTTTCCTGCCATAGTTGGTTCTAGGTCTTCTTAATTCTATTTTGTCTCGTCTAAGTTAAGTTGCGAGTGTGTGCCTTGTGTTATGATTTTATGTATTAAGATGCACGTTTTAAGTGTATAGAGTTGATTAATTTTAAGTATTTTGGTATCATTGTAGATTTTAGTAGTTGATGTAAGGTAGTGGTAGTTGTAGAGTGTTTTTATTGCTTTATTTTGTAGTATTTGTATATCCTGGATTACTGATTTTGCTGCAGTTCCCCATATCTCAATGAGATATTCTATGTGGGGTCTAACAAGAGAATTGTATATCATTGCGCGAGCTTTTTTAGGAATGCAAGCAGACATTCGACGCAATGCTTCTACCAGAGAAGATAGTTTGGACTTAATGCTCTCAATGTGGGGTTTCCAAGTTAACTTAGTATCTAAAATGAGGCCCAAATATCTTTCACTGCTTGATTTAGCAATATTTTCACTGTTTATTGTTAGTTGTATTTGGTTAAGAATTTTCTTATTTTTTGCAGCAAATATCATGTATGAGGTTTTCTTTGTGTTTATAGTTAGTAAATTAGATTAGAAAATAAATTAAATTGTTAGAAAATATGTTACCTAACATTTTTTAGACTCGTCTACCCATTTTTGCACAGCCGTCAGTCGTATATGGCTATTTCAGCAGGCGAAGGTGTTTCCGCCTCCGAGCCTAATTCCTAAAGCAACATCAGAATTTTGGCCGGGGTGGGCGAGAGCCTATTGAGTATGGCTTCATCGATGTCGAGCACTCGGCAAACCTTTAAGGATCAACAACCTTGTTGTAGTGTTACTAGATCGGAGCACGGGTCTTCCATCTCCATAGGTTCAAGACCTTCTCAATAACTTCTTCGTTTGGAAGATCCTGGAGGGAGCAGAGTAACCAGTAATTGGTCGGAAGCAGAAAAGTCCCTGTTCCGATCTAGTTGGCCGGAGTCCACGCTGTAAATTTAGATCGGCACGATGTCGACGGGTCAAATGTTGTCAAATTAACTCACAACGTTGACTCAACTGTCCTTATAATATGAATAGTCAATATTTTTAATACTCGTATTCATTGAGCAAAGATTAGCTTACCCTACCACATATTGTCACTTAGGTTAGTACTACTAACATTTGAACGAACGTCTGAAGGCGAAAATGTACAACATATTCTTAAAACTATCTCTTTAGTTTCAATCCTGTGAAGCAGAGAAGCCCCTAATATCACAATTTGGGACTCAAATAAACTAATTGCCGCGGATGCACACGAACCCTCCTAATAAAATTACATTTTTCAGAAAGTCGTGTCAATTGGCCTCTCTTTTGTTGCTGGCATCAGGAGGTCGCGTCCATAATCTTACCTTTTTTAGGGTCTAATCGAATTGTCACATCTATCGGGTGACCACATCATCATGTTTCCAGTATTTGGGTCAAAAACAGACACCGACAGCGTATAGGAAATCAGGATGAAAGAAGTTATCTTAATAACAAAAATATACGTCCACTAATTTGGTTGAAGACCGAGACATACGTACGATAGCTGAATGTAAGCATTCACTGTGTCAATTCGAGATCCATCCCACGCTAAGTGCATCACGGACTGTTATGGGTAATTTGATAAGAACTTTATTGAAAGATGCAGGTATTTCCGCATCTCCTGGGAGTGTAAGTAGGATCTTTGCTTTGATATTCGTAAGAAAAATCTTTCAATAGAATATATTTTGCCTCGTGGTAATTGGCGAAGACCAAATGCTTTCGCTAAATGTTATCGAAAACTGATTATAGGTAAAGTTGACACGTTACCAAATATGAGTAATCTTTCGAATAATTTTGAACGTGTATGAACACATTGACCTCCTCTTGGTAGTAATTTATTATAAGGATAATAATTTGCCATATTATTGTTGATCACTATGGATCAATTTGTTATCACATTGTTTTTGTTTAATACCTAAATACCTAATGGTAGACTAGGTGATACTTAAATTGAACCTAAACCTTTTACTTAGAGGTTCCTGACTGATAATACAGATCTATATACTGATTTGTGGTTTTATCTTTCAGTTAATATTATAATTTCTCACATAGCGTCGTCGTGGTCACCAGGAGTTATAAACACGTCTCTCACAGATGCTGTGCATCGTCACATGCCAAATAATAGTGCAAGTTTTACACAAAAATAAAACTTGTATTATTAAGCAGAGACGATGCACAGCATCCATTCAAGGGCTCCTGGTGAGAGACTTCTATGAGGCAAGACCGGTCGCCATTAGCGACCCCCTCTCTGGGACCACGTGACTACCGGAACTCTGCGCTGATTGGTCGTGGATATGACGTCAACAAGCTGTGATTGGCTAACAATAAACGGGAAGTATACAGCGCCCTCTCACAGATGCTGTGCATCGTCTCTGCTTAATAATACAAGTTTTATTTTTGTGTAAAACTTGCACTATTTTTCAAATAGGTTAATGAAGTTCTAAATAACTTCAAACGTTAGGTTTGGTCCCTGAAAATCCTTTCCGCGTGGCATCAACCAAAATACATAACAAATAACGATGTAAATTGTGTAAAGATATAATTCCGCGCGGAAATTATTATTTAAGACGCTATTACACAATTTTCAACTCTACGTGCGACGCATTTTAGTTCATTCCTGTTAGCGCTGACCCTGAGTTAAACCTCCTTGCTGTCTCAAATCGCCACCCTGTACAGTAACTCACCCTTTCCTTTAGCGGCATGTCTCCGGTCCCTCGTGGCGAGGTCGCTGACGACGATGTCGATGCGGAACATGTCCATCCACGCGATGAGCGACAGCTTGGAGCCGAGCGAGTCCAGTGCGGGGGGCCCCCCACTACTACTGTTCACACCGTCGCCTGAACCACTCTTGTTTTTGGACTCGCCTGGAAAAAGTAGGGGTTATAATAAAAGCATGTACTTGGTACTAATTAGATCTTCCAATTTAACCGGCTGCAGCTGAATACCAGTATTTTACATGGAGCAACTGCCTATCTGACCTCCACAACACAGTTTCTGGGTAGCACGGTACCCCTTAGTAATGGATCGATCTACAGATCGAAATATACGAAGTGACCGTAAACCCTTGGCTGGGAGACTTCTACCAACATCGCTTTAAAAAATAACCAACGTACATAAAAAAATCCCACACGTTATATGTTTTTTTTTTTTTTTATTTATATTATACGAACAGATGTTACACAAGTGAAAGAAATCTATATAAATAAAAAGAAAAGTCCTAACTCATTGACTGACTCAACGCTCAGCCCAAACCCTTGCACCTAGAATGCTTTGCTTTGCACAGTTCCCTTTATAATTATTATTATTATTATTATTCATTTATTTCTGACAGAATTCATATAATGAGTTAGTAACAATTCTCTTAAATCTATGTTAGTAGGTACATAATGTAAATATGAGAAAATAAAACAACAATTACAATTACAATCGTCCCGTCACTATTCCCACCTAGTGTGCCTGTATGGGACAGTCATGGCGGGACGCAATCATCTGCAGAATGCTGTTGGTGCTACCGCGCAGTCTTTGAAATAATGTAGACAAGGAACAAGGAAGGATTTTTCAAAATTCAACTCCTGAGGTGGTTAAATAGAGGATAAAAGTTTGTATGTAAAATCGTAATTTTTTGTAGTTTAAACCGTGAAAATTGGTGTTTATCATTTTGAAAAACTCCACACTGTACCAACTTTCACGCGAACGAAGTCGTTGGCATCAGCTAGTTAATAAATAAAGAAACAATTACTTGTGTACTCCTGCAATAGGATACCACATCGTCCACTTTGAATCTAGTTACAAAGAACAGTTAAATTTAAAAAGGTAAATAAATAAATCCGAGACCCTAGCAAATTGACCGAAAAACAAAAAGAAAACTAGGAAAAATCTTGCTTGATCCTCTTCTTCTTGATTGCAAGAAGAAGAGGATCAAGCAAGATTTTAGTCAAAATTACAATTATTACATACCCTGCGTAACCTGATGCGGAGATACCCCGAGCGCAGTCAGGAAGGGCTGGAACACGAGGTGGGCGTCCAGCAGCATGAGGCTGCCCTGCAGCGGGTACAGGCTGCAGGCCGGCATAGCCGCCGCCACCGCGCGGGGGTTCATCTTCGAAGGAGGTATTATTGGCTTCTTGCTCTTTGGCTCCTGGGTTAGTACAATTACGTGATCGTGTTTTACAGTGTGTGAAAGGTAAATAGGTTAGTTTTTAACCCCATCAATGAGTGCATGCTGTGTGGATGGCAACTACTTCATGCATTGTTCAATAGGGTACTTTAATCTATACGAGATAAAATCTATAATTATATGGGATTGAGACAGTTTAGGTATAAAGCAGTCGGAAAATGTTTTTAGTTCATAAAATAACAAAATATTTAGTTTAAATTCAATTCAAAGTTTTCAGTTTTTTTAATCTGTTAAAAAACACCATGAAATAGTAGCGGCCCTGTTTTTACGCCGTTCGGCTGTGTAAACAAAAAATTGACAACTGTCAGTCAACCGATTGGCGTATTTTTATTATTTTCGTAACATTTTTTATTTTTTAATATTTTACATTATTACACCTGTTACAAAATATACTTTTAATTATTTTTCAATTATATACAATTTTCATATATAATATGAGCGCATTTGATACAAAACGAACTGACACCATTTCCGCTGAGCAATATGGCGTCCAGTAAGAGGCGTTCTCGTGAAACTACGCGCGAAATTTGAAAATTTAAAATTTAGATTAATTTTTATGGCACTTATCGATTGTATAAAAATTGTGTTTTTTTTGGTGGCATATTAGCACTACAGAGACACTTTTTAAAAATGGGTGTAATACCCTATTGGGTACTTGGCACTACTAATCAATTGACATACTTTTTATGAACTGTCAAAACGCGATTCTCCCATAGATTTCGTACGGCAATATGACGTCACTTGTAGGTTGTCATTTATAAATAAATAAATAAATATCTTGCTTGTATTAAAATATTAGTAAAAATAATAGTAATAAATAAATATCTAGCTTGATAAAATAAATATTTGCCAACTCTATTGATTAACTGCTTATTACTCCATTGGTTTTCATCTTAATTTGGGTACCAGAGTTCAACTAAACTAGCATCTAAATAGTCTTCTGTGTAATGCTTGTTTTTCTGTGTGTATTTTATTTGCTAATAAATATATTATTACTATTATATTTTTGTATGGAAATTTATACTTATGACGTCACTTGTAGAATGTCATTTGCCTACTCAATTGACTAACTATTTATTATTGATTTAATGATTTAAATCAATAATAAATAGTTAGCAACTAAAAAGCAACAGCAAAGCAACTAAAAAGTTTACAGTAACTTGAAAATTAATCGGGTTGCCAGAGCTAAAGTCTATCATTTCTGTCTTGGAATTACTGGTCAATAGTGTCAAGTACCCAATTAACATATTGGAAGCAACTAGGAATTTTCATACTTAATGGTTTCCTCTTCTTAAATAAAAAGAAGTGATATTACGGATTGTATTTCAGAATACCTATCAACCTTTAATATAGGGACGCCTACCATGAAGTAGGCAAAAATTATTTTACACTTCACCAACAAAAAGCCTAATTTCAAAGCCTATAAAAAGTCAAGTGCAACATCTACAGAGAAGTGATAAGCTGAGAAGTCTATTGTGCACTTCTTTCCAGGTAAGTTAGGCTTTGATAGTAAGTGAAGTTAAGGTTTAAGGGGCACTTTTGAGAGTTTGGACCTGTAAACGGTGCTGATTTTCAACCAAGACATTTTTTTGTACTTTCATGATAAGAAACATGCTATGTCCATGCATAAGTTCGTAGACTACACATTCACCAGACATTCTCAAACTCACCACTTTGATGGGTTCCTGTTTAGCCATCCACTGGTACAGGTCTTCTCTAGCGCGGTCGTTCTTGATGTTCTCGTCGCTACCGTGTGGCGAGTACAACGATGGGTTCGACCCTACCGTCGGCAGGTCCTCCTTTAGGGTCCCGTAGTCTACTGAGGTGGGAGGTAAGAGGAATGTCAGCTTGGTTGGAGGATATGGAGTTATTGATACTAAAAGGCTTGAATAATATGAGTAACAAAAAACATTTTCTTTAAGAATATATATAATGTTATTTGTAAAACACTTTTCCACGCGCTGGGGTGGACCGTGAAGCCGTTGTGGACGTCAAAGGCACGCGAAACAGAGCTGCCGGCGATATAATTGATTGAACGAACGGAAGGACGCGCGATCATCGCAAGCGCCGGCCCAGCGTCACTTCATTAGCCCCAACCAACGGTCTAATACGAAATATTCTCGTAGCGCTTTATACGTTCCTGAACAGTGAAACCCTCAAAGTTCACCTTCACAATACAGTCCTATTTCACGAAGGCCATCCCAAACACACCTCGCAAGACTATTTTCCATCCGTTCATCATTAACAAAAACTTTTGTTCTATGACCTTTGATTACTTATTCCATTTTTAACCGACTTCTTGTTTTAAATTTATAATTTAAATTGATAGTTTTAAATGTTAACAACTCTACACGGTATCGAAATAAAGCACTAGATAAGTAAATAAACAAACAACGCGTTGAGAATGCTGGGGCGATAGGCCCTTACTACAAAATATAGATATAAAAGTGTTAAAAGAGTGTACACATACATAACAAAAACTTGAAAGTCTTTTGTAATTTTTTGTTTTGTAAAAAATTATATAACATAAGTTGTTATTTTGATGTCGGTAATATAGTCCTGCGTATAGTGTTTTAAAAATAAACCTATATGTAGACATCATCTTCAACAACGGTCGCACATTGAAATTCTAAATTACGTACTCACCAAAACACCTTTCTGCAATCCTTTCTCACTAACTTCCATAACTCCATCGACGTTATATATAGACGATATTGCAGTAAATCTATTGGAAATCACAAACAAAACTAGCAATGTATCTACTCACTAGCGATGGCGTCGTCGTGGAAGGCCGGCTTCCTCGTGGAGAATGGCAGCGAGGGGAACACCAGGCTCGCGCGACTGCTCTGTGCGCCCCGCACTGTGACGGACACGGGATTAGCACATCACTAGTGTAGGGAGGTTAACATGGTTACATTTGTAGGAGTTGAACAATGTGCTACAATGATTGATATACTAAAAACCAAGACATACACAATTTACACTTGATCAATTTAGTTTCCAAAGCGCTTTGCATCCACATTAATTGTGCGAACTGACAGACTGCGGAATTCACTGCCCGCCTCTCTGTTCCCCTATAAGTATAATCTGGGTATCTTCAAGGCACAAGTGAACCGGTTCATCCTAGGCAAGCGTGCTTCACCTAAGGCCGCATCATCACTTAAGATCAGGTGTGATACGGCCAAACGCAAGCCTATTAGAATATAAAATATATGAAAATGTTTAACAAAAGAACTTTATCCAGAGGTCATAAGGTACTAATTGTTTTGTTTTAATTTGAACCATCCACGACACTTTCTATTGTGATATTTATAAGGAACTGTGTATCTAGATTTTTTGTATATCACTGGCTAGAATGAGCCTAGAAGTTGATAGTGGAGATGTAAGAAGAACCAGGATGCCATCACAAAAAAGGACCTCAATATAAAAATTAAAATTCAATAAAAATATATTGGTGAAGAGAAAAAAGGATTACTTAAATAAAACCGATTCGAAAAGAAGATAAAGAAATACGTTTTATTTGACTAATTAAATCCGTTCCTCAAGACCTTGTTTTAAAAGTTTATTTTAAGTTGTTTATACAAAATTAAGACTCATTACAACTGGCGAAGGTTGTTAATATTTTACACATTTTCCCGGGATAGCGAGCACTTCCACTTGTTTTGTCTATTTTGTGCTTAAGACTACCTATGGTTTTTGAACCGTCAAAAAAACTTTTACAAAATGACAACCGCCTTCAAAACGTAAAAAATAATTTTAAATTCACTAGTCGGCGGCGGCTTTGGTTTTGTATAGTCATCCACTTGCCAATAAATAAAAATAAAATTAAAAAACTTTAGAATTAATGAGTTTGGTTTTTTTTACACACTCTATATTCCTATGATGGCACCCATAAAGAAATAGACTAGAGAAATGCAGAATTAAAAACTCTTTAGAACATTGAGAGCTTCTGTGTTACTAACATCAACATGCGAATCTATCATTTGCTTATTGTAAATTGGTTTTAAATAATGATGTACATACAGTACCCGGAATAAAATGTCCCACATTTTCAAACATTTTCATGTAAAATGTAGCCAAGACGAGACCATATGGCTCGCACTGTCAAAAAGTTATCAGATCTCATGTAGACCCAAGCTTCTAACTCTACACGCCCTAACTCTACAAGCCCTAACTTCACAAACTTCACCTTAGGCAAAATATGTGGTTTAGCCGTTTCGTTACTACAAGAACTATTGTATAACAGAAATGTAATGAACAGTGAATATATTTTTCACCGTACGTCCATGTGAAGATAGCGAAAAGGCCAAGCCACATAAATATTTTGACTAAGGTGTAGAGTCTCTGAAGTTAGGGCCTGTAGAGTTAGGGCGCGTAGAGTTAGAAACTTGGGTCTGACCCTTAAGTTCGAATGTTTCATATTGACGCCCGGGTACTGTAAGTTTTCGAAACGATTCAATTTGAATGTATTTAGTCATGCTCCGGTCGCATTGTCACCATAAAGCGAAGATTTGGGTTGTTACGACACATCTGGATAAGCAAGTCATCACATCGCAAAATTGTTCAGGTGAACTCGAATACCCTTCGCTCGACTGTCGGTAGATTGCTGCACATCAAAGGGTCTCATCGCAACAAAGTTCGTGAGATTGGCCACACTTCGCGCGCCCATTTTATTCGTTGCATCTAGGTCACCAGAATCATCGTGGCGTTTTTAAACTGCGATGTTTTTTAACAATGTGGCTTATACAGTTTGTCATAAGCCAAAGATTTATTGCGGCAATACGACACTAATCTTTGCGCGACACATGTGGCCGTAGCATTTTATGGAATGTTAATATAAAATATTTGTTTTACTAAGAGGAATTTAGAAACAGAGAGGTATATAGATAGTTGAAATCAATTATAGCTAGGAGGTATACAAGAAGAGGTGCACCAATTAGCAAAAGCAACATACTTAAACAATTTCTTTGATATTAAGGTCGACTTGCACTACTTTTCACTAAAGACATTTGACGCTAAGCGTTTTTAAAACATCATTCTATCTCTGCCAACTTTATACAATTAGACAGGGATGCAGTGATGTTCTGTACGTTTTGTGTTAAATGTATTTAGTGATCTACGCTCGTGACGCGTGGTTTGGCTAGACTCTGACGTATTTTCTCCAGTGTTATTAAAATCTTCATGGCTATTAGTAATAACACTAGCATCCTAAACAAGTAACGTTTGTAGCAATATAACCATTAAAAGCAGTTAAAATTGTTAAGCGAAGAGATAGCCTTTTGATAAATAATTAAATAAGCACAAAGTTATGCAGTATATGGTAATGTTAATTAATACACAGAAGCAATAACAAGACCAGGATAACACCACTACAAAAAAAACATTTGTTAGGTACATACAAACAAAATGATTGAGAAGTTAATTAAAATGTGTCACAAATTGAGTATTAGGAATGGTTAAAATCTAGTAAAGGAGGAGATATTTGAACGAGAGGAAAATTATATGTGTACTTGATTTTACACTAAACATCAGGATATAAAATATACAGCGTGTTTCAGGATAAGGTGCACAAACAATCAATCAACAATGAATTGGAACTATCGGCATTTATTAAAAATCAGTCAAAAATTACAAAACGTCGTCAGAAAAATGTGTTTTTTTTACTAGGCGATTGTTGAACATCAATTATTAGTTATTTTAACGATATTAACAGATTAAAAAACAAAATGCCGATTATAATGGTTTAAACTACTGACAACGTAAGAAGTCCCATTTGACGTTTCTCTTTTTGAACTTTGTGTAAGAAATTGAAAAATTTAATTAATAATCCTATATAGGTAATTACGATATTACCTATATACTATAACATCGAGTCTCATTCGTGAGCATCTAGTTTAACTTTATATTGAGAAAAAAAAAACACTCAAAACTACGAGATAACCGTTGATTAATATTCCGACAGCACGTTTGATTGTCATAGTGTGACCGTTAACAGTCGTCATTTGACCGAATAAAGTTAATTTTCTGAAAAAAAACGATACTTTTACAAATATGTCATTTAATAAAGATAACTTATAATTACTGCATTAAAAATATTTTTAGCTTTATTTTGAAATTTAGTAAGAATATTTTGATATCATACGAAATTATTTTGTCAAAAAGCCCGGAGTTCACCCCCATGATATTACGGAAGAAATAAGTATATCGGTTTTAGTTTATGTTTTGGTTTGGCTTTGAATGTCGAAATATAAACTTCGTTAGAATTTATGTAATAACTGTTAAATATTACAAACTCGTAGTTGTAATAAAACGATATTACTCATAAATCAGAAGCAATCTAAATACAATTGTCGATTACAAACTCTAATTATTATAAATCGATTTATCTCAAGAATCGGTTTTTTAAGCAACCGATTATTTTTTCCCCTTACAACACAAATTATTTAGATAGCTGTCAAATGCGACTTCTTACATTGTCAGGAATATAGTAGATAGATAATGGATGGACTATTATAGTATGCGCACTTTATCCAGAAACACACTGTATAAGAACGATGAAATGTTCACACATTATGTATATGATCACTCCATGCTGTCGTCAAAACTGGACAAAACAAACAACGCATAACACACGCTGTGAAATCGTTTGTTACGGGATTCTGTGACTTATTGCCGAAAACTTTCGCTACAATTTTCTTTAATAAAAGTTACACAATATGCAAGGCTTTAAGCAGTCTGGCAGTGTTGACTGTTTAAGGTGAAAGCGCCAAGGTAGCCCGCGAAATACAAATATTCTTACGGTTTTTGCAATTTTCAGCCTAGTATCTAGTTGTATGATAATAAAAATATTCGCGGGAGTAACAAATATGCATTTACAGAATTATAACAATTAAAATTATCAACATAACTCTCTAAGTTAGAAAACCTCGTAAATGAATCTATTTCATGAAAATGTGACGTTTACTAAGTTGCAGAGAAACGTTAAAGATTTTGATTATTATACTTGCCTTAATACATATTCCTTACTATCGCGTTTAAGTTTTATACAACCAGATATTAAGCAGAAAATTGCAAAAAAAACGTTCGTAAATTTGAATTTCGCGGACCACCCTAGGGTTTTCATCTTAAGTACTCTTTAAAATGATACGGAGCTATACACAATATAAAACGTACATTTTTGGAGTAACATAACAAACGACCTCTAACTTAAGGACTTGTGAACCCTATTATTAGGTCAAATGCTTCGTTAAATTATCCGTGCTATTCTGTTAAAATTATCGATTTTTACAGAATAGTTCAACAGTGGATTCAGCAGTCGTATAAAATAGTAGAATATAAAGACTTTTGATTTGTTTTTTTTTTTAGAAGAAGAAGGTATGTGCCCAGCGGTGGGACACAAAAATAGGATAATAAAAAAACGATTTATAAAACTCTAGTTTACGGAAAATCTTATCTATTCTGTTTCCAAAAAATATCAATAACAAATATGTTTATGGAAGCAATACTCTATCAATTTCGCATCAAGAAGATTACGAAAAGCTGACAATGGATGCGATGCGATGCGATGAATGCTTTCCAAATTTTAAAATACGTTTTATATGACGTTATATGAATAAATCAAACGACAAATTAACTATCGTCAGTTACAAGACACTCATGTCGGCAACGGATATCCAACTCTATCTGTATAAAACATAAGGTTCACAAGTCCTTTTCAGCACAACACAAAGTGTTTGGTGTACGAACCGGACGGCGGCGTGGATGGGAACGAGTGCGGTCGCGTAATAGCCGCCACGCTCGACGCTTCACCCACAAACAACCAGTTATTAATATATCGTATCAATGTCAAATTATATTGAGTCAAAATAGTTTTACGGATTATATTGTAACAAATTCCACTAAAATCGGTGAAGAATATATATAAATCGTTACGAAACCTGGACTAAAAATTAATATGAGTCTAAAATCGCTAAACCATTTTGAGCGAGCTTGGTGATTAAAACCTTATTATATACACGATGTAAGTTTTGTGCCAGTAGCATACAATAAAATTGAAGCAACCAATGACTTGTATCGTCTAAACACTGGTCAGACGGTGCAACTTTCAATGTTACTTCAACTTATTGCATTGAACAGGCACCTAAATTGTACCGTGTAAATGGAGCTTAACGCTCGTGTCTTCTCTGTATGAGAAGAGGTTTTTGTCCAGCAGTAGGATGATAACCGGCTGGTTTTATTATAACAAAACATAGCATCATTACTGTCTTAGAGAGAGTTTTAAGATACACTAAAATTTCGTCACTTTTAAATAAGTCCTATATTATAGAAGGAAGTCTACTATCACAAGTGAGGCTCTACGCCACAATTCATAGCAAATAATCGCCATTACTGAGAGAAAACGCAATATCGACTTACGTACACGCACGTCTGCCAGAGTACTAGAAAGGCTTATTCTTATTAATATTTAAAGAGTAAATACAAACTTCGCCATTTCCCAATTTTTACAAATATAATCCGTAAAACTTATTTCACCTACTTAAATATTAAATTTAATAAAAGCCAATTGCGAATTACTGCGAATTTAGCATTATTTATGTTGAAATGATTGGCTTTATTGTGGCAATAATATAAAAAAAAAACAAGATTAATTTTGATAAAAAGCAATACTTGTATGTCATTATAAATAATTAAATTAGATTTAACTTCAAAGAACAAAACACAAACAACGAACTTAGAATTTAGTTACGGTTTCTTTGTAAATGCTATATTGAATGGCTGCACCAACAACGCAGTCTAAGTGGTCAACTTCTGGTCCACAACAATTTCAAATAGTAATAGTTGGCCGGTCATTAAAACGCTTAGAAAAATGAAACATTATAACTTCACATCCGTACTTCTTTGAAATTAAACCTACTCGTCTTTATTTTAAAGTTTACTTTGCTCTGTAAATCCTAGGTCAATACTTGTAGCGTAAACATCTTAGATGATTACTCACCGGGCAGGTTGTCTTTATCGACATCCATGTTCAGCAGAAGACAGTTCTCATCTAATACTTCTGTCTCCAAAGGATACTCTTGCCAGCCTTCCACGGAATCCTAAACACCCAAAAATTTAGTTAAAAGTTTCTTATGGCAAAATACTCAAACGCTACTCAATGTTAAGATGCTGTAGAGTCTCGTGCTGTTTCTATCACTTTAGGCCAAAGTGACTGTGACAGTACAAGACTTAACGGCACACACGACGACAGCGCAGCGTCAGTTTCGCTGTGGGCGCTGAGGAAGGTGCACGTGTTTATTGAGAATCTCAACATGGATACGTTCGATGTCGATGTGTTCATCACGGATGTCGAAGCGCATCCTGCTGTTTGGGACTTACGTTCGGATGACTATAGTATAGAGATAAGCATCCAAGGTAAGTGCAACTAGAGGCTTCATATTCACTCACAAGATGGACAACACGGCCGTCTCTCTCGAATACTCTACTACTAATGATCGCTTCCTGCACGACGTCTGTCGTAACGACTAGTCGCCTACGCAAGCGACGCAGCGACAAGACGCCAGATGCAAATGACAACGCCGTGTCTTGTCGCGGCGACAAGTCGCCCAGTTTCCGATGGCCCTAACAGGGTAATCTTTAGAGAGCCCTAGTAGAGCTCCTTGTGAATGTATTCGCCCGGGCAATGCCACCACCATGCCTATTTCTACCGTCTTCTGGTTTGAAGGGTACATGGTTCTAGTGTAATTTCAGACACATGACATATTTCAACTTTCTCTCTGGGACAACAACGTATCTGCAAGACCTGGTTGGTGTTTTCTGGTGGTCGCCACTGTTGATTCTGGCTTTATAGCAGTTGCAGTGGTTTAGAAACTGTGTGGCGGGCTTGTCTTTCGCATGGCAAAAAGTTACTCAACCTCCGACGACTACTTACACTACCATACGGTAATCCTATTTGATAGTCTCATGCTGTTACATTCACTAAAAGGTGTATTACAGCGACAGAAAGAGTATTAAAAACATTTAAAAGTTAGTGCCGCTTCAAATCATGAGGCATTTATTTTGTTCAAACATCAAGCTGCAGACATGAGTGCATAGTGCAAGTGTTTATACGTAAACGCGTTACTGTAATCTTCATAAGTACTGAAAGTGAAATAATGCTGTCTAGTGACAATAAAGGACATACAATTCATCATCTGCCTAGTCTTTTCCCAACCAGTGTTTTACATGGAACGACTGCCTGTATGACCTCCACAGCCCGGTTACTGGGTAATACGATATTCCTTAGCAAGACTGGTTGCCAGCCTTTTTCGCTTCTGACTACTGATAAAGATTGTCAAAGATCTACGAATGACAGCCGGGATTAACGGCTTTACGTGCTTTCCGAGGCATGGAGGCTGCTCGGTATGAAATAGATGGACATTTACAGACCAATCGATCCTTACGGCTTCTACGTAGTTACTCTTACAGGGACGGAAATCGCGATTTTTCGATATAACGCGTTCGAATAGGTTCAAAAGGTTACACTAGACCAGGGTTGCTAAGATCGCAGATAATTTCCTGATAATAATAATAATAATATGTGGGGACATTTTCACACACGGCCATCTGACCCCAAACTAGGGAGACCCTGTACTATGGGTGTCAGACAGCTGATATACATACACAAATATATTTTTTTTTGTAAATACATACGTATATAGATAAACAACACCCAGACACAAAGCAAACACAAGTGCTCATCACACCAATGTTTACCCTGGGCGGGAATTGAACCCGCAACACGCTGCGCAGCAGCCGATCGCTCAGCCACTGCGCCAACCGTGTCGTCAAAATAAATATGTTGTGAGTTAACCGACCTATTAACTCACAACATTTAGGAAATTGTGTAGTAAAGTCAGCATTTCTCGGCCAAGACACGAAATAAGGTTTGTTTCCTTTTCCTAAAATATTCTTCGACAGGGGCCGTAGAATTGTTTAAATTGTGAATGTGGTCCTTGACTACATAAAGTTTAAGAAACCCTGCACTAGACACTTCGACATAATTCTCACCTCCAACAGATCAGGTAACGCGAAGGTGACGTTGAGAGGCTTCATCACTTTGCTCTTGTAGTTGTGTTCCAGCAGCAGTGGGGTGTACAGAATATTCTTCCACTGACGACTCAGGACTATCACACCCTGGAATTAAACACTTGTATTAAGGGGGTATCGGTTTGTTTGACTTATTTATTTGCATATATTGGCGGCATAAGCATGATCCCCTTGATAGTATGATTAAGGTTATAATACATTTTTAACGTACGTTAAGGCCACCATTTTGTGAAACAACCCATTTTTTTGATTGACGATAGTTATACCCTGTCCATTGGGTTATTAGTTCTTTGACAGCTGCCTTAGAACATAACAATTCCCGATTTCCTAAAACTTAACTTTCAATACGTTATAAAATAAATATATAAACTGCCTTATATTATTGGATAATCTTATTCATGACCTCTTACAGACATTATAATTCCGTATGCGTATCAGTATTGACAAAAAACATAAATATAGATCACTAGTTCCAGCTGTCAAAAAACGGTTAAACCAGTGGACAGAGTGTAGCGCCATTTTTAACTATTACTCGTCAGTAAAGTCACAAAGTACGAAAGGTTGCGGCGCGCCCGATCAGAACCACTCAGAGCAAGCCGTCATTTTTCGCACGCACACATTGACATTACGTTTATAGGCATTCTCAAGCAGACTTCAGTCTCGACTGTCAGGTGTTGTCCAAATGAATAAATGAGAGACATTTCATGACGAACAGGAAAATTTTGTTATAAAAAAATTGCAGAATTCGTGTCAAAAAAAATAATAATATTGTCACAAATAAAACCTACAGAGTCAATACAGTAGCAGCCCTAGTGAGTCTGGCAAGTTTAGGTAATTATTTTTGAAGATGGCGGGAGCGGTGCTTCTGTAACCTTTATATTTTGTGGTAAAGTATAAGCAATAGTAGAAGCAACCCGGCCTAAGTTACCTGTCTGAGCGTAGACAAGGACGGCAGATGTCGCTCAGCCAGGTCCGCCTGCACAGCCGCGGCGTCGGCCTGCAGCGCGTACCGCAGCAGCACCGCGCACAGCTGCAGCGACGGCTCCTCACGCAGCTGCTTCGCCATCGGCGTGTGGCGCCCGTAGCGACTCTGTCACAATACAAAATTTAATTTAAATCGGTACAATAATAATAATTGCCTTGTGTCTGGGTGTTGTTTATCTATATATGTATGTATTTACAAAAAAAATCAGCTGTCTGACACCCATAGTACAGGGTCTTCCTAGTTTGGGGTCAGATGGCCGTGTGTGAAAATGTCCCCACATATTATTATTATTATTATAATAGTAAACGCCGACGAGAACCTCGTGAAAGCTGAGAAAGGTTAACAAATTGAGTATCCCGACTTGGCTCGCGTGGTTCTTGGTTGTTCAATGACTGCTGTATTCACACGTGGGATGTGAATACAGCAGTAATTCTGCCGATAGTCGTTACGGCCAATAGAATCATTTCCAAGAGCCTCGACCAACACCTAAACTACTAACTACTAATACTACTAGGTTAACATTTCTATAGGTTTATGCCACCCGGAATAAAGTTATTTTTATTATATTATTAAATCATGAGTAATGTTATCTGGACAGGTACAGCTGCATCGTAGGTACTGCTAGACGCAACAGCGTGTTAGGTGCCAAGCGATGTTCATTCTTTACCATATCTATCGAGCCTTGCAGCCTTGCCACTTTGCGTCTATCGGTCTTTTATCGAGTACATTTCAGAGTGTGCTTTGGAATTGCACAATTTAATTCCCCCATCCCCATTCCATCATCGGACGAGCAGAGATATGGCGAAGCGTCACCGCAATATGGTTGGAGTTCCACGGTCTCGAACCAAGCGCTTTGATTCCACATTTATAGTGAGAACTGCCAGACTAAAGAATCCACTGCCGCCTCTCTGTTCCCTGATAAGTATAATCTGGGTAAACATAACATAACATATATAAGATACCCAGGTATCTTCAAGGCACGAGTGAACAGGTTCATCCTAGGCAAGCGTGTTCTACCTTAGGCCGCATCAGCACTTAAGATCAGGTGAATTGCGGTCAAACGCAAGCCTATAAAAAATATAAAAAAAAAGTTTGATTATTCTATTCATTACCTTGGGCATGGTATGATGTGGAGCCAAGTCTAGCGCAGCGGCCATGAGACTGGCAGCGGTGGCGGTTAAGCGTCTGGCGTAGGCGCGGTACAACGCGACCACGCGGATGCCCAGTCTGTTACACGGGTTCATCCAGGCATTGATGGCTGGTGAAGCCGTGCTTAGCAGGTTCCAGTCGAGCCTGAAGCGATACAAGTGACTTCATAAGAACCTCACATTAGAATATTCACCGAACCAGAAAGTCCGGAGCATAAAAATATAGGGGAACCAATATTTAAGCGGCTCTGGTCCGCTTAGCAGTCAAGGCCCGATTTCAACCAAAGAGGTGTGAATAACAAATTATCTCGTAAGGAGACTGTATTGGTTTAATTTTCCTCCGTTATGCTTCTGAAATTCCGCGGATTTGGCTACTTAAACACTCTTTCCTATTACCGCAACCAAGCTAAATTATTAGCAGTTACTTATTAGCAAAATAATTTTCAGTTTAAATAAAAACAAATTATTCAGTTTTATAATCCTAGTTTAGATGATATTACTGATCAAAGTTAGTTTTATCTACAGCTACTTTACCTCGTATAGTCAATCTTCTTTGTGATAGGTGTCCTTGGAGGCGCGGCGAAGTTAAACCACACCACTTTCAAGTCGATAGCACAAGATGACGTATTTCCATTATCCTTGAGAGGAACTACGGTAGCAGTGCTGTCGTTATTGGAAGGCTCGTCAGGTCCTGGAGTGGAAGGCTCCGGAGGAGGTGGAACAGGAGGAGGCTGTGCACTCCCGAGGTTCGGAGTACTAGGTTTAGAGCTTGAGTCTCTCTTTCTAAACAGATCTTCAATTCCTGAAGTCCTGCTTTTAGTACTTCTTTCTTTATCTGGCTTCGAGTCTTCAGCAGACTTGACAGATTCTCTGCAACTTTCATTGTCAGGTCTCAGTGGTTTCTTCTCTTCAGTCTGTGTTTGTGGTTTGTTGGATTGAGAGTGTTTGGAGACTTTAATTGATATGCCTTCAAGACCACATTCGAACATGATGAAGCCGATAGGACTGTCTTTTTGAGCTTCGGCTGTTGGCCCATTTTGACAACACTGTGAAAAGAATAACATAATTATTTATTTAATCTTTATGCAACAAAGCAGGAGCAGGTAGGTGCAGATATATGGATGTGTGGAGTAACGATTATGGACAAGGTCAGAAATGTAGAGTACATTAGAGGAAGTTTGAAAGTTGCGCCCGTGACAGAAATGTGGAAAGGGAATCGTTTGTCTTGGTATGGGCATGTGAAGAGAACAGATGAAGCGCATGTGACCAAAAGAGTAATGAATAAAAATGTTGACGAGTGGAGAGGAAGAGAAAGGCCGAAGAAAAGATGGATGGATTGTGAGAAGAAGGAGAAGGGAGTCAGTGATATCAAGACGTTTGACAGAACAGAATCGAAGAAACAAACGTGTTGAGCAGACCAAGATACATGAGATAAGAGCAGGAGGATGTTGATGCAACTAAAGGTACAAAGGCGGACTTAATGCCTTAGCTTTCTCTACCAGTCAACCAAAGGTGCAGAAATATCATGGTATGGTCAGCAACCAAAGTCGATTAACACTTCAGATTTTGTTAATCATAATTCTTGAGCACAAGGAAATACGGACAGGATAGAAAATCAAGATAAAATTAACTCTTGACTAGGACCTGAAATACTGTAAAGTATTTCTTACATAGTTTTTGTGTTTTTAGAGGATATGAAAATGTGATAGTGTTAATCTACTTTTGTTGCTGACTGTACCTTGGTATTATCTACCTATCTATATAATAAAAATGAATCGTTGCTCGTTAGTCTCGCTAAAACTGGAGAACGGCTGGACCGATTTGGCTAATTTTGGTCTTGCAATATTTGTTGAAGCCCAGGGAAGGTTTAAACGGAGAGAAGAATGAAAAATCGATAGACAGGACAACGTCTGTCGGGTCAGCTAGTCATCGTATAAAATACTAGCTTTTGCCCGCGACTTCGTCCGTGTGAATGTCGGTTATCGCAGATACAGACGAAGTCGCGGATAAGAAAGTAGCCTGTCTTGGGCTTCAAGCTTAGCATGTACCAAATTTCATCAAAATAGGTTTAGTAGTTTAACCGTAACAGCGTAACAAACAAAAAAAACTCACTATGGAATTTGTAGTATTAGTATGGCTAATAAAAAATCGCCATTATAGATTAACTAATTGGGTTTAAATTACAGTGCACTTACCATGGACTCACATCCTTTAGCACAAGAGTCAACTCGTGCGAACTTGAAGGCAACTTTGGAATGTTGGCACGGTATGCCCGTGATTGTGACATCTTTCAGTTGGGACGACTCGTTGCGTATGCGACGCAGTTGACCGTGGACTTTGCCTATAAACAACATAGTTAACATATTACATGTAACAGTGTTAGACAGAGCATAAGTACATAAATAAATACGTAATAAAGTATTTTAAAAACACTAGAGTCTCTGCTCTTTGTTGATTTGTTCATCGATAAGTGCAAATTATGGTTACTAAAAATTTACCATTTGCTCTAATTGATCTCATCTTTCAGTCTAATTTAAAATAACATCGTGTTTAACAAAAAAAATCAAATTTTCATCGAGATACTTGAGCAACTGGAGAAATTTTGGTCGAGAATTCTTGTGCCTCGGGAAATAAAAAAGATCGAAAAACCAGATACCCTACTAAACG
Organism: Charanyca ferruginea; assembly: GCA_947361185.1. Lineage (NCBI taxonomy): Eukaryota > Metazoa > Arthropoda > Insecta > Lepidoptera > Noctuidae > Charanyca > Charanyca ferruginea. Next base: position 7,728,126 of record OX376057.1, on the reverse strand, counting down.
CATAACAAATAAATAAATAAAAAACAGCAGCAATATACTCAAACAGTTTTCATTGGTTAATTGATAAGAAACTAAAAACCAACGACAATAGAGTTGAAAATTGCTTAATTAGCATGTTTTCAAGAAATGAAAGTGCTCATTAATATATTTTAACAACATTTACTTCTTTCTAAGTTGGTTGGTTACATCTTTCGCTTCTTGAAAAGGCAGAATAATAATGTTTTGCTACTCACCGACATTCAGCGTTATAGTCGTGTCTTCGCACTGCTGCTGCGAAGCCTCAATATAGACCGGCTCTCCCCTCTCCGGTCCACGTCTTTTCCCAGAAGCCTGCGTAGATATCAGCGCACGAGGACCCTTCATTATACCAAACGACTTCTTACTTCCCAAAGCCCTTAACGTGGGTCTATAGTACAACTGGACAGATTCTAAATTCTTCCTCGTACTGACGTACTTTGCTATGATATTTTCCACTGACACCCCAAATAATGAGACACAAGTCAAGTCCTGAATATTGTCTAAAGCTGAGAAAGATATCATGTCTTCCACTACTGAAGACTGTATGAAGATCATGTTGACCTTAGGAATGGTTACCGTCGCTTGTAACGACTCTAAGATGCTCTCTTCGTAGACGTTTGAATGAGGTATGGTAGCGAGTTTGCATTTGTCGTCCTTATCGGTTACCAAGTTGGACTGGCTCCTGTCCTGCATTTGTGGCAACCAGTTCTGTACGTACTGTTTTTGTTTCAGCACATTCGCACTAGACACAGACGAAATACAAAGCAGACGTAAATGATTTATTACTGTTATCGGATGAATATTCGCTAACACCGGGGTTAGAGACTCGACGAATTTCTGAGTACTTTCTAGGACTAGAGGAGTCAACATAATATCGATTTCTCCTCGAAGTTTGACGAATAGTCCGCTTTTGGAGTCACTTGTGGTCGTGACTGTCGATGTGGTACTCTTCTCTGTGGTATTCTCCTGACTGTCTTGAACAGTTTGCTGAACATCCCACCATCCTTGAGGATAAGGGTGAGCTTTGACTTGAGAATTGAAATGCGGAGGCAAATTCGAATACGGTCCGTGCTGGTTCTGATTATTATGTTCTTTCTTTGATATCAATCGGAGGATGTTTATTTTTCCAACTGGCTCGAAGCTCGGTAAATACTTCTGGCCAACGTAAACTAAAGTGCCATCATCAGCTCTTTTGAAAAGTGGTAACGTGAATACGTCACTGCCACTAGGCAGAGAGCAGTAAGACCAATTAGGGCACTTGTACTGGGGTAAGTTATGCATGTAACTGGCCATTAGAAGAGGAGAGTCTACGATAGGTTTGTTAGTCTGCATGTGAAGGTTGACCAGCGTCATGTCTTCTTGCGAAGAAATAGCAGAAATGAAGGACGTTGATGATACAGAACCGCTTTCTGAATCTGGTTGAACACCTGTGCTCAAGTTGCTTATCGTATCCGGGATATCTACAGTCTCCGATTTAGGCGCAGGACTCGTCCATTTCTCATTAGTTATATCGTTGATACCAAAGGAACTTTTGTCTCTAGGATTACTATGGCGACTGCCAAACGAATGCTTTAAACTCGAAGACCTGCTTGGGAACATATCTTCGTCAGCAGAGAAGAAAGCTTCGGAGTGGTTCTCGCTCGTTATAGACATTGTTCTTTGCACTTCTTGGTTTAAAGTCTCTTCTGGTGGTACTTGAGAGTTTAAAGAATAATGCGATTCTGAGACCGCAACACTCCTCACAGGCACTTTTGGTACAACAAAGGACTCGGTTTCACCTGGAGCAGGTTTTTTTCCTGTTACATTAGCATTGTCTTTGGCTCCACAACTCAGGGCTAACTTTGAATCAGAAACACTGCTTTCCATCTGAGGAACATTAAGTATGCTCTTGTTGAGTTTAGAATCGCTGTCAATTTTAGAACTCCCTAAAGGCACAGATGAATCTACTAAGCGAGCGTAAGGAACGTCGCTTTTAGTGCTGGATACCAAGAGATTATTGCTTCCTTTGCTCATGCTTGTGTAAGAGAACCTTCTGGTTAGGCTCCGACGCTCGGCACTTTGCGGGGACTTGTTCAAAGTCTGGGGTAATGGCGACGGTATTAAAGTGGTTACGCTTGTCGGCTGCAGACAAACGTTCAAATTGTTGTATGGTGGCGTGTGGAAGACAAGCTGTCCTGAATGCAACAGGCTCTGACCGTACCCATACTCTCCTGGCGTCGTCTCTATAATATTAAACATAGCCACATTGATCCCTTCGTTCAGATCGTTGGGATTGGGCTTTAAGAAATTAGGTCCGTTCCTATTTGATCCGAAGAACGCGCAACCCCCGGTACAACCACACTGCGAGCTCTTCCCTTCAACTGGCCACAAGAACCAAAGTCTTTTCGTCTTATCATCGTGAAGTTTTAAGAACTTCTGTTGCACTAAATGAAGGTTTTTCGGTGTTTGGGGTAGTGATGATGCAGCTTCGATCAGAAGAGGTCCTAAAGCCACCGAGCCGACACCAACCCAGTTGTCACTTTCAGGCGGTTTGTTCTGGCTATTGTTACTACCGTTTGAATGATGGTGAGTATTCGTTTGCATGTTTGTTTGTGTGTAGAGAGCTAGTTTTATATTTGGCAGTAAACCAGTCACGCCTGTGCCGAAGCCTGAGCCGTGTAAATTGCAAAAACTCAGTCGGACTGGAGATATCCACGTTTGTAGCGTCGTATTTGAATCTGCGATATAAATATCAATGAGATCGATCGCGACTCGAATCATCTTGTATTTGATTTCATTTGCTGTTGGACACCTGTATTTCAAAGTGAGATCTGTTTCTTGGCACATGACATTGTTCATTCCATGATGGCATTGTCGAGCTGGGTTAGGCGGCACTAATTCGTTTTCGCTATCGCAAATGAGTAGCAAAAACGTTTCTAGAGACGATATTATTTGGTACATTTGGGGTAGGGTAAGGCGTCCAGTTAGTTGACCTAGTTGAAGTTCCATCATCCACGCGTACTCCACAGTATCCTCTTCGACAGTTCGGTTGGTATCACTGAAGAAACCGTTACCTCGTAGTTGGAAAGACGAGAGCATCAAATGACCTTGATACAAGGCCCCCGAGTTTGTTGGGTTGGATCGCGACAAATTATTAGCAGATACTAGTATTGAGGGACTTAATAGAAGTTGTAATTTGGTCTCTCTAAAGCTCTTGTCCATTTCAAATCCAAATCGTTCTATCAGCACGACTGGACAAGGCGGTTCACTTTCACTACAATTCTTAACTAAGTGCGCCTGTATGTCATGGATTATAATCGATACTGTCACGTCAAGTGGTCGGTAGTGGCGAGGGTCAAACGGTCCTTTGCTTGAATCTGTGGAGTCATCCATTGCTATCTCCGTATGTTGATTAACACTACTCTTATCATTAACTTTAGCATTTTCACTGGACCAGTAAAAAGGTTCTGCACTCGGGGATTTTTGCATGTCAGTAAATGTTTGGTCTTCGCCAAAGATATTTTCTAGTAAATTCATAAAACTTGTAATAATAGTTCCATAGGCCAGTAGGATGGAAGGTCCCACTTCAAGTTCCACGCTCACTTTATCTGGTGGTAACGTTGTTCTATCGAATTTGTTTCCATCCAAGGTCCAATTGATTTGAGGCTGTTTCCTCATCCTTGGTATTCTCATCGGCGATAGCAGAATTTCTTCTTTCTCTGGTGTAGTTATGTCTGCTTGAGGCTCTGGGCCCAAAGGTGGAATGGGGTGATAATTGTATCTAACGCTTAGGGCTACAATAGGAACAGACCAGCAGTCTACCCAACCCTGGGATTTAACGCATTTTCTCCTCCATTTGGAAGCTTTTAGTCTGCAGGGGACTAGCTTCATGTTCTTATCAAGAGATAGCAAAAGCAACTTTGATGTGTTCACTTCGGGCAAGTAGAGACTCATGTCGACAGCTTCGCCTTGCACCCAGATCTTTAGGGGGATAAAATCTGGCAAGAAATCGACGAACGGCAAATCAAAGGACACGTCAAGAAGATCACCGCAAAACGCGACGTGGTTATTCTCCTGATTGGTTGAACTGCAGTCTATCCAGTTGTATTGATTGCTCACCGTCACTACTTCACATTCCTTTAGAAGCAGTGATATCTTCCAGGTATAAGGTACAAAGTGTAATATATCCGGCCGCGCTTTTGTCGACCAATCGTTTATGAGATCTTGAAAGAAATCTATATGTGTGTAGACCAGATGTGTTGTAGCTTTACAACCTGTCAGACTCAACTGCCAGCATTGGTGGTGGTTCCACACGAGGGGAAAGTGGCACTTGACTGTGTACTCCAATGTTTCACTTTCAGCTAAGCTCCTGTACTGAAGACTTGTCGTAGCTTCTAAATGTAGTAGCTGTCCTGTTATTTTAGTCGTGTATCCATCTTGTAATACAATCCACGGGAGTGTTACCTCTAGGTATGAACCTGCACCTATGTTTATATGCACCGCATTGGTTTCTTTATTTTTCGTAAATAGAATATCTATTGTTGCTTCATTTAAAGTTGACAATCGAATATCAAACGACTGCGTTTGTCTTATGTCTCCCGGTTTTGGTTGTGGCGTTACTTCTAGGTTTTTATAATTCGGTGGGAAGAAGAATCTGAATAGATGGTCTCTTTGTCTGTCTGCCCAAGGCCCATAACTAAAATCTGTTCCTTTTCCACACTTAATGTCGACACCCCAGATTGGCGGCGCTGACTCTACAATATCCCCATTGGCTAACTGTAGAAGGACAGGTTGTTCTGGCACCAAACCTGGCTCATCCATGTAGAAGTACACTTCGATATAATTGGAGCTCATGACAACGAAGCCCTCTCCCATGTACCGCGGCGGTTCATCCACCATCGACGTGTAATTAGGACTGGGAGCGAGCATCACTTTGCAATTCTCAGCTTTTGCTTTGACAAAATGCATTAGGTGATCAAGGCTTGAGGCGGGGGGCTTTGTACTATACACTAAGTGGGACTCCTCGACGCTTATCGACAATGTGGTTGGAACTAATCTATTACCGAAGACCACTCTACCTGAGCAGATATCGATTTTAATAACGGGAATGAGATCACGCCACGTCCGCGCCATGGCTGCCTCTGACCTTACAGTCTCTTGCGCCCGCCGTCGCTTCTCGTTGGCATCATTCATAGCTTTATCTCTATCCGTATAATCATCATCATTCTGTTGTTTGATAACAGGTTCGAGACCGAATATTTTCTCAAGTTCATTGTAAAGGTCGCAGCGATTAAAGAAATGTAGCTCGAAGCCGTTTAGCATGATTGACAGCCGGGTGTCCGAGTGCGATAAGTCTGCGAAAAATAACACGTGACATAAATGTACACAGTAATGACACTGATCATTTTCCTGTAGCACAAGGATGGACGTAGTAACATTGAAAACAATCTATTATGGAGTACGTACCAAAATAAATGACTCACATTGCGATTCCGTTAATTGCATTAGGTTGTTTAATATGATGCTAATTAGATGAAACCTTTTAAAATGACTATTAGCTAATGTTCAGAATACAGTATTGATGTTTGTGATCATGCTAAGTGAATAGATAACACTGCAGTATTTGCTGTAATATTCCATGATTTCCAATATCTTTAAAAAACAATAATAAATTGATTAAAATCTAACATACCTTCCGAAACATCCTTGGGCACATAGGACCTCCACCACCTGAATATCAAGTAGCCGTCCTGTATCCGCAGAGTGTAGTCATAGTTGATGTACACTATATCTCGGAACATTATCTTACCCGACAGGGCATTGAGTGTGAAGGAACCTGGGAATGAGAGAGAGAAAGTATACCTTTAATGTTGTAACAAGATTAATTGAAAGTGTAAAAACCCCCGACACAAACAAATCTCCATCAGACCTCGATTAATCAACTAGAAAAGAAAACCATATCATAACTAAGACCACTCTCAATCAAGTCACCTTTCTAACAAAAAAAAAAACAAACCAAAATCGATTCAGACTTTTGGGAGCCACAATGTCACAGACAGACACACACGTTAAAGTTATGACACATAAGAACCCGCCGCAAAGTCCGGCTTTGTACCTTTGCTTTGTGCATGAAGTATAAATCTAATAATAAATTGTATTCTACGAGTATCAATCTAATATGTAATCTCGTGTCACAGTGATCGAACTTTTGCGAAACAGCTTGACCAATTCTTATGAAATTATTTCATTATTATAAAGTGTATACTTGGTAGGTCTGAAAATAGGTTGTAGGTTGTTTTTTATACCCCTAAGATAAGAAATAATTTATATGGCAAAACAACGTTTTCCGGGTCAGCTAGTAATAAATAAATCTCTGATTTCATCGAGGGTCTAAAATAGCAGAAGTTAAGCTGCTAAACTAAAATGGTATTCGGTTGGTCATGTCTGTCACAAGTCAGAGGGCTAAAAAACTACTGATAGGGTCTCAATACTAAGTGATATCACGGCAGAGGAAGATGTAGATGGAGGCACGAACTTGACTCCTATCAAAATACTGGTTCACAATGGCAGACCTGTCTGGATAAGGAAGGCCGTTGTTCAGCAGTGGGATAATACATGCTAGATTGAGTGATAGTAAAACTTATGAGGAATAAAGAAAGATAAGTAATTAGATAAAACGAGTAATTAGCCACCATAGATCATGGAAGATGGATATTTTTTGTTCATTTTCTTTGTTGTGTTACGATAAATGTAAAACCAAAGTACCTACACATAGTAGGCACCTACGAAGGCCCACAATTCATATTTTAAAGAATCATCAAATGATTCTTTAAAATATGAATTGTGAGACTCATGAGATTCATTCAACAATATTCATAATATTTCACAAGACGGATTTTGTTTTGATAACATTATAACCATCAGATAAGCAAAAACTGCTAAGTTCATAATATTCTGCCATTTACAGCATACTGATACCTTGCGTGAATGTAAATAAGACGTTTTATTCTACCCTACCTTTCCGCTCCATAGTGAAGATAGAGCGGAAAGGTAGGGTAGAATAAAACGTACCTACATCTCAGATTATGAAACAAAAGGCATATACACCGCACGGAACACTGAGAGTGAAGTCACCAAACATAATAATATTATGAATTATCTCGGGACCTACTGGTCTGAAACTGTAAATTCTTCCGCTCAGAGGAAACTACATTACTCCTGACTCCTGAGTATTAAAGGCTATTATTTAAAATAATAAAAATTTGGAATTACGCTTGTGGATTTTGCGGCGCATAGATTTAGGCGAGGTTGACGGGACCCGCCTACATCATTGGCGGGTCATAGTTTGGCAGGGGCGCGACACCCCTCCGTCTCAGACGGGGATAGTATTTTAATAAAAACAAATTAGTTTCACTCATATAATATACGAGAATTGAACAGATTCACTCATATTTCACTTTTATCATTAGTGAGGATAACAGAACAGCTATCAGTTGAATAATATGACTGTATCCTTTGACTTTTAGGACGGAAATAGTAGTCTAATCAAATAAATAAAATTGAAGTGTCGGTTTGTAATGACAAAATAACATCTTTCTAGTAAATAATTATGAATGTTTACATTTTTTTTTTGTTTGTAGTCTGTCTTTAGGATCCACGAATCTGTCAGGATCAGATTCGTGGAAATACATTTTTGTGTAAACTAATTACGACTGGATTGGTACACGTATTATAAGTGTTTTTTTTTTTTTTTTTCTGTATCAGTTAATCTCAGAAACGAATGGTCTTATTTGACAGGACTTTCACTGGTAGATAGCTGATGTTATAGAGGGAAACATAGGCTATATTAAATTAATTAATATTAAAAAAAAAATTAGAGTCAAGCAAAACCAAATCTCGCAGATAACCGCCAGCAATTCAAACCAAAAGCTGTTTAAGTTATTAAATAAAACCTAGAAAATATATAATTCTTATTATGTAAAGTTAGTTTAGCATGTGTGGTCAGTATACACAAGACAATGTAATGAACAATAACAAAAACAAACTAACATTGAAATCTATATTAAACATTAGCACATAGGTAGAACAATACATGGTAACTACCTATAACAATAATATTGTGGAAAACTGAGGTGGTAGGCGTAACGCTATTATTGTTTATAGTCTTAACTAATATCGTTTAGTATAAGAATATAGAGAAAAGATTCAACTGTTTGTTTGTCTATTTGTAATGGATAAACTCATAAAATACTCTTAAGAGCGCCCTTCCCCATCGAACGAACTTTAAAGCGAGCGTGATTGAAAAAAAAATTGCTTCAACCAACGCAAAGCTCGAAAACAAACGAGTGAGTGAGAACGCGATAACATCACAGGGAAATTGGCGCGCGGAAATTTCACAAAGCTTGCTGTTACAAGTTTTTGGTAAAAATGTTTGTAATTTAGAATCTCCATTACATGTGCAAGGTTTCTATGAAGATGTTTTTTTACGTTTTCGATCTATGAGTGCATTATGAACAGCCAAAAGTTCACATCAAATTGTGCAAAAAAACTGAATTTTCAGACGTGTTTACTGAATTTGTTTCTCAAAAAAGTTTGTTTTTGCCTTCATGCAAACCTAGATTTAAACCACAAGATACCTGTGTGTTAAAAATATTTGGAAAATAATTTGTTATAACGTCGTAATCGCGTACGAGCGTTTGTATGGGAAATATGACGGGATGGGCGCTCTTAAGGTGAAAGCGCTACGGTGGCTTGCGAAATTCAAATATTCGTATGTTTGATTGTTTTCATTCGTTGTCAAGTGTAACGTTTTTGTAATGAGGGTAAAAAGGAATGAGTTTGCTTTCTGACCTCGACTTGGATGAATCTTTTATATTGTATGTGTGGAGTTATATTAGAACTACTTTGCACCCTCTAATGGTATGTTAGTTAGTTATCTTAAAAAGAGGCATAACGTGTTATAAGCCTGCCAGTTAGTGTGTTCAATTAACTACACATAGATATTTACTGCTAGCTTTACCTTATTCCCTATATTTTGTCTCGATGAATACATAGGGATGTTATAACTTTGACATGTTTATCTGTGTACAGTATGTCTATTCTGTTACAATCTCCCTCGGTGAACACCTAGGTGAAGTGAGCTGTCATGCGTCCGTCTGCTTTGTCAATCCCTAGCTTCGGGACGGATGACACTCACTTCACCTAGGTGTTCACCGAGGGAGATTGTAACAGAATAGCACTGCTGATCTGTGTCTGTGTCATTTCAGTTGTCAAAAACTAGTAGTGCAATTCTGTATGAAATCACCCATGAAGTCAACTACTATCTCTCTTCTGATCTACTTACCAGAAGTGAACCAAACCCTTTGGTATTTGCTAAAATAGCTCACCTATGCTATCATTAAGTGGTGTTAGTGTCGTTTAATTGAGTTAGAGAATACCTTATACAGTTTTCACTGCAGAATCAGCAGTGAACACTGAAGTGAGTTACAGAATAGCATTGCTCTACCAGTTTCACTTTAGCTTATTTTGTTTGAAGGTTGATTAGTTTGAGAGTATTCTTAGCTATATTCAAGAAAAATTGCCCAGCCGTTTGAAGATTATCAGCTTATTTCTAGTTATTGAATGGATTTGAGCATCTTCCACAGGTCTAATTGAATTGGTATTCAATTGCTTCAGAAGAACATATATGTAGTAACCGTAAACAAAAAGGATTTTTTACATGGGGATTTTAAAATAAATTTTAAATTATTGTTGTAAAAATCCAGGAAAATCAAGAAAGATATAATAGACCACATTACGATACAAGTTCTATATGCTGGTCATTATTACTCATATCACATATTGCTTTATGATTCATAATCTATGCTAGATAATCTTGTGTTCTGATAATCAAAACACATTCAAATATTGAATAATGTACACAGCACTTTAAGTGTTTCAATGCCAGTAGTAGTAAAAACATACACAAAAAACGACATTGATAAAAACTTTTACAGAATACAAAGTGAATTCAAATAAAATTCGAGAAATTGCTGTTGTAAAGAATATGAATTAAAAAATATTATATTGTTTGGAAATAACAGCTAGGGTCCGGAACAGAATTTGTATGTAATCATTGACTAAGTAGGTACCTAGGTAATTTAATTGAAACTCATTGGAAGATAGTGAAACAGGCCCCCTAAAAGATAAAATATGTACATAAGACTTTGTGATAATACTGACCTAGTAATCAAATATACTTTCATCATAAACATGAAGTAGGAAATACATATAAGTATAAATAAAATGGGTCACTCACCTATTTTGAAATTGTCATCTTGGAAATAGAACTTGTTAATGAGCCTGGTCAGGATGTATCCCAGCACGCGGCTGTTGTAGTACGTTATATAAACGATCCATAGTATCGCAGATATTAGCGACACAAGCAGGAGGGCAAAGTTTCTGTCCATTGTTATATCCGCAAAATCTATCGACGACGAATTCCATCTTTGCGCCACCGGATCGTCCAAAGACCCGGTGAAGTTCTCCCTGAACACATTCATAACACGTAAAAACACTCAAACAACAATAGAACCTTCTTAAATATCTCAAAATACGAAAATAAACATCGCTCAATTACAAGGCTACGCAAATCGCCGTAACTTACATGATGGTGGTTTAATTACTATACTGACTATTTTCACATTTTATACAATTAAACTGTCCTAGAAAATCATACACTATAAACATTTCTAATACTATTTTTCTGTCTTTCTTAACAAAATCATAAATCACTGCCCATCCGTGGTTCAGAACTTTGACAGATACGATAACGTTCCGTTTCATCAAACAAAACTCCATTCGTTTCATTCTTATTTCGTAGCATGAGTCTGTTGTGTTCAGTTTGTCGCAAACTTGTTTTTTGTGAAGAAAATATCTACAAATAACAAAAAAAAAAACAAGAAAATACCTAATATATATTATATTTAATATACCTATTATAATTACTTCGTGAATATACCTATCAATCATTTCTAATGTAATTTGCAATCCCTATTTTATCACACTATGGTTAAATCATTAAACTGTTGCTAAGATACAAGAATATTTTGTTATTTCACAGCATAATGCAGCTTTGCGAAGAACGACTTTAAAGTAGAAAAGTTAAATAAAAAAATGGCAGGAGAAACTGGAGTTACCGGTATCCGAAACGAGCCATACCAACCTGCAGTAAGGTACTTTGAATAGTTTTACTTGATGGAGGCTGGGACTGATTTCGAATCCATCCTACCTACTTAATTTAATTTAGGCTCAGCGCCTCAGCCTCATAGACGTAAATACAAGTACCTAGCCATCGATATACATGTATATATTTCTATGTACCTAGGCCAGGGCCGTCTTTAACCTATTGGGGGCCCTGGGCACAATAGGATATTGGGGCCCCTATGACCTAAATTCTAAACAGAACACTATTTTGTTAGTATGTATATACAAAGAAAGTAGATGAGTAAAGTTTTAGATCTATTTTTATTTATCTACGATGACAATAAATCGACACTAATATTAAAGAGGAAAGATTTGTATTTATTACCCTTCTAGATTTGAGATGGATAAAATCTTTAACCACTTCTTCACTTACATGAGCATTAGCTAAAAACTGGTTAATTTCTCTTGAAGCATTGCACTTCTTCATTCTTTTTTATTATTTTTATAATAAAAAAGGAATGGAGAAGGAAGGCTCCCCACTGCAGTTACCATCATGCTTAAAAATATACTCAATATGATTTCTACATTTGGAAATGACTTCAATTTTGTTTTCTTTTAAAATATGATATATTTTCAATAGACTATTCTTTCTCCCTTCATTTTCACTATGAACAATTTTCAAGCGTTCTGTTAAATGCATACATTCAATATCCAACTCTTTCTCATATTAACGTCTTTATAACAGATTTCAGGTAATTCTTTGCAACTTTGTCTCAACTCATCAAAATGTAGCTATAGTCTTTAAGCAAAAAAAAAAACCGGAGCGTTGTCTAATGTTCTTAAGGGAAGAAAGGTTTCTACTTCGAATTTCACTCTTCCGTTCAGTTGAAATGACGGCGCCATCAAAAAACTGGCGTGAGTTTCTACGACTTGTCTTGTTCTTTGAGATAGGTCCTTGTAGTCAAATTCTGGGTTTTTGTTCCTTGGCGGACGATTCGATAATCAAATTTATCCCTGAGGTAAATAACAAAATCATCAAGTGAAGTAAACAAATTTGTCAAACGTCTAGTGTTATTGTTTCTTTCTGAACATAATTATCTACTTGTTGGTCTCTTCTTTTCAATATAGGTAGAGCTCTAAATTTCCTACAAATATTAGAATAAATTCAAAGTTTCCCATTTTTCAGAACAGATTAAGAGCGTCGTCTTTAGTTTTATCGTCTTTAGCCATGAACATCAGAGTTATAATTTGTAAACCTAAATGCTAGGCTGTAAATGCTGTAAACGCCATGTCGTATGGCAATGCTAATTCTTTGACCCAAGAATAGACCAGCCTTTGGATTACATGAAGAGTCGATCAGCCGCTTGGCGATGTCCCGAAAAACAAGATGGGCACTCGAACCACATGGCCGCCACATGGTCTCCACCCCAAACAGGTCAAATATATAGCTTCCAAGAAGGTTATTAGATTTGCGCCGTTTGGGTTTTCGGCACCTGCAGCAGCCGCCCCAGTACTACACGTCGTGCTAAGAAGATGAGATGGCGCAAGGATGTAGACACAAGTTGCGTTCCACACCAAAGGCCTACCCAAGTTCCAAGGCATTATGGTTATCCCATTTGGTTTCTTCTCATCGTCGCGTGTTAAACAATTGGGTTCTAAAATAGCAGACACCAGATGGCAAGAGCGCCACGGAGGATTTCATTAATGGCCTGTGCTCCTACTGCAGGATAGGCCATGGTGTCCGAGGCAGTCGACAGCTTCACCACACTGACAACGATGTGGAGCTTCGCATGGAGCGCCCAGACGCAGGCATGTAGCGAGACGGAAGGTAGTATCACTCAGCATGGTACCGATGTTGGGTGACGGAAGTGCCTGAAGCCAGAAGCCCGGCTCCCACTCACTCACAGCCAGTACACGGTCACGGTCACCAGAAATGGTGGACGTATTGATTAGATTATTCCGTACCAACCTTCAGGGCGGCTCATGCCACTGTCTCAGGGAAGATGGGTTCACGGGCCGATCTGTATCTGGGCAAGCCACTTTCCAGGCGTTCACCGCATCAGTCAAGCACGGCACTTCAAAGTCAACCAGTGATGGGGATAATTTTTAATGGGTTAACTTTTCGGTGTGGTGGACAGAGGACAGGAACGCCGGTAATCTGACACTGGAAATTTTGCGGACGCTGAGACCACCAAAACGAATGGGTAGTGTGGTTTGTAGCTACGCTCGGTCATCCAGGTCCACATTCAAAATTGATGTTAAAGTACTTTTATTCATTTGATCAATTAGGTCCAAGAGGTGTGGCTGTTTCCACAAAGATGAAGAGCGGAGGTAGTATATACAATTTGGGCCAAAACAACAACATCTAATGAGGGTAAAAGTCGAGTGTAGATTAATTTTGGAAAGTCTATTCCTAATATACATTTAATTTTTTTTTTGTTAGCTGGCTCTGTCCCACTTCTGGGGCAAAGCCCTCCCTACATGCCTTCCATCTTTCCCGATCCTGGGCCTCATCAAACCAGTTTTGAAGGAATCCGTCCAGTTCGTTATATAAATATAAATTATCATTAGTGTTTAATTTTTTCTTCATTCATCATTCATCATCATCACTCCAGCCCAAAGACATCCACTGCTGGACATAGGCCTCTCCAAGGGGGGGTTTTGCCATAATCGCCACGCTTCATTATAAATTGATAAACTATCTTCCAAAATAGGAGAACCCAGGAGATGTAAAGAACTTTTGCCTGAAATTTTGATGTCTGGGGCATTCAATTTCTCTAAGGTCGATTGTCTATCAGTAATGTCTGCAAGGTATTAAGGGTTTACTTCATTAATTTTTTTTAGGACTTGTTATTCCTGTTCGTCAATATATTCATTACAGATATTTGCTGCTAAATAAGAAAAAAAAAAAATTACCTTTTCCAGGATTCCCAAATATTTTTAAGTGATCTGTAAATATTGGATTAAATTCACTCAGTAACTCCACACATCCTAAATAATTTCCATTGTTGGAAGTTCCTAGGATTTCATTGTCACCGCGAAACGGAAGCCCTCTCGATGCCAAAAATTTACTACTAATTTACAACAGCTACAATCCGTCTAAGGACATTTCTCCAGGAATCCACTTCTTTTTGATGTTGAGAAGTCTTTATCTAATCTACCAACCGCTTTACTTTGTGCCAGACCAGTCATCATAGTTTTACTGGGCTATTTTGATGTGTTAAAATTATATGATTAGTGTGCTTCCAATCATTAAATTCACTCAAAGAGCATAGATTTACTTTAGAAGGGTTTCTTACAGAGTTTTGTTTTTTAATTATATGAAAAACTAGTTCACTGATTATTTTTTTTCAAAACGATGTAGTTACAGTGCACCATTAAATTGTATTTTTATTTTTACCGTTCGATTTTATCAAAATATATATTTTTTAAATTATTAGATATTGGTTATCGTTTAGTGATCTGGCAATTGGGGGCCCCTATCGACCGCGGGGCCCTGGGCACGTGCCCATTGTGCCCAGTGGGAAAGAGGGGCCTGCCTAGGAGTCTCCAGTTATCTTGTTAGTTGAATTTGTTTTCAACACTTATATAAGTAGGTACTTACCTATCTACCTATATTTATTTTATGAGAACTAAGTAATATTTCGATTTTGTACCAAAAGTTTAACTAAAACCTACTTCATAAAAACACGGTTTATCTAGTTAGGTTTTTTTTTTTTTTATTTTTTTTTTAATCTTTTGTTTTAGGGGCTTTTGTTCTCGTGAACATGTCAGCCCCGTTAAGTCACATCTCAATTACACAACATATTATATTATATCAATCAGATATAAGTAACGAGACCTCACTGATGCGTGAACATCTTAAATAAAGTGGCAGCAGCGGATGACGTAGGATTTGCTAGAACTGATGTAAATGTACCAACATCCATCATATTTAATTTAAATTCACGCACCAGTAATTCTCTGGCTACTGCATATTTTTGACAATCCAGAATTAAGTGTTGTACATCATCCAACACCCCACATACTTCACAGTTGGGACAATCAACTTTATTCATTAAATGTCCAAATTTCTTAGAGGGATAATGTCCTGAACGTAATCTATTTGCTATGACTATAATATGTCTTGATATTTTATAATCCATAAACCATGGTATTCGAGGGGGATGACATTGTATGGTTTTAAACCAAATTCCTTTCTCCTTACTTCTCTCATCAAAATACTCTTTAAATTTCTGGTAACACTTTTTTTTTATTTGCGCTAGATATTCAGTATAAAATAATTTTACCTTAGATTCGTTACCATTCGTTGTTGCTAATTTTGCACACCTGTCAGCCTCCTCGTTACCACTTAACCCGACGTGCGACGGAACCCATTGCAGTCTTAGGTCGCGGCCGCTGTTTTTTTAAATAAACATTTGCTTCAATATTGCATAAGCTAGCGATGCACCTCTGTGACCAGAGGCGCAACGAGCTATATGCTGTAAAGCGCTTTTGCTATCAGTGAGTATCACCATTTTATTACATAATAAATTACTGCTATTGTTAATTGCTTCCAAAACTGCAATGAGTTCCAACGTCATAATCGATGCGTTACAATTATTAACTTTAAACATAACTGATGTTTTCTGTCTTGCATCATAATAAGCGGCTCCCTGACCATTATCCGTTTTGGACCCATCGGTGAAAACTTTATGCCATCCCTCATACTTTTCATTTAGTTCTTTGACAATTTCAGAATAAATTACTGAATTTTCTAAATTCCTCTTACTTTCTTTAACGCAAACTAAGTTACATTGAATAATTTCTTTTTCATCTATATATGCCGTCCAAACGTCTAATGAGAACATATTCAGTGGGTAGGAAGATTCAATATCATACAGTTTGCAATCATTGTAGGCAGTACAGATTAAGGGTTTTCTTTTATTCCGCCAGTACTGGTTATGTCCTAAAGTGGTTAACTCCACTATCAGCCTTATTGTATCATTATTAGTCCAAGCCATACATTTAATACAATATTTATAGGCGAGATATAATCTTCTATTATGCAAAGGGGGTATAGCTAACTCAGCCTCCATAACATGTATGGGAGTACTCCTGATATAGCCACCAATAATTCTTAGTGCCTGATTTTGAATTTTGTCTAGTTTATCTAAGTGGGATTTTGCACAACTGTCATATAAAAAAGAACCGTAATCGACCCTACTTCGTAATAAGGCTATATAAAGATTACGCAAATGTTTAGGGTGCACGCCCCATGAAGGACCCGATAACATTTTTAATAAGTTTAAGTTTCTCAAAGTTTTCTGAGCTACTTCATTGATATGTTTACTCCATAGTAAAGCTTTGTCTAACCACATACCTAAATATTTAATACACTCCACAGACTGAATAATGTTATTATTTATCGTCAAATCAATAATTTGTTCTTTGCGTCTCCGAGTAAATATACACACTTTAGACTTCTGTGAAGAGATCTCAAGGCCAATACAATTTAATTTATTTACAACAGATTCTAATAATATTTGCAAATTGATTTTACAATTATTTGGATTTTTATGACTCATATAAAAGACAAAGTCATCTGCATATTGGGATATCATGATTTGTGGATTCTCATTACCTTGACATATATCATACGTAGCCAAATTAAATAACAGAGGAGAAAGTGGGTCCCCCTGGGCTAGGCCCATGGCAGTCCACCTAGCACAAGTAATCTCATTCGTAAATCTATCCTTTATCATTAAGCATCGCGCACTTAGAAATGACGATATGTAGTTACAAATGCGAAAACCGAATTTCAATTCATCCAACTTTTTAATAACTTTTTCAGTAAGAACATTATTGTATGCATTTTCCACGTCTAAAAAACAAGCAACAGTCGATAACTTCTTCGTGAACCCTATTTGAATATGTGTTATTATTCTGGCCAAGTTATCCAAACATGATTGACCTCTACGAAATCCTGATGTGTTACGGGACAAAATTAAATTCTTTTCAACGTACCATTCCATTCGTTTCAACAACATGTTATGGAAAATCTTGCACAGACATGACATCAAAGATATAGGTCTTAATTTCACATCTGAGCTATTATTATTAGTCGATGCTTTCGGTATTGGGATAATCAGAAATGTTCGCCACTGATCTGGTATTGAGCCAGTTGCAAAGACAGTATTGTAGAAATGAAGCAAGAAAACCTTACAGACCTTTGGTAAATTATATATCATCGAATATGTTATCCTATCATTTCCTGGAGCAGTATTCTTTTTCTTTAAACATTTGACTAACTCGCACATATTAAATGGTACTTCCAGCGATTGATTATTAGATACGATTACATGTTGCATATTAGAGGCAATGTCTGGTGTAAGACTATACAATAAATCTGTACTTTTACATGTCGGCACATAGAATGTAGGTTTACGATGATTTTTTGCCACCGCATTTTACTCCACATATCTGACGCTGATGTACACTCATTAACACTTGAACAGAAATCTTTATAATCTTGAGAACGATATTGCGTAATTAATAAACGAGCTTCATCAATTTTTTTTTCCAGTTTTGTAAGATTGTCCGGAGTTGGATTTTGTCTAAAATTCTTAAGTGCCAGTCTTCTTAAAGCTACCATCTCAGATAATTGAGGTTTCCAATACTTTTTTGGCCTAAAGTTTCTTGTCGGGTTATTACACACTTTGATTTTGGGTATATGCTTATCAACAGAAGTTTTAATATGTCTTTCTAAGTAATCATACATATCCTGGACATTACTATTTGCAAAGTTACAATTAGAGAAGTGGATCTGAAGGTATTCAGTATAAGCTTTCCAATCCGCTCTTTTAAAATTACGATTTTCTATAAGTGGGAATTGTTGCTGAAATTTCAATGACATCTTAAGAATTAGGTGATCGCTACCTAAATTTTCATTAAAAACTTGCCATTTAATTTTAATTCCTAAATCTGTAGACACAAAACTTATATCAGGAGAAGTTCTTTGCACGACACCATTAACCAGTTTCACCCTAGTAGCATCTCCATTGTTTATGCATATGAAACCACAATCTAATGAAGAGTTTAACAACTGATTCCCTCTTTGATCAATTTTATACGACCAGTTACTATGGTGCCCATTAAAATCACCAGCGATTATAGTTTTCTTAGATACCGTAGAAAATAAATTGTCCCAATCAGTTTGTTGAGTACGTATTGTGGGTGGACAGTAAACGGCTATAATATTCTCTAAATTGCCACAATTATAAATCTTAACGTAAACTGCTTCAATACCTGGATTACTAAGGCTAATAGTGCATGCATTGGATTGTAGTGATTTATGGACAAAAATTGCTACCCCGCCATATGAGTCATCTCTGTCTCGCCTATATATATTGTAACCACTGATAAACAAGTCAGAATCGGAGTCTAACCACGTTTCACTCACGATAGCTATGTGTATTTTCTCTTGAACCAATAAAGCATCAAAACTAGATAGTTTCGGTTTTAGACTTTGTGCGTTCCACTGACATATATTAATCGAGACATTTTTATTACTACTATCCATCAAAACAATTAAATAATGTCCTTAATATTCCTCTCCCACAAAAGATATTAACAAAATAGGACTTACATTCTTCGTAAATAATCTTTATAACCAATATTATTTTCTCCAAAATTGTACTGTTTTCACATATTATAACTTCTTCAAATTTTCGCATAAGACATTTCATTTTCTTTTTTCTTTCTTCTCTCTCCTCTTTATTTTTCTTTGAATCTTCTTCAGTTGGTCTTTGTTCACCCTCTGTTGTGGCTGTTGTTTCATTATCCATTTCCATAGCAAAGAGGTGATGGTCTGGGCCCTTTTGTTTAGTTCTCCCCTTCCTAGCAGGGTTTTCATTTTTACCATTGTACGAATTTTCCACTTCTTTTTCTTCCCATTGAATGATTTTCTGATTTACAGGCATAGGTTCATCGGCTATATTGACACAAGTATTAGTAGAAGCAGACTGGTCAATTGTGGTTGCGACTTTCTGATTAAGTGAGGTGTTAACTTTATCTTGATTTATGTTGAGACTTTCCTTATCCGACCTGAGAAAAACCTCATAAGCTTCCTTATACGAGAGATCTTTGTCACTCATAATTAACCGGATTTTTTTTTCTTTTAAAAAAGCCACACAAGATTTATCTAGGGCTATGTGAGGACCTTTACAGTTGGGACATGAGAAAGTATCTGTTTCGCAATTGATATGATATCCACCACATTTTGGACATATGACATTTTTGCTTGGACAAAATCTTTTAATGTGACCAAATTTCCAACAATTTGAACATTGATTCACTGGGAATGTGTAACGTTCTACTGGGAATCTGCAGCCGTATGCATACACAAATGAAGGACGTAAGCGACTTTTGAAGCATAATCTAACGGTTTCACTGTCTATCCACTTACCCTCCGACTCCATGCGTCTAAGCCTTTTAACGGATAGTATTTCAGATGAGCTGTTCACAGCATCCAAAAATTCTTTTTCCGACATGTCTAAGTCAACACCTTTAACAATTCCAAATGAAAAAGTAAGATCACTAGTGAGTTGCGTTCGCACTCCTAGTTGTGCCATTTTTTGACAATTAATAAGATTTTCTGCCTGATTTTTATCGTTGAACTGTATAAAGATTTTATATGGATTCTTGTAATGAATCCGGATAATGTTATTGATTTTCTCATTTCTGAGTATCTTTGCTAAAGCCATTTGTTTAGGCAACATCTCTTCAGAAGTCAAACATACCTCGATTTTTTGACAACTACCTTCATGTTCCATATCTTCTAACGATTTATCCGCTGACAAAGAATCACTTCTTATTAACCTCTTTGGCTTTCTATTCCTCATAACTGTAATAAAACCTTCCTCACTGCTTTCTTCACTAATTTCTCGCAATCTTTTTCCTCCAATCGATTTTTCACTATTATTTCTTACTTCACTACCCGCCACAGCACTCCAAGTAGGTTGTTGTAATTCTCGCATTAGATGCATTTCTTTCTCACAATCTTTAATTATCTCAGAGTCACTTTTATCATCATCATCATTACTACTAACTTCCGACATCATTCAGCAAAGCTGAGGGTAATAAATACCCGTTCGTAAACACCAACAATAACAAAGCGAATCAGCTATACGTGCGCGCGTAACGACGTCTCGCTAAACACTGATCTAGTTAGGTAGTGCAGTGCGATATCGCTAGCGATATGGTTACCTCCTACCTGGCGTAGGTATATAACTAAACTCATGTGAACTTTGACCGAGCAGGGATTGCTCCTATTACTATATGTATAGGTACTTACCTAGACCTAAATTGCGTGGATGGACGTAACGGAACGTTCAGGGCAACCCAATGGAATGCTAAGTACTAATACAACTACGACCCTGCGTGAGTCATCCTTTTAGGACAGCAATGTGTAACTTCGTAGTAGAGATGTGCCGAGTCAGGCTGACTCGAATACTGACTCGAGTACCTAGTAAGTACTCACATACTCGAGTACTCAAAATATAGGATTCAAATCCACAGTACTCGGATACAGGACTCGAGTACTTACAGTATTCGAATACCAAGTCGCGTATTTTAATCGCAATCTTGTACCTCCACGCATAAAGTCGAACTTTACATGCTTACAATTCGCGTAGCTTACTGAGTGAAGCTAGTCACGAGTGTCGCGCGTGACTCGACGTTCACAGCAATCAAGTATGAACCTGTTTAATGTTTACGTTTCTTAACAGCTGGCCGGTATCAGAAAGTTATTAGATTGTTTTCATATTTCTACTTAGTTTGTTAGTTATTGAATTGTGCTGCATCGTTTTCCTTCCGGGACTTGTGAATAATTGTGTGTGTAAGATGGCACCGAAAAAGAAATCGGAAGTGTAACTTTTTCACTATTCTAGAAGATAAAAAAGTGGAGTGTAAAGAATGCAAAAAAACGTTTGTGGAGTTTGGGAACACTACAAATTTATTGAAACATTTGAAAAAGATACATCCATTGATATATACAGTGTCCATAGAAAAAACCGGTAAGCAAAATGAAAATGAATGCTGTCCTATCGTCATATATAATACTTATGAACCGAAAGCAAGCTTTCGAAAACAAATAAAAAAGTACTCGAGTCTACCAAAGTACTCGAATACTCATGCTGGTACTCGAGTACCTATCCGAGTTCCGTGACTCGAATCCTGATTCGATTCCTTTTTCAACGAGTACCAAAATACTCGAATACCAAAAATAGCCGACTCGGCACATCACTACTTCGTAGCCGTCCAAGTACAAAATGTACGGAAAACAAATATCGCAAAAACGCATGCGATATTATCGGCCGGTAATAACGCACCTGTAGGGGGAGAGGGGGGAGAGCCTATAAGGCTCTCCCACACAGGCGCGGTCTTATCGGTCGGTAATACCGGATGCGTTATTGCAATAATGCGTCCCGAATCCTTGCACACAGTGACACAGCTGTGTTTTTATCGTCCAATACAATGATATTATATTAAAAATATCATTGGTCCAATAATTTTATTTCGTATTCGAGTCTGGCAGGTTTTTCCCTAATGTCGGGCAGATTATCATTTTTGTGATAGGTAGTCACACAATACAGTACCTACAGCTATTGTGATAAAAATTCTTCGTCTGATGAAAAATCAATAATCCTTATTATCGATTTTTAAAACACTTGTAACTTTCGGTGAAACCAAATTTCGTCCTTGCCTTGACGTACTATAGAACGATTTCGCAGCAGTGTGTGTGATCGCATGCGTCCCAATACAAAATAATTGTTCTAAGAACTCATATCGGAATATCGCAGGACGGAGGAACGCAAGCATCCTACGTCTATTGCGTCGATATTATCGCAGCAGTATATAACTTCGTAGCCGTCCTAGTATAAAATGTACTGAAAACAAATATCACAGCATCCGAAATTATCGGCCGATAATAACGCGCCTGTGGGGGAGAGCCTTAAACAGCGCTTTTACTTTGGAGCTGTAATTTTCTTTCTGTACTATTAAGTATAGAGGTGTTGTTGGTATTCGTAGTTATGTAGTGACGTGCGGTTAATCGTACCAACGTCCTCTATCTATAGTATAGATAGAGGATGTTAGAGTTGATTAAAAAGTCAGCCTGTTTATTATATTACCTATCTATACTATACATTCAGGCCGACTTTGTAGGCCAAAAGCGCACAAGAGGTTTTTTTTTTGTTTCTTTATGTTGTTATAGGCTTGCGTTTGGCCGCAACTCATCTGATCTTAAGTGATGATGCGGCCTAAGATGGAGCACGCTTGCCTAGGATAAACCGGTTTACTCGTGCCTTGAAGATACCTAGATTATATGTTTCTGGCCGTGATGCGGCGTGCCGTTGCAGCTAACCACTTGGATTTTTAGGTACCTATATGAAACCTCATGATATGAACGCACTGACTTTTTTTTTTTTTTATGGGACAAGCCCGCCACACTATTCCCTAACCACTGTAACTCCTGTAAGCCAGAATCAACAGTGGCGACCACCAGAAAAGCGCCAGAGCAATGAAGCTCGACGAGTCCCAGAGAAACGATTCAACTGTCTTGGATCCCGCAACGAAATTAATCAGAAAAGAACAGCGGAGGAGTAAGAAAAACATATTTTCCACTTCCCTCCAAATCAAGCAGGAGACAGAACAGAACTAGGCCAATAGGCACAAAGGGACGTTTACAACTGGGAGAAACCCAGTTGCTAAGCACCACGGATTATAATTGACATAATTAATGGGTCCTAAAAAGTGAGCTGTTACATTAAATTTGATTCCAATAATAGGTATGGCAAAATCGATTGAACGCACGGAAATTAGTTCTAGTTTCCACAAGGTCCGCATAATAAACTGCTCCGGATGTAGCCTGTACACTATCCAACATAATATTGCGTTCTTTCTGCCAAAGAATACACTCCCATAAGACATGATGTGCAGATTGTTCGTATTCACAGTCAGATGTAGAACATTGACACAAAGGCGAAGCGACCAGCTTGAAAGAAAATAATTTACTTTTAAAGTTGCCATGTCCTGTTAGAAATTGGGCAACTGGGTTGTGGAGGTCCGATAGGCAGTCGCTCCATGTAAAACACTGGTATTCAGCTGCATCCGGTTAGACTGGAAGCCGACCCCAACACAGTTGGGAAAAGACTAGGCAGATGATGATGACAAAAAATATCAAATTATTTAACTATAATTTAACTCTCTGCTGTCGTGTGGTGTCTCCAGCAGAGGGTGTAAGTACCTATCCAAAATCTATGTTTATTTTTACGACGATGTGATCTACGATAATAACTACAGAAACTTCTTCGACGAGAAGTACTGACGACGAAATGCCCCGGTTCGCAATAGAACCTACAAAAAAGAAACCTACTGTTTGGATTGGACGGAGCAACTAGCCTCAACTCTCTGACTGACTGACTCCTTAACAATTCAAAAGTGCTTGTAAATGGTTTATTTGAAATAAATGATTTTGAGTTTGAGTTTGAACCGAGACGATGCGGCGGTCCTGCTAACCGTATCGTCTCGGTTCTATTGCGGTCTCTTATTTCTACTGCGGTATTCTTATTTGGTATTTTGGTTGTATGCAAAGTTTTAAAACTCATTTAAGGAGGTGAGCGCAAGAGTGGCCTACGTATCTTTTCCAGACACAAAGCATTTTAAATTGTGTCTGGAAAGGATAGGCCACTCTTGCGCTCACCTCTTCATTTTTTGTCGATAAATATCTAGCTCCGACATAGTTGTCTAAGTGTGGGTGTACTATAAACCTCTGCCTACTCCGTCTGGGATATAGGGATGATGCAGTTTTAAGTTACGTGTTGTTAAAGTTTTAAAACTCATTTTGTGTTGATAAATATCTAGCTCAAACATAGTTGTTTATGTGTGGGTGTACTATCAACCTCTGCCTACTCCTTCTGGGATATAGGAATGATGCTATTTTATGTTACGTGTTGTTAAAACTCGGTGTTCCTCAACTTAAACACTAAAAGGAACCGTTTCATATTATGTAAAAATAAATCAAAATATTTTGATGATTTAAAAAAAAACGGCTTCGAAAACCGTTATGTGGAGTATGTCGAAAAATCATAAATAATTAGTACTATAATCACCTGTAAGGATATTACGGTTTTCTTTGCCGTTTAGAGATAATTCGATTGTGCATACTAGCCCCATACAAATTTTTCGTAAAAAAAATATAATTCTTTCGGTTTTGTGCAGAATTAACTCGGGTGTAATTTTTGTATATAGTAGTAACTAATAGAAGCAATATCCGGCCAAAAATTTGGCACTTGCAAATTGAAATCCCTATATCTATGAAAGTCGATTTTCAGCCCACCGTGGGGCGGTCCGCTAGTCGAATACTAATCCATACCTACTACCATACTATCCATACTTCCATACTAATAGGTATCATAAATGCGACAGTAACTCTGTCTGTTACGCTTTTACTATAAAACAGCTGAACCGATTTTGATGAAATTTTGTATGAAAAAAGTAGCCTACGTTCTTTCCCAGGGTTCAAGGGAACCCTAGGGAAGAACGTAGGCTACTTTTTAACCGACTTCAAAAAGGAGGAGGTTCTCAGTTCGGTTTTTTTATGTATGTACATCGATTACTCTGAGATTTATGATCCGATTTACGTGATTCTTCTTTAGTTTGATGCAGAGTAGTTGCCATTTGGTCCCATAAAAATTTTACATTGTTTGGCCCAGTAGTTTTCATTTTATGAATTTTTTTTTATTTTTTGCACAATTTATTTTTATGTTTGCGCTTTTACACTTAAATTGCGTGAATGTCGGTTATCGCGGATGCAGACGAAGTTGCGGATTAAAAAAAAATATTTACAAAAAGACAACCGCCTTCAAAAAGTAAAAAATAACTTTCAATTCGCAAGTCGGTGGCAATACAAAACAATAAGCAAAACCAAAGCCGCCGACTTGCGATTTGAAAGTTATTTTTTACTTTTTGAAGGCGGTTGTCTTTTTGTAAATATTTTTTTTTTAATCCGCAACTTCGTCTGCATCCGCGATAACCGACATTCACGCAATTTAAGTGTCGTTTTACACTTTTTATTAAGCGGGGCTACTGTGATGAATGAATGAATGAATGTCGACACAGCTAGGCATCGAGTTTGGTGTGTCATTTCTCATAATATTGCATATAATATTACAACGCCATTAGCTGCGCCGCGCTGCGCTGTTCTGCCTTCGCTGTACGCCGCGCTTAACTGTGCTATAGGGGACTCCTTGAGAAAAGAACAATATTTATTATTTATACCTATTTTCTGTTTTACCAGATGGTGCAACCCCCAGCGCCTGGACTTCATGGCGTTTGTGGGCAAGGATGTGTTCGCCATAGCCCACGATATTTACATCATTTTCTTTAACTACAGAACGAACATTGAAACAGTCTATGAAGCGAACAGCGACACAGCAGGAGATGGAGTGGATGCTATAGCTGGTAAGGCGGCTAGTACTTTACACAGTAGAGCAGGCAGGAGTTGAGGGCGTTTAGCTGCTGACACTCAGACCCTACATACTGTTCGACATTCATTGCTCAAACAACCAGGGCCCGATCTAGCTATTTAGCCGCTCCGGGCAAAAATAATATTCGCCGCCCATTACACTAACACCTTATAACGTTCTAAGTCATGAGCTTGAAATAAGATCGATGCTTGAAATATACTATTTGGTCGGGCTGCTTGGCATGGTCATTTTTATACGATTTTTCAGTACTTCAGATAAAATTGAGGACTTTGTGCAACGGCCGCGCACTCTCAATTTTGCCACCGCTCTGTGCATTTGCCCGGCTTGCCCCGCCTGAGATCGGGCCCTGCAAACAGCATTTGTGGTCAGAGTGTTTTTTTTTTATAATAGGTACTTATCGAAATAATTTTCAGTATCTCCACTCCGGAGATTAGCGCATCAAACAGAAAAAAGAAAACTCCTCAAATTTATAATTTATATAAATGATTAATGAATATAGATTTGACACTACACAACTACGTCCTATTCCAATCAAGTATGTGCAAATTGCACATACTTGATTGGAATAGGACGTGCACATACTTGAGTGGAATAGGACGTAGTTGTGTAGTGTCAAATCTATATTCATTTATATAAATTATAAATCTGAAGAGTTTTCTTTTTTCTGTTTGATGCGCTAATCTTCGGAGTGGAGATACTGAAAATTATTTCGATAAGTACCTATTATAAAAAAAAAACACTCTGACCACAAATGCTGTTTACTTGAAATAAGTCAAAGTAAAAGCATTTTAAAGAATCATGGTGAGATCCATACATTCATTTGTATGAAAAAAAAGAATAATTTAGAGAGTTTAAAATATTTTCCAATGAGAAGAATACATTACTAGGAGTAGATTTGAAACCCCCGCATAATTAAAATATTACGAAATTAAAATAAAACCCGTTTTCGTTCCATCTCGATGCCCATTTTGTGTTTATAAAAAAAAGAAAGTAGCTAGCGACGTTAACGGATCTATCAAAATGGCAGACAAGTGGTGACAAGTGTGTAGAAAAAAAACATTATTTGTTATATTATTTCCCGTAAAACGATGCAATTTCAGTGTAAGAACTGCGAAACGGCGGTGGTCAGTGTCACTGTAAGTTACTGTCAGTCGCCGTTTCGTTCTGTAATAATGAGCTTTTTGTTTGTTAAACTGTTAACTTTTATTTGCGGAGTTTTAAAAATATTGTCCTGAATATACTCTTTAGGTACCCAAGAAAATAAGAATTAGAATTTCAACTTCTCTAAACATCTTAATTTTTTTTTTGTACTTATCCTGACATGATTCTTTCAACCATTTACAGGCACTATTGAATTGTCAAGGAGTCGGTTAGTCAGAAAGTTGAAGCTAATTGCTCGTTCCAAAACGGTAGGGTAGGTCTATAACGAGCGAGCAAGAAACTCAACTGACACTCTTCGCAAACAAGTTTTTACAAAATACTTGTTACATTATTCTTGTTGCTTGATGCTTCTATATGTAAAACCAATGTAGGTGAAGAGCATTGATATAATACATTAAAATAAAGATAAAAGCAGTTAAGAGATGACCAATGTCATCTAATCATTTTTGATATCTTTCTAGAACGTTCCTCTGCCATTCGTACATGACATAGACAGACACATTCCATATTTGTTTCAGGTCATCGTACATTCACGTTCGCATTTGCTGAAAAGAAACATAATGCCCGGATAATGATTATGATGTATCCGTCATTTCATTTAGTGGCTGAAATCAAAGGTGAGCTTTAAAAAACATTTCAACATTTTCAAGGTTCGTAATTCACCGTACCTACATTATTATTCACATACGTCTCTTCTACGTCCTTCCTCTTTTCGAATCGATGTTTTTTATTTGTTAGAAAGAAAGAAAAGAAAGAAAAATGCGTTTATAATAATAAAAAAAAATATACCTTAAAACTATAAAAATACACAATTTGTCCGTATGGTGTCGTATCACAGCATAGTGGCGTTTTTAATCTCCTAAGGTGAGGGGTGCAGGTGTAGGGACACTTTGGGCACTGTAGTAAGTGGGTCACTGTAGTGGTGGCCATTGTCAGGTCAGATACACCGCATTCACAAAGGGCGTCGACGGTGCGGTGTGGTCTATAGTTCCCCATTCTGGTAGAATGTGACGTGTTTGCAGCGGCCTACTTGGATGCGCTTGGGAGCGCTTTCGCAGATAACTTCAGACTTCATCCTAGAGTTGAACGAAGTTGGGTGGTCTAAAGTCTCAACTGTAGGTGTTGGCAAAATGGAAGAAAAAAATCAGTAATTCTGAGATTGTCGAAGATTGACCAAATTCGCGCACTGACAGACTACTTTTATCGAGAAATTACTTAGTTTCTGGGACCGATACTTTATAAATAATATTTAATTATATTGCTAGATTAGACCAATGACGTATTATGAATAGACGCGTCATAGACGAACATTAGTGCACTTTGAAATGGCGCAAACTTTTATATTTACATACCAGTAGGCACATACAATTATACAGTGCGAAGAAAAGGACAGAAGCATACAGCGTATACCTGTTAGAAAAAGATAAACATACATATTTTGTTACGTCAGTTATGTGTGAATTACGAGCGATACTGACGTATAGCCGCGACACTGGATGGTACGTGACTAAGTGAAACCCCGGCAATTGCCTTGCTTTAATATTGCCATTATTGAGCGTGGATAACGCATCTACGTGTGTAATATATCATTGGATTAGACACACAACTTTTATCTTAGCCTACCTACCTATCATTATTTAGTATGCATTTAATTTGATATGTTAAGTAATTCCGGAATCCCGTGACGTTTTTCTTCGAAGCCTTACCGTATCAATACTTTTTTTTTGCGGAAAATGAACATTAAGTAAATATGTATTCAAATATTCGATCCCATTATTACTGACACACCGACTCCGTAATTCCAAAGTAAGTTAGTAATTATTGACAGCATCATTAGCGCAGATGCTAGGTGATTGGCTGCTACTGTGCGTGTCACGGGTTTGCTTCCCGCATGATACTGATATTTGTTTGGCCGGTTTTTCCGGTTCTGGTTCCTTGTGTACTTGTGTATCCGAGTAAGGGCACTGACACACATGCTCATTACTAGCATGCTCAAACCAATTAGCTAGTAATGAGCGTGTGTCAGTACCCTCAATTTTTGTAAACACATCCATGATATTATAGGAGAGATTCCTAGTGTGGGGCGTTGTGTAGTAAAATAGGTACCGAATTTTCCCCTCGTAAATTTTGGTTATTTCTAGCGGCGGGTGCAAAAAGATTCAAGGGTATTACCATGATGGAAGGCAACCTGATCGCTGGTTTAACTGGCTTCCCCAACTACGTGATGAGTGTGTGGTGTTGGCGCACCAACCATCAGCTCTACAGTATCGAGACCGGCGTCGATCGGCGCAGTCAGATCTTCGTGTGAGTTTATTCAAGATGATTGGTGCCTTAGGAGCTTTGCTGACTATAACACTGTTGCTTAAAACTGCTTTTAGTCGGTAGAATTGTATTTAGAACATTCTACAATAAGTAAATAATATAGTGAGTCATTCACAAATCCTGAAAAATGAAGCTGGAGCATACAACATTTTCAGCGTTGCTTTTTTATTGCTTAGTTATTTTGGCAGTCCGTATGGTGTCGGACGTAAAGAATAGCACCATCCCATATCTTCCCGTGGGTGTCGTAAGAGGCGACTAAGGGACTTACCAGAGAATGGGCAGCAGCGTTTTCTGTGACTTTGTAACATCCATACTGCGATCGCCAATCCGCCTGCCAAGCGTGGCGATTGTGGCAAAACCCCCGCTTGGGGAGGCCTATGTCCAGCAGTGGATGTCTTTCGGCTGAAATGATGATGATTTTGGCATTGTACCTCAATAGATTGCTGAAAACAGCTATGCGCTTTTTTAATCGTCTTTCAAATGTCTGCCTTTTTCATTATCACCATCCAACACCCTCATGATCACTCACTGCTGGACGTAGTCGTTTCTTTATTCGTGCCAATGTCTACGCTACAGGGCCTCAAGTCTGCTATTACAATAGTGTCAGAATGGTCTATCATTGATTTCATACTTGTTGATTTTGACAAGATTGGTATTCTACTAATATAATGGCGTCATTAAGAAAATCAATGATAGACCATTCTGACACTATTGTAATAGCAGACTTGAGGCCCAGTACCAGTGTCACTGTAGTTTTATTAATGACCTCCTATTTTAGATTTTTTTGTAAATCTGCAGGGCCAGTCGCACGCACATGTTAATTTGCCAGTGTTGGGGTGATGGTTTGAACGTTTGGGAGGTGGCGCGCTGCTACAAGAAGTGCTTTGTGCTGAAGAGGCCAAGGGAGGAGGTGTCCAGCTGGGAAATGTTGAAACCTAAGCTCAGTGATGTTTGCTGGAGCTTCGACGGGCAGCTGTATGCTATCGATCCACAGGCCAATTTATACAGTGTAAGTTTTGTGCTCAATGCAAGAAGCTCTCTAGAAGCTTGCTCTAGAGAAGAGGTCACAAGAACGACTGTTGAGCCTGGACTCTTATTGTGTTCGATTCACAGGATGTTCAAAGTGTTATATTGGATTTGGACAGTCACCCATAAGATTCAAATGATAAAACAATGAGAATTGAATCAGAATTGGATTGTATGCAATCTATACTAATCCATACTTCCATACTTAATACTTTTTTTACTTTTTAATATTATAAATGCGAAAGTAACTCTGTCTGTTACGCTTTCACGATGAAACGGCTGCACCGATTTTGATGAAATTTGGTATGAAAATGGCTTGGACCCTGGGAAAGGACATAGGCTACTTTTTAATCGGTGACTGCATCCGCGATAACCGATACCCAGGCGAACAAAGTTTCGGGCAAAAGCGAAAAGCGAAAAATTATAAATGCGAATGTCGCTCAGTCTGTTACGGTTTTATGATGAAACGGCTAAACTGATTTTGATGAAATTTGGTATGAAGGTAGCTTGAACCCTTTTTTTTTATCGTGTGACTATCCCCCGTCCGGGGAAGACGGGGGGGTGTGCCGGACTCGTACCGGCTAAATCCACCACGGTGTTGCTCCCATCGGGTTATGCTACCCGGCTACCCGCCAATAACGTAGGTGGGTCCTGTCGACCTCGGCGGTCTAATTGCCGCCGAATCCTCTAGTGTGACGCGCGGGACACGGCGCGCCGCCTACACAGGCCTGCATCTGGTCGGGTGGTGGCCTGCCCGTAAGTCAACCACCCGCAGGCCGGCAACTCATGGAGGGGCCGGAGGTCATTAAGCGCCCTCCGGCGCCCTCCGGCAGTCTCCGGCGGTCTCCTGGAGGGAAGCGAGGCAGTTGCTTCCCTCACCCTCTCTGCCGCCTCTTTTGCATGCATGACTTGCTCGCAAAAAGAGGCGACAGCCTCCCACGCACTCTCGCTCCGGACCATCGAAAAAACGATGTTCGGGAGCGAGAGGTCACCTACTGCTGCAGAGAGTTCACGGCGCTGCTATGTTATTCTGTAAGAACTCACTCCAGTTCTCACGTCTGATTCCGCGGTGAAAACTGTTTTAGGTATACTATAATTCGATAACTACTACGCTAGCGCCACTGAATACCAACTTAGGTGAAGCGAACTATTATTACGTTACTATTTTAGCGAATACCAAATACTTTTCACTTCAGGTAAGTGAAATCGGAAATGAGATAGGATTCGAATTCGCGGGTGAATTCTTACAGAATCGCACTGCTGGTCTGCCCAAGCTGGGCACTCTGCCAGCGTGTGCTGCGCCGTGTCCTCCAGGCAATCCCCGCAGTGGTGACAACCTGGTGATTGTTCGCGGCCTATGCGACACAGATACTTCCCGAAACAGCCATGTCCGATCAGTATCTGCGTCAGCCGGAACGTGAGGGCGCCGTGTCGGCGCCCAAACCAATCCTCCATGACGGGTCTTACCGCCAAAATCACGGCGTGCCCTAAGATAGCTTGAACCCTGACAAAGGACATAGGCTACTTACTAACCCGCGACTTTGTCTGCATACGCGATATCTGAAGTTCACGCGGGCAAAAGCTAGTTCAATGTAATCCAATTCTGATTCAATTCTCAGGAGATTTCATTAACTTGAACATAGATAAGTAGCGAAGTGTTCACTGTACATCGAACTTGCCACGCCGCAGTAATTATTTTAAAGGTTTTACATGAGTGTGAACTACTCAAAACTCTTCTCTTTTGATTCTACAGATGAGTTCCCAAGGCATAGGGTTAAACAGAGTACTGGAGTGGTCAGATAAAATAGAAGGACATAGAAATACCTGCGTGTGCTCCTTTCTTAGTGGCGTACTTATCTACGGACCCGATGAGCACATAAGGGTAAGTTATACAGGGTGGAGATGGCAATAGCACACAAGGATCATGGTAGAATTTGGTGTAATTGTTTTTATTGAGCATTAATAATATTAAATTATGACGCCACAAGTTGCCGCTCTTCTCATGGCGGCACCACACTTCGCTATGCGCTATGCGTTATGCGCCTTATTCGCCCGCATACGACGAAGTGTGGAGGGTTTATTCGTCTATATTTGCTTTATTCGCCCGCATAACGCATAAGCGCGAATAGCAAATACGCCTATCCGTCCACCTGTCGGTTTTTTGACACACTTCAAAGGACACGAATAAGCGCAGCCACAGTCAACACGTCCATTTAAAATAATTAAATAATTTCTTTATTTAACTTACACAAAGTTTTTTACTAACAAATAACACGCAATGACATTTAAACACAGAGAGAATTCAGAAGATGTAGCAATGGGCCCCAAACTAGGCACAGCCTGTATCTTGGTGACCCAATTACAAAACAACATATTTACATTTTGTCATGTTCTGCTAGCGCCAGGTTTGTGTGTCGCTGACAAATTATTACCAAGCAATTTATTAAAATAAGATAAAACAAAAGATTATAAAATTATAAAAACAAAAATTAAAAACAGAAAAAACTAAAAAACAGAAACAGTTATAGTGAGTGTGTGGTGTGAGTATGTGTAAAAGTGTATTTTGAGCGTGAGTGAGTGGGTATTAACTGGTACTACAAAGTAGCGTTTCCGTTTCCTCGTAAGTCCGGCCCTGCAGCCATTTTTTGAGTATTGTTTTGGCCTCATGGTAACTACTCGGAATTACGGTAACTTTGCTAATATTATTAAACACTCGGATAGGTAAAAACGAAGAAAACCGGGTAGCAAAGAGGGTTTTTGTTTTTGGGAGTGGAATCCTTTCAGGTATTTTTCTTCCCTTCTTACTGGAGCTAGATCGACTGGGGTTGGCTTTTAAGAGGTTTAAGATTGACCCCAGGACGAACAGTTGGCGGACGCGTAGAACCCCCGATTCCTTGTACAATTCGTCGGTAGAGTAGCGCCTTGGTTTCCCCAAAAGCACCTTGAGTACAGCCCGCTGGGCTCGCTCCAAACCCAACATGCACGTCTTGGCAGCACTGCCCCAGACACTAACACAATATTGCAAGGCAGATTGGCATAGAGAGTCATAAACCTGAATACGGACATCCTTAGGGGCACCGGCTCGTAAGAGTTTTGAAACGTAAATAAATTTACGGGTCTTTTTTGCGAGCGTTCGGATATGATCTTTGAAAGATAAGTTCTGATCAATGATGACGCCCAGATATTTAGTAGCCTCTACTCTCATGATGGCATCGCAGTTGCAGTTAGAAGCTGAGACTGGTGCTGCAGTTAACACATTGCAGTGGTGGTTGTGTATCTTTAAGGAATCCACACTTGGTCTACTAGATTGAGCAGAGTAAAAGGTCAGGAAGTTTGTCTTTTTAATGTTCAGTGTCAACAAATTTAGTTGAAGCCATTTTATTATTTTACCCATTCCTTTCTCCGCTACATTCATAGCCTCTTCCCATGAGGCTCCGTGGAAAATTACAGCTGTGTCATCAGCGTAGCAGATGACATCCGACTGAGCCAATTCCATCTTCAGAATGTCATCAATGTACATGATGAAGAGGGTGGGCCCCAAAATACTCCCACCCCGGTGGGGCACCCCGAAAACTACCGGAAGGCTCCTGCTGACCTCAACCCCAATCTTAACAAGCTGATGTCTATCAGACAAGTAACTGTTGAACCAATCTAGAGACAGGCCTCTGACACCAAAAGATTCGAGTTTTTTCAGCAGTCTGCAAATTGAGACGGTGTCAAAGGCCTTAGCAAGATCGAGAAAGACACCAGCTGAGCGGAGACCCTTATCAACATTGGAGGCGATAATGCCAGTCAAAAGACCCACAGCTTGTTCAGTAGACTTACCTCGCCGAAAGCCAAATTGTCTCTCCGAAAGCAAAGAGTTTTTCTCTAGAAAACTGATAAGACGGTTGTTTACCAGTTTCTCCAGGATTTTGGATGGAACACAAAGCAATGATATTGGCCTGTAGTTATCAGGAGAATTTTTGGTCCCATTTTTGTAAATAGGCGTGATTACAGCCGTTTTCCAGCATGTCGGAACAGTTCCAGTTTGCATGCTCAGATTGCATATAAATTTTAAGGGTTCCAAAATAAAAAATTTTATGTGTTTTAGGAGCAGAGGCCGAAGTTCATCAAGGCCTGGAGCACTGTCGTCTTTGAGGTTGTCTATAATGTTACTTATTTCTTGATTGTCAGTTGGGTGAAGGAACAGTGAGTCTTTAGGCGGGCTTCTACTTTCAAACCTGAGGCTTTCTTTGTCTCCTTGAGTCAGCTGCTCGTCTAATATATTGGTAGCCAGGTTCTGACCAACTGAAACAAAGTACTCATTACATTTATCTAGAGAGGTGTTGCTGTTTCCTTTAAATCTTAGCAGTTCTAGGTTGTCGCTGGTACGTTTAGGAACTTGACATATTGCTCTGACAGTCCGCCAAAGCTTTTTTGGTTGTTTGCAGTTACTTACTAGCTCTTGCCTCTCATAATCAGCCTTGCGCTGGCGCAAAATTTCGTTGCAGTGGTTCCTGTACCTTAAGTAGACAGTTTTTTGAATATCATTGTCCGGCTGTTGTTTAGTCTGAGCATGAAGAAAGTCTCGGTGACGCATGCATCTAATGAGGCCGGGTGTGATCCAGGGTTTTAAGTTAAATTTAGAACGGCTGACCTTAATTTTTGATGTGTGTTTATTTATTATGTCTGACAGCGTCTTGTTAAAAAGAAGTACTGCATCTTCTATGTTAGTAGTAGACGTAACATCCGCCCAATCAAGCCGGCTTACTTCTTCTATTACCTTGGAGTAATCTGTTTTGAGTGTAAGTCTGATTTTGCTTTTGACTTTAGGATTATCGAAATTGATTCCGAGCAGAACAAGATCATGATCCGACACCGAGGCCTTACAAACAATTCCCTGGGCAGAGGTGCCTTTAAATTTAATGTAGCCGTGGTCCAGGCAAGCTTTTCCTCGAGTTGGATGAGTGATCGCTGGTAATAACCCGTGCTCTGCCAATAAACACTGATAGGTGGTATGGACGGAATTCGTTAAGTCATTTAATAAGTCAATGTTGATATCACCCGTCACAACAACACAAGACTCGTGCTTCAATTTGTCTAAAGAATCATCTAAGGAATTCAAAAAACGATCGACGTTAGTAAAAGAAGGTGAGCGGTATATGCCAAGGAGTGTTATTTTATTGTGTATTTTAATCTGCAAACAATTAGCGTCGTCAAAGATTGGCTCTGAGACTGACGCAGTCCAGGCCTCCTTAATGTAGACAGTAACTCCGCCACTCTTATTAATTATTTTTGTTGTATGGTAGCTTTGGTAGCCGGGTAATTGGTAGATAACGGAGTTTTCGTTTAACCAACATTCTGTCAGAACAATCAAATCAGGTTAGAAGTCAAGGCGGCACAATGATGCCTGCAGGCTGAGGAAGTTTTTGTGCAAGCTCCTGATATTTAAAGTCAATACCCTGAAGTTATGCTCGACGAGTAAGTTCCCGCAAAGCTCTAGTTGATCGATAGTGCGGCATGGTATGCTCATGGTCTCGTCTATTTCATTTAGCAGGTCAGTTTTATCCATAATCAAGACTTAATTTGAGAGTAAGAGCTAAAATGAAAGTAATTAAGGCCGCATTTTTATTAAATAGTGTTTGTATGACACGCCGATGCGAGAACTGCACATAGTAATGAGATAAAGTTGACATTTGTGAAATGATGTGTATTTGAGGTGTCCCGGTGTTTATATATGTATTGAAATGTAATTTTATGTGATTGTGTGGTGACAAAAAGTATTTATGCGGTGTAGCATTGTGTAGGAGTATAGCGAGTGTTATAACTGTTATTATGCATAATATTAAAACTATTAGATTACAAGAAAAAACTACAAACAATAAATTTAGGAGAAATAAGTTACAATTGTTTATATTATAATAGGAGCATGATACACAACCTAGGTACAAGGTGAGATTAGGTATTTTAATTATTTTATCTATACAATTGATTATGTTAAAAAGGATTGAATACCAAGCATTATATAATTTACCAAGGTAGAATTGTGACTTATTAAACAATACCAAAAGTTTGATTTTAATTAGGCGTATCTGATAACAGATTCGCTTCAGCATGCGTTCCGAGAAAAAGATCGAGTTCCTTAATACTTCTGATATTGATGGCTGGCTGCCCCTCAAGCTTACGAACGAGTATACGTCCGTTGTTTGTCCAGCAGTATTTGTGACCAGTACTCTGCGCGCGGGCACGAGCTTCGCGAAATAAGATGCGGTTTTCCTTTGTGAGATGCTCGTTGACATAGATCTTACGCATAGGACCTTGGATGTCAATGTCCTTAGAAGAGAGATTGCGCCTGGTTTTAGACGCCTTAATTAGCTCATCTCTTTTAGACCTTTTGAGTAATCTCACGATGACTGGCCTAGGAAACTTAGTGTTTGAATCGGGGGTAGAAGTTTTTTTTAAGCCTGCCCGAGCACTCCAGTCGATGTCATCCATTGTTAGCTGAACACCGAGCTTAGTCGCGGTTAGAAGGACAGTGTGGTTAAGTTGTTCGGAGGGGGATTCTTCAATGCCCAAAATCTCTATTTCATTACGCATGGCTGACTGCATCTGATTGTTTAATTGCTCCTTTAAATTAAAAATTGTATCGTTTAAAATACCCACTTGCGAATTGCTTTGTTCGAGGGACTTAATTCTCTCTTCATAGCCGTCAAGACGGGCATTGCATTGGCTGACACCGTCGAGCAATGATTTCAGTGATAACTTGACTTCATCCATGTCCGTACGCATTAGCCGAATTTCAGCGACAAGATCAGCAAATGACACAGAGTTCTCAGTAATATCTCTCGCGGGCGATCCTATAGCCATGCGCTTGTACCCGCGCGATTGGGTATTTATGTTCGAGACGTCAAGTTCGACGCACGTAGACGGGCAAACGGGAGTATTGCTGTTATCAGTGCGAGGTGTCTTAGCACGACAGGTAGGACACAACCAGTTATCAATATGCCTGTTTGTGTCGATTAAAGTTGCGTTGACACATATTTTATGATAGTTGGCTTCGCAGTTAGAACACTTAATTAGTCTATCAGTCGTTATGTCTTGCTTACAAGCTTCACACAAAGTATTCATAACGCGGTTTGTTTATATTTTTACTACTAAGTCTCAGCTGGTATGCGGGCGAGCGCGTGACTTGCGCGTGATAATCGTGCAGAGCAGTACAGC
Organism: Charanyca ferruginea; assembly: GCA_947361185.1. Taxonomy (NCBI): domain Eukaryota; kingdom Metazoa; phylum Arthropoda; class Insecta; order Lepidoptera; family Noctuidae; genus Charanyca; species Charanyca ferruginea. The sequence goes on along the minus strand of OX376057.1, from coordinate 7,690,705 downwards.
AGTATCCCGTACCGCCGTGGAGTGAGCGCGACGGATATAATATGATGTGTAATGGTCGCGACGACGTTCGGTGACTCACCCGTACCGGTCAGCTGTTCAAAGTTTATGTTTTGCACTGACTTAAAAACTGTTAGATCTTGAGCAATAACAGTTTAAATATCGAAGCACTGGCACTGTTTAATAGATATTTACTTCAGCTTTATACTGGTATAACTTATAGGTATAGTAATGCACTTTTTACTAGGTTTTGGGAATTAAAACTGAGAGCGTTTAAAAAGACGTGCGCTAGCGAACTTCGCAACCCGTTTTTGTTTTTTCAAAAGCCAAACACACCACTGACCACATATGTTTGGCACACCGGCACGAAGTGTGGATGGCGTGTTTGTTGTACGCTCACATAACAAATATTTGGCGAATACAGTGTAGCCGCATAGCAAATAACGCATAATGAAGTGTGGTGCCGCCTTCACAAGTTTGAAAACCAATATTTAATATGGTTTTTTATTTTGGTTACATTTATATGCTCTTTAGTATGTATATCTGTTTTTTTTTTTAAATTTCGTTGTAAGGGTTTTTTTGATAGTTTCAAAATTTTCTTATGAACTAGTATTACCAGTATTTTAATTTTTTGTCGTATCGTCGTCCCCACCTTGATAGAACACACCTTGTATAAGAAAGAATTAACAAAATTTAAAAGTACCTAGCTTTGTCTTTTTCTTTAGCATTCGGGAATTTCGGGAATACGACAGTTTTCGCTAGATTTTATGTGCTTGTACTTCTAGAACTTGCCTATAATTTACCACACCGAAATTGAGTAGACAATAACTGGTTTCAGCAGGCGTAGCATGACAATTCTATCTCTACTCTACGTAGAATAGACATAGTTCTTTCTATCCTACTTGACATCTCTATCCAACCGAGCATGAGCCGACTGGTAGACTCGCGTTTCTACGTAGAGAAAGACATATTATCTTTTCTTTCCATAGCAACGCCGGGGTGCTGTGTTGTAGCTAGACGTTAAAAATTTTACGATAAAATTGCGTTTCGTTGTCGACAAAAATGTGTCAATCGTTACGTTTTATCACCTTTTGAACGTTTATTTATTTACTTAGAGACAACAAACCGTGTAATAATAAGTAGACATAGGTTAGAACTTAATAATATAGGTAACAAATAAATATTATGTACACTACTCTTATCCACATTGTAATGTTATTCAAAGAATCAAAGCAACAACGAAACGTTATTTTTATTGTGACGGCTGTCGAGTGTCGGATTGATTTGGATTTACAAAGTATTAAAGTAAATAAATAACAAAACATTTAAGAAAACAACCATATTAAAAATTTAATTGTCCAAATGTTTCGATTATGGAAAATAAATAGACTTGCTTTAGAAATAAATTGACTATAAACAGACTGCGGCAAAAAAAAGTAAGTACGAGTAAATCTTAGTGAACGACTAAATCGTCGTAATCGAAGTGAATTACTAAATAATTAGCATTGTGCATTGGATACACCAATGCACAATGCTAATTATTTATGGGCCCAGGCATGCTCATGGTCTACTGATTGTAGTGGATTTTCTGTTTTTGGGAAACGGTTGTGTGCTACGGTAAAGTAGCAATACGACGGTTGAGATTTCGTCGGTGGCGGCCGGTAAAGGTCGAAAGAAAACGCGGCGTGAGAGTGCTGGTAAAGGTACGCATTGCGGTTAAGCAATTATACGATGGATTTCGTCGGAAATACAGTAAATGGACTTGGCGGTCAGCAACAATTGGAAGGTATTGAAAATTGGACCACATGGTCATACAAAATCAAGGTCATCCTGCGGGCGGCTGATCTCCTGAGTGTCGTAGAGGGAACATCCCCGCTCCCTCCGGTACAAAACTTGGAAGAGCGCGAAAAATGGATGGTGAAAGATGCAAAAGCGCAAGGTATGTTGGTTACACGCATATCAGAGAAGGTAATACCTCAAATAGTAAGCTGCAACACAGCTAAAGAAATATGGGATAAATTACACACAATCTACGAACAACGTGGCGAGTTGTCGGTGCACATACTCCAACAGGAATTTTTTTCAATGAAATTTGAAGACAAAGAAACAATGTCTCAGTTCTTAGGACGGTTTGAAAGTCTCCTGTGTAAGTTGAAAAATGTCAATGCTGAAGTTAGCAAAACCATGGCTATTACAAAGATAACTTCATCACTCCCAACAAAGTTTCAACACTTTGTGTCGGCTTGGGAATCGGTGCCAGCAGAAAAGCGAACTATGGATGAGTTAACAGCAAGGTTACTGATTGAAGAACAGCGCTACACTTCTAAGCATGCAGAGGAAGAGTCAACAGCATTTGCGTCTAGGTCTGCAAGAAAATGTTTTCAGTGTGGTAAAATAGGGCATGTGAAAAAGGACTGCAAATTAAAACAAAAAGGTATTTATTGTAATCATTGTAAAAAACATAATCACAAAAGTGCAGATTGTTGGTTTAAAAATAGTAAAGATAGTAATAAGAAACAAAATGTAAACAAAAGTCAAAGCAATGCATTTTCTGTGTCCGTGCTGTCATCAGTGTTATGTAGTCAATTAGAAAACAATCATTACTGAATATTGGATAGCGGAGCATCTGAGCACATGTGTCATGATGTTAGCATATTTAAAAATTACAAAAAGTTAGAATGTCCTAGGCCTATTATTATTGGTGATGGTAAAGTCATACAAGCCATAGGTATAGGTGTAGTTTTCTTGGAAGCATGTACTGGTGAAGAGTGGATAAGTACAACACTAAATAATGTTTTACATGTTCCTGATATTAAAATGAATTTATTTTCAGCCAGTTCAGCAGCAGACAAGGGTTATAGTATAACAATAAATAACAAGAGGTGTTATTTTACTAAAAATGAAAATAAAAATATTTGTGCATTTGCTTATCGTAAAAATAACTTGTTTATTATGAAATTTAGGTTTAATAAAGTTGAAAATGCTTGTGTTGGTAAGTCAAGTGATAGTTTGTCAAAATGGCATGAAAAAATGTGCCATCAGGATATAGAACAGGTAAAAAATATGTTACTTAAATGTAACATAGATTTCAGTACTAAACAAGAGGAGTCAACATGTGAACCATGTCTTCTTGGTAAGTTTCATAAAAAACCATTTCCATTAAGTTTAAATAGGGCAGAAAAACCTGGTCAGTGTTTACATATAGATTTATGTGGAACCACGGAATAATAAAAACAAGAGGAAGTGCCCTTAGTCTTACTTAATACTGGATCCAGTGTCGCCAAACTCACACATTTGCAAATTAAAATGTACTTGCAATACACAGAAAACGATGATATAATTGGCTACAAATTAGAAACGCAACTTTGGCGAAAAGCTTATTTATTGTTGTTTGAAATTAAACCGTATCACAACTGACGAACGTTGCTATTATTTTACATGTCAAAATCACTAAAGATATTTTTTCCATCTAACAATCCAATTCGAGCAATGTCCAACGAGTTCAGCTATTCGACGCTAGAGAGCGCTGTTACCAAATTACGTAACATGACATCTATTGTTACTATAAATAGATGTCATTTTCGCATGCAACTGTTATTTATTTTTCAATTCAATGAGAGATGTGGTCAAGTTGTTGATAATTTGTACAATGTAAGAAATGTAATTACCTAAAGTGTTTAAATTGATCTTTTTAATGTACGTAATGGATCAAAAATGACGATTAATTAATTATATAGGTAGTATATTGACATATTTTTCTGTGATAATATGAGTCCGTAATATGATTGTATGTAGAAAATTGATTGACGTCCCAATGAAATGACGCATTATTTTAGACATGACAATATCCTTTTTAAATACGTGACAGTCTTTTAAAAACATAATTGACATCTTAATTTTTGTGAAGATAAACTATATACATGTAAGTATATAATAGAATATTTATAGGCCTACGTCTTACCGCGAATAAATGACTATTTGCCAGAATTTAGGTATAAGGTTTTTAAAACTCATTCTTTCAAACTCGTACTTTTATTTATTAAAAAAAAGTTTGGTACTAAACATACCTACATGTTATTGTTTTATCGACACGAACTATTTGCATTAATGTGTCGCATCCCTAAACGAGTAGCGTCGAAGTTTCTAGAATTTATGCCACGTAAAACGATTACAGTCAAGACAGCGAGCAAGCTAATTTAAGACTTTAATGAATGGACATAAGGTAGTTTTTTGTTCGCGTCAAAGTAAAAATATGGTATTGTCAATAAAAATCGATTATATTGAAATATATGAAAGTTTTATACTTTTTGGTGATACGATATACCTCTGCAAGAAACCTTCTTTGCCCTGCTATCATTTTTGCATGTAAAAAATGCACAATAAGGCAGGGTTGTATTTTTTTTCCTTACGTGCGACATTGTGCGATATGTCACGTCGCTGCAAGTAGTTGATCTCGACTGGACCAATGTTGATCATTTCCACATAATTGTGCCACACGTTCGATGGCTGCGTGGCACTTCCCCTTGTTTTTATTATTCCGTGTGTGGAACTATGGAAGTAATATCATTAGGTGGTGCCAGGTACTATTTATTAATAAAGGATGATTACACAAAGTATAGAACAGTTTATTTTCTGAAAAACAAGTGTGAAACAGTTAAGAAAATTAAAAGTTTTTTGAATTTCGATAATAAGAACTTAGAGTATAAAGTAGAAATTATAAGATCAGACTGCGGTTCTGAATTTATAAACAAAGAGATGAAGTCACTATTAGATCACTTAGGCATTGTTCATCAGACTAGCGTTCCCTACACACCCCAACAAAATGGTTGCATAGAACGTGAAATGCGTACAGTAACTGAAGCGGCTAGAACAATATTATTGTCAAGTGGTTTAAACAAGTCCTTGTGGGCTGAAGCTGTTAATACAGCTGTTTTTGTTATTAACAGAACTGGTAAAAGTAGAATTAAAAATGTTACTCCCTATGAACTCTGGTACAAAAAGGGAATTATATGATATAAATAAATTTAAAGTATTTGGATCAAAAGTAGGTGTACATGTTCCAGATCAAAGTCGTAAAAAATGGGATAGTAAAGCTGAAATAGGATATTTTGTAGGTTATAGTGAAACAACAAAAGGTTTTAGAATTTATTTTCCCCATAAAAATGATGTTTTGATAAAAAGAGAGGTAACATTCTTGAAAGGTAATTTTAGTAATCATAAAATAGGTAATACTTGTCAAGATCTCAATCATACATTTCCATTTATGGTCATAGACTCTGAAGATGAAGAAATGGATAATGAAAAGCAAAAACAAGGTAAATTAAGAGAAGAATATCACAGTTTCTATGAAGAAGATGAAGAAGAATCAGCACAGTCACCGAAGATTGTTAAAAATTTGGAAACCCAAATAGAAGGGATGCTAAGTCCAGAAGACAAAAGAAGTTCATCTGAAGAAGAGTTGGAAGAAGAAGATAGTCAGGAGGTAGAGAGAGAAACTGAACAAAGACTCCAGAATTAACACAGTCAAAAAGAGGCAGAGAAATAAAGAAACCAATGTGGCTAGCTGATTATGATACAAACTTGTTATCCAGTGAAATAGAACCAGTTACTCTAGAAGAAGCATTGAATTCTGAAGAAAAAGAAGAGTGGAAGAATGCAATGAATATTGAACTAAATACTCTGAAAGAAAATAGCACATGGACAGAAGTAAATAATGTTCCAGATGGAATGAAAGTAATTTCCAGTAAGTGGGTTTTCAAAATTAAAGAAATAGGTAGTGCAAAAGTATATAAAGCTAGATTAGTAGCAAGAGGCTTTGAACAATCGGATTGTGATTTAGAAGTGTATTCTCCAGTGGCTAAATTGCCAACATTTAGAGTTTTTATGTTAGTCGCAAATAAATTACAGCTTTCAGTAGGTACACCAGATGGATGTTGTAGGTGCATTTTTACATGGTGATATAGATGAAACTGTATATCTAAAATTACCAAGTGGTGAAACATGTAAATTGAATAAGTCGTTATACGGTTTAAAAAAATCTCCAAAATATTGGAATCAAAAGTTCAATGAGTTCATGACTAAAGAAAATTTCAGTAGATCCAAAAATGATCATTGTTTATATTTCAGGAATGTAAACGGATATAAACTGTATGTTTTACTATTTGTTGATGATATACTTTTGTTTTGTTCTGAAGATAAGGTTTTAGAAGGTTTTAAAAGAGAGATAAGCAAAAGCTTTAAAATGAAAGACTTAGGTTTAGCAAAAAATTATCTGGGTATTGATATTGAACAAAAGAAAGGTATAACGGTGATAAGTCAAAAGTCCTATTTAACTAAAGTTCTAGAATGTTATGATATGTCAAATTGCAAACCAGTTTCTACTCCTATAGATCAAAACTATAAGTTTGAAATGTTGAAGAGAGAGAAATCGGAATGTCCTGAAATAGAAAAAAAGTGTAGACAACTTATAGGCAGTCTAATGGCGGCACCACACTTCGCTATGCGCTATGCGTTATGCGCCTTATTCGCCCGCATACGACGAAGTGTGGAGGGTTTATTCGTCTATATTTGCTTTATTCGCCCGCATAACGCATAAGCGCGAATAGCAAATACGCCTATCCGTCCAACAGTCGGTTTTTTGACACACTTCAAAGGACACGAATAAGCCGAATGTGCATGTCGACCCACACCACACTTCGCTCACGCATTCACTCGTGTTCGCTCGCTTACGCCGGTCGTGTCGGACATATATGTGAAAATGGAGTAGACGAATGAAAAAGTTATGCTTTTTTCAAAAGGCAAACGCACCACATTTGTTTGGCACACCGGCACGAAGTGTGGATGGCGTGTTTGTTGTACGCTCATATAAAGGCGGCACCACACTTCGCTATGCGCTATGCGTTATGCGCCTTATTCGCCCGCATACGACGAAGTGTGGAGGGTTTATTCGTCTACATTTGCTTTATTCGCCCGCATAACGCATAAGCGCGAATAGCAAATACGCCTATCCGTCCACCTGTCGGTTTTTAGACACACTTCAAAGGACACGAATAAGCCGAATATGCGTGTCGACTGCCCACACTTCGTTCACTCATTCAGTCGTGTTCGCTCGCTTACGGTGGTCGTGTCGGACATAATACTCTAATCTGTAAAAGTAGCAGCCACAGTCAACACATTAATTTTGTTTTTTCAAAAGCCAAACGCACCACATATGTTTGGTACACAAGCACGAAGTGTGGATGGCGTGTTTGTTGTACGCTCACATAACAAATATTTATAATAATAATAATAATAATAATAATAATAATCTTTATTGCTTATCCAAGAGACAACCATACAAGAATTAAATTTAAAATTAACAATCTTTACAAAATATTTTACAATTAAGTTACATTTTGTTACGAGATGCAATGTAGGCATCGGCTGTCATTAGACTAATTCGCCCTAACCCCTCGTACTAGTAAAAACTGTATCACGAGCGGTTAGTGTTCCTCGTCGTTAGATCAGCACAATACTCACAAGTCCTCATAAAGTTATAAATGGTTCGTATAAAATAAATTCTCTGACTTTATAGTTTTTTTTTTTCTTTTCTTAAACAATATTAAACAAATCTATGGCGGTTGTTGTTCTGTTATTATAATTATGTATTTGTATGTGTACGGTTGGGTGTGAACAGGTGGCTATACGTTTCTGTGTGTGTAACGAGTGTGTTTTTGGTAGTTATTTTATGTGCCAACTTTCAGAAGGTCTTCAGTAATATTGTAGTCCAACGATTTAAGAAATGTATCTATAGCTAACTTGCATTCATGGATAGTGAGATCTATGAGCTTTAACTTTCTGCTTACTTTGTTGTATAAACTAGGCCCGAGATAATTGCGAAATCTTTGTGCAAAAGACGTTCTATATTTAGGTACTTTATATACTATATCTACGCGTCGCCTTGATGTAAAGTGTGGCTTGACCCTATGTTGAGAGATAATCTGTAGTTTTATGAATAGTTTCCGTACTGTAAGAACATCTAGTTCTGAATATAGTAAATGTGTCGGATAGGTATATTTTTTACGTGACAATACTTTAAGGATCATGCGTTGAGCTCTTTCCACTAGTAACATACTATTTTTAGAAGTACCACCCCAAATATTCAATCCGTATGTTAGTGTGGATTGACCTAGGGCAAAATATACATTCAGTAGTGTCTTAATATCACATGAGTTCCTAAGGGTCTTAAATATATAAATTAGTTTTCTGGCACGATTACTTATGTTAGCAATGTGTTTATTCCAGTTTAAGTTTTGGTCCACCATCACACCAAGGTACTTGATGGCGCTTACTCTGGTGATTGAACTGCAATGGCATGTATTCGTCTTGTCACAAGTGTGTGTTTGAATTGTAATGGAATCTGGGGTTGGTTGGGTTTTGGCGTTTATAGTAAATGTGATGAATTTAGTTTTGTCTGTATTGAGCGTTAGTAAGTGATTGTCTAGCCACGAAGTTACCAAAGCAAAACCTTCATTTGCTGCTTCACTTATGTCATTCCAGGTGTCAGAGTTAAAAAGTAGAACCGTGTCATCAGCAAATGTTATTACTTGTCCTTTCGGCAGATGCAAATTGCAAAGGCCATTAATATAAATTAAGAACAGAGTAGGCCCCATGACACTGCCCTGGGGTACACCGAAGGAAACACTTTCCTCGCTGCTTAGGTTGTCATTAATTTTTACAACTTGTTTTCGATTGGACAAGTAATCCCGAAAGAGTTGCAGTGGAATTCCTCGAATTCCTAGTTTTTCGAGTTTGCGTAAGAGGATGGGAATAGAGACGGTGTCGAAGGCCTTCGCTAGATCTAGGAATATTCCTAGAGTTTTTTGGCCTTTATCCAGGTTTTCGACAATATATGTAGTTAACTTATGTAACGCATCAGTGGTGGAAATGTTTTCCCTAAACCCAAACTGATTACCGGACAGAAGTTTGTGAGTTTCCAACTAGTGCTTCAGTCGTTTATTTACTAACTTCTCCAGAATTTTTGAAAAGGTCGGGAGAAGTGAAATAGGTCTGTAATTTGACACCGCCTCTTTGTCCCCTGTTTTATAGATGGGAACTGTAACAGCCTTTTTAAACGCTTCAGGAAATACTCCATTCGATAAGCAGCTATTAAATATAAGTGCTAGAGGCTGTGAAAGGGTACCCACTGCTTTTTTAGTGAACAAAGTAGAGATCCCGTCCCATCCCGAGGAGTTCTTAGATTTCAAACCAGTTATGACTTCTATTATCTCTGACTCGTCAGTAGCGAGAAGCATGAAGGAATTTAGGGGTCCAATATTTGGCTTAGTTTCACACCACTTACTCAAATCTACCTCATCTGAGTGAGTTCTAGATGAAATAGTGTTTGCCAAACTACTACCAACATTCACGAAATACTTATTAATGCTGTCTAGAGAGTCTTGAGCAGTTGGTTTGGTACACAATAATTCTGATGGCATTTTGGGGTGGGTATTCAGATTACACATCTGTTTAACTAATCCCCATTGACTCTTTATATTATTTTTAGTCCTAGCAAACTCTGCTTTGTAATAAGTATTCTTGAGAGACTTTAACAAATTATTACATGTGTTGCGGTAACGCTTATATGTCATCATTAGAATAGAGTTGTCCGGGTCTTTTCGCAATTTTTGGTGAAGGTGATCACGATTTCTTATACATCTACATAAACCTGGCGTTATCCAAGGCTTAATAGTAATCTGACGCCTAGACTTCTTGTAAGTTGATGTGTGCAGCGTTAAGATATCTCTGATGGTATTCAAGAACATGTTTGTCATGGCATTTGGATCGTTCTCCCTACTAAACATTTCGTCCCAATTAATTTGTTTAAGGTCATTGATTGCGGCATCATAGTCGATTTTTGTGTGAGTGGCGGTTTTTTTATCTCTGTTAATTGTACCTAGTGGCAGCGATATCATTACACATGAATGATCAGTTAGTGTAGAATCACAAACTATAGTTAAGGTTTTAAGTTTTGTCTTAGCGAAACAGTGATCAAGACAGTTCGATTCTCTGGTGGGTAATGTATGTGTGGTAAGAAGACCGTTGGACGCAAGTATGTTCATATATTCTGAGGCTTTGGGGTTTGGATGTTCCATTTGTATGTTTATGTTTAAGTCACCCATCATGATAATATTTTTGTATTGCTTGAGGCTACATAGAATTTCATCAAGCGAATGTAAGAAAGGATCTAAGTTTCTGAAAGACGGAGGTCTGTACAATGCTATAATAGCTAAGTCTTTACTTATTGTCATCACTAGGCAATTAACTTCACAACAGTAACTCGGTTCATAAACATTTGCATGTATACCATCTTTTAGATATAACACGATACCGTCATTTTGATTTAAGTGGGTTTTGGTAGAATACGATGTGTAGTTTTCCATTTCTGGAATGGTCGAATTGTCAGATAGCCAAGATTCAGTTAGCATGATAAGATCGTACGTTATTTCTAGTCTCTTAAGTAAAACAGTAAGTTCTTCGTAGTTGCGATTTATGCTTCTAATGTTTTGGTGTAATACTGAAAAACTATTTCCATCTGAGTTGAAGGCAGCCCTACAGTGTTCCGGCATGTCAATATCTATAGCATCGCCGACATTGACGTGTTCGTCAATGTCAATTGAGATACTAGTTAACTTAGCCATTTTCTTTATAGGTGCTTACAGAAATGCATTTAGCAGCAATGCTATAGTAGAGACAAGACATCGGAACATCGCAGGTTAAAAAAGAGAGGAGATCGTATGCACACAGTGAAACGTTTGCAAGTATTTTGTGAGTCAGTAGAGAGAATGTGTGAATGTGTGTAAAGAAAATGTGTGCGATTGTAGTGTAATGTGAATAATAACAGAAATGATTATCTCTTAATTTTATGAACATACAACACAATAGAGATATAAAAAGTAGCATGCAGAACTTTGATAAAACGAAACATGCATGTGAGCTTGAGAAATTATAGATAAAAACACTGCGTAAGAGCACATCTAGTCATTTTGCTAGAGATAAGAGGTCTATGTCTGCCTCATGTTTAATTAAAATCTGTTTATCTCCTTCAATTTTCCTCAAAAAAACTTTACCGAAAGAGGTCCAGCAGAACTTGTAACCATTATCTTTAGCAAATTTTCTAGCAAGATAAAATAAGTGATGAGCTTTTGGTGTTAGGCTCTCGGACAAGAATATTGGCTTAGAAGGACCATCTATCTTAATATGGGATGTATTCAGCTTATTTTCCCTATTTGCTTTGTTGAAGTTTCGGACTCCTTTAAGAATATCTTCTTTAGTGTTTACATTTGTAAACTCTACTATTATTGGAGACACGTCTTCTTTTTTATGAAGGCGGAATATGTCTTTGATTTCCTGCTGCTGGACATTAATACCTAGTGCAGTAGCCGTTTCTGAGACGATGTTGCGTAAGTCTTCTTTAGTTTCGCTCTGTGTCTTCGGTATGTTTCGTATTTCCATTCTCGGCAGGTGTATCATTCTTTCTAGGTTTTCGACTCGGTCTTCTAACTGGATAATATAGGTGTGGTCTAACTTCCTCTCAGCTTCCAAGTTTTCCACTCTAACTACCATGTCACCGTACTGCTTAGACATACAGTTCATCTTTTCCTTTATTTCACCATTCTGTGCAATAATTTCCGCCATAGCTTTATGCAAGGACTCCAACTTGCTGTCCGTGTGTGCAGTATGTGACTTTAGCAATTCACGAATCTCATCCATAAAAGTAGGGATATCTTCTTCGCGTAGCTTGCGCTTGCGGGTAGTTATGTTTCCGATGTCAGGAATTGCTAGGTTGGGAACAGATTCAGTATCTGAAGTGGTTTGCACAGTTGCGCATGGCTCGTCTTCCGGTGCAAAGGTGTTTGTTTTTGGCGGTGTTCGCCTGAGAGGCATATTGTTATCTTCTTTGAAACAGTAAACAAAATAGCAATAATAATAAGGTTGCGATTATTGACGAATGTGTTAGCAAAAAAAAAAAAAAAAAAAAAAAAAAAAAAAAAAAAAAAAAAAAAAAATAGAATCAAAGCAGAACCATTTAGAAAAAGTTCACAAAAATAAAAACTTTTCTCCAGTATCGAACTCACGCCGTACTGCACGCCAGTTCGACCCCTATCTTAACGCGCTGTGGTTACTGTACCGATGTTGACGAAAATAGCTGGTATATTCCGTGTTGTTTGGAATGTAGGCCCAGTAGTCGTGTCCGTGACCATATAAGGAGACGTTTTCTGTCGCTGCGCTTGCCTGACTCACCATCAACCGACGAATAGCGGCGAAGCTGACGCGTGACTCACTGGTTGTTGACTTGCGATGTGATTTCTGGTATTGTTATTGGTTTATTTCCACTTAAATAATTTACTTTGTGTATTATTAACACTGTACAGTAACTTAGTAAGTACTATTTAAAATATTTGTTAAGTGTACCGTTATAATATCTGCTTGATTTTAAGTATGAATTAGTTTTGCATTTACTGAGGAACTTTGTGCACGTTAGCTTCAAGCGGGCGCGGACGAGTGAATTTCAACTCTCGATTGACTCGACTCGATTTGGCGAATACAGTGGAGCCGCATAGCAAATAACGCATAACGAAGTGTGGTGCCGCCATAATGTATGCAGTTTGTGGTACCAGACCAGATTTATGTGTATCAGTGTGTTTTCTCAGCAGATACCAACACTGTGCTAGTGTTATGCTGTACCAGGCATTAAAACGTATTTTACGGTATATTAAAGGTACATTAAATTATTCATTGGTGTACAGCAGCATGGCCACAGAATTGCAGGGTTTTGTAGATGCAGATTGGGCTAGTGACACCCAAGATAGGAAATCAACAACGGGTTATCTTTTTAAAATGTTTGAATGTACTGTAATATGGTGTTCTAAGAAACAACTAAGTGTGTCATTATCCTCCACTGAGTCGGAGTATATTGCATTGAGTATGGCTATTCAAGAAGCATGTTGGTTGCAACAATTGCTATGTGATTTTGATGTAGTCAATAATGAGGTGACACTTTATGAAGATAATCAGTCAGTAATAAAATTAGTTTACAACAATGAAAATAATAAAAGATTAAAGCATATGGATATAAGGTATCACTTCATTATGGACAAAATAAAAGAAAAATGTATTTCAGTAGAGTACATCAAAACAGAAAATAATTTAGCTGATTTATTAACTAAGCCCTTAGGCAAATCTTTATTTAAAAAGTTTGTAGAGTTAATATTTTAGAATCTTAGTTTATTGTAATGGTTGGTCATGCATATGATTTTGCTATGAGTACCTAAAAGTAAATTAAAGTTATTAAGAAGGTGGATATTTCAAGATACATGATGCATCACTAGCCAAGAAGTTAGGATTCGTTTTTTCATTAGATCTAAGATTTAAGTTTTTTTGTAAAGGGGAAGTTAACTTTAAGGTAATGAAGATAAATTGTTAGTTTCAGTTAATTGTGGTAAAAGTAAAGTAGGTATCTACCTACAAATAAAATAAAAGTAAAATTAGATTATATGTATTGGTAGCAGGAAAATATTTGTTGAGGGGGGGTGTTGAAATGAACGCAGTATTGTACCTATTATGTATAGATAAATGGAACGCAACAAATATAGTTCCGGCTATGTCCGCGTCTCATCAAATGGCGCTGTAACTTAACTTAATAAAATAAAATATTGTGTCATGGCTACTTCCTGGCAGTTCCTGGTCTGCTTGCCTCCCTATTAAAAATCACGCCGCCGTACATCTTTGTTTAATTTCTCAAGACCAGAAATCCAGAGCATAGATATTAACCTCTCAACAAATGTAGTCCTCGATTAGTTGAAAATCGCATTTGAGGATTAAAAGAAGATTGTCCCATCGTCTGATAAAAATTCTTGATTTACAAAGGGAAATTCTTCACTTATCTCCTTACTAGGATATGATAGGTGCCTTGGTAATGCTTTTCCTTTTCTTTATTACTTATCGTCAGTGTTCTTACCTCATTCACATACTAAAACTGATTTATTTATTTTAGAGATGTGTCAACTCGACTTACTAACTCGAGTTAACTCGAGTTGTGCTAAAATCGAGTTAACTCGAGTTTTAGCTTTAATACTCGAGTTGCAAAACAATTTATTTATTTACACCTCATGCACATAAGTACAAAGGCGGACTTAAGAGCACCCATCCCCATCGCCCGAACGCGCGAGTGTGATTGAGAAATGTTTTGTTTCAACCAACGCAAAGCTCGAAAACAAACGAGTGAGTGAGAACGCGATAATATCACAGGAAGTGGCGCGCGGAAATTACACGAAACTTGTACCAGGACATACGTTATTTTGAAAAAACCTTACAAGTTTTTGGTAAAAATGTTTGTAATTTAGAATCTCCATTACATGTGCAAGGTTGCTATGAAGCTGTTTTTTACTTTTTCAATGTATGAGTGCATTATGAACGGCCAAAGTTCAGATAAAATTGTGCAAAAAAGCAGATTTTCGGACGGGTTTACTGAATTTGTTTCTCAAAAAAGTAGATTTTTTGTTACATAGGTACCTAGTTAAGGTTCCTATGTAACCACAAGATAACCGTATGTTATAAATATTTGGAAGAAAATTTGTTATGATATATAATCGTAATCACGCACGAGCGTTTGTATAGGACATATAACGGGATGGGCGCTCCTAATGCTTTGTTGCTTGGTGTCTTTCTTCAATCCTGCCTACGAAGTTTAGCAATGATAATTGTCCTAACAGAGAGTTGGATGGAAGAACAAATATGTAACAAATCATAAACTTAGTTTCTTCCTGCTAACTCGAGTTGTGTAACTCGAATTAAATTCGAGTTACCTGAATTTCAACTCGAGTTAACTCGAGTTGTGTTTTTTCCGAGTTGGCACATCACTAATTTATTTATTTGCAGCGTGTGAAGTACCAACCCATGGATTGAGATGTTGTTGGTGGACCATTTTTTACTTAATCTGAGTTGGTGGACTACAATTTCCAAAGGAACTATTAGTTAATCTGTGACAATAAGTTTATTTAAAACAAACTAACTGAAAGGAAAATGAGACAAAGCCAGTTACAAAGGTACAATTTTTATTTATATAAAATAAATTTCATATACGAGTAATGTCCGTTATTCCATGGGTCGCAACTTGTAGAACCACTACCTATGTGCCTCCGTGCTTCAGGGTGTACCATGATAAGCATTCAAGTCATGAGCCGGTTCCAAAGTTTAGCCTGAACCTCCTGAAAATCAATAATAAATAATTAATTTTGTGTTTTGTTATTACAGATAACATAGTTCCCGAATTGTGAAACGATATACGAGGCCCAAAAATGAATTACCTGGTTGTACATACTATAATTATGTACTTAATGTTCATATAATAATATTAATAAATAAAACTATACACCTATTGACTGTTTATTATTATTAATCTGTCCGGTTTCAGGCTGAAATAAATAAAATATAGTAGGTACCTATATAGTTTCTTTTATGAATGTTTTATATTAGCTTGGTAGTCGAGTTTTAAAAATATGTACAACCCTATTATGTGCAATAAACATTTTTTTTTTATATGGTAAGTACCGTACCTACAGTAAGAAATCTATCCAACTAAACGGCTACTGTGAGCAGCACTTTCAGCAATCAAAGAACCAGCAAATGATTAGACATTGTTGGATCCACGGTACCTAGGTAGGTAATATTTCTGACCTATTTGTATTAGAAGCAGTTGGAAGGCGTGGGTTCCTAATCTTTAAACAGATTGAACTTACTTTAACAAGAACAGGCAGTGCCTGAGATTTTCTTGGAGGTAGATCCTTGCCAGCTAAAACCTTGTTTTCGGGAAGAACGAGAGCACCGGATAATTCATTCTTCTCGGCAAAAAAAACTGAGAGGATGGTGACGGTAGCCCTCCAACATGTTTTTAAACTTCAACTCTGCTTTTGTGGAAGAGTCACCACAATTTTGCCAATATCACGTAGGTACCATGATTGGTATCATGATTGGCCATCAAATGAAGGAGATTATTCAATAACAACAAATATAGATGGTAAAAAATATTGAATTTAGTTTTTGAAATCAATATAGATCCTTGTCTACATAGAAATATACTTGTCTAGGTCAATTGTGATGTAGACTATTTGACACTTGTTGGAAGAAATGTTTCTACACCCAAATGTCAAAAGTAGAGAAAAAAATAGTTGTCATGCTCGGCATTGTAGACTCTTGTCTACTGTAGAGTAGAAACATTTCTTCTCTTCATCGCCATGCTCGCAACCAAATAAATCTTTCTACGACCGTCATTTTGTCTATTCTTCCGTAGACATAGCGGTGGTCATGCTACGCGTGCTGGGGATTTTAACCGAAGTTTATCTATTCGATAGTGATTGTTGATTCTTAATCTTGTTTTTTATAAACACTTCGTTTAAGGAAGAAATACACCTAGGTACATTGAAAACTTTGTCGAATAAATTAATGTTGAGAGTTCGTCAAAAAATCGTGGAGACCTCAGACGAGGCACAAACAACGTAAACCGACTGAATTAGTTAGAAAATTATCTAAACTAATATTATAAAGAGGAAAGGTTTGCTTGTTTATTAGTTACGATTTAACTCGAAAACTACTAGTCCGATTTTAAAAATTCTTTTACCATTAGAATGCTTCATTATCCCTGAGTAACATTGGCTATTTGAAACAATTTCCTCAAGATCCTTAAGAAAATAAACGCGGACAATGTCGCGGGCAATGCGCTAGTTAAGATATACTATAAAGTATCATAATGACTGCCTTCTTTACTCAAGTAGGTACATAATCTGGGTCTTGATACAACTTTGCCCAGTTGAATCTAAATATTAATATCAGATCAGCGTCGCTATATACCTGTAATTTATTTGATCAGTACCTACGGAAACACCCGGAGGATAAGACGTGGAAAGTGGAGTGGTCCTACGTTCCTGAAGACGTGGTAGTTCGTCTGGTCAGCAACGCATTCTACGATATGGCGACCATGTGGACCAATTTTGGCTTTGTTTATAAGATCACCGCGGAAAATGAGGAGGAGATAGAGGTAACCTTGGTTACCCTCAAACAGAGGTGAGGAATTAGGTTCCCAGCTAAAACGGTTTTTAAAAAAAGACAACCGCCTTCAAAAAGTAAAAAATAACTTTAAATTAGCAAGTCGCGGCGGCTTTGGTTTTCTTTGTTGTTTTGTATTGCCACGGACTTGCAAAGTTATTTTTTATTTTTTGAAGGCGGTTGTCTTTTTTTGTACAAATGTTTTTTTTCCTTTTAGTAGGTACCTACTTCTTATCATACAAATTTATTACCTACGAAACGGTACTACCAACAGATTTCAGTCATCTCTTAATTTTCTACCCTTAGGGGTAGATTATTTTCATGAAATTTATATGATACCAACGTTGAGGTACTTATACACTATCAATTTAAAAGATAATTATCGAATCACTGAACAAAGTTATGCGTGGTGAAACAAAAAAATATCAAAAAAATATACGGGTCGAATCGACCTTCTTTTTTTGAAGTCGTTGAAAATCAGTTGAGCCGTGAGTGACTGGAGGTTCCAGTACCCTGTTGCCAGGTACCCTGATCATGGATGGATAATGTTGATCATCATAAATCTGAAATGATGAAGTGAACAAGTTTCAGTGGGAGATTTAAAATGAAAGCGTTTTCGTAATGGAACAATGCTGGCTTTACCACTCTGTACCTAAAGGGCTTCCGATTTCTTTAAAGCAACTTTTAAAAAAATCATGTCTTATTGTTGTAAAAACCTAAAGAGCCGTCACAACTCCTTTTTAACCGATTTCAAAAAGGAGGAGGTTCTCAATTCGATTGGTATTTTTTTTAATGTATGTACACCGATTACGCTGAGATTTATGATCCGATTTACGTGATTCTTCTTTAGTTTGATGCGGAATAGTTGCCATTTGATCCCATAAAAATTTAACATAGTTTGACCCAGTAGTTTTCATTTCATGAACATTTTTATTATTATTATTATTTATGATTGACCACGCATAACTTTTTTCTGTGTAGTTCCATTTCAATGATTTTTTTTTTAATTATTAGTGTATACCTAAAATTTCAAATTTCAAGAAAATATTCCGCCCCTAAGGGTAGAAAATTAAGGGATAGGGGAGACCTGGTATGAACGTAACAATTTTCAGTTTCCTCGTAATATCTCACAGAGCTTTTTAAATATCAAAATTCTAACCAGTACACATGATAGATTGGTATTTCAGCTATCATTTAACACCAGTTTAATTGCTACAGGTATTACAGATTTTGAGAAAAACGAAAAAATAAACAAAGTGAAATTTGTTACAACTATCCCCACCCTAGGGTTGGTTGTAACAGCGTAAAGGGATGGTTGTAACATTGTAATTGAAAACAAAGTTACTGTCATAATCAACATATTCATATCAAAATCAGGTTTTACATTAGTGTCACAATTATGAAAAAAAATTGAACATATCTAGGAAACATAACAATCTTCTATAATTGTCTTAACAATTGAAGTCGTTGCCTGTTTTGTATTTTTAGCAGTCTACAAAATGTGTTTCTTAACTTCTTTGACTCTAAGCTTTCTTTGTTCTTGTGCTTTGAAGCATCAGTCATTATTGCAGGTTTACTGCCTGTCCTTCCCTTTTCTTTGTCTTTCCTGGGTCTTGCCTTTGATAAGGGCTGAACTTCATAGACGAGACGTCCTGCACACTAGCTGAAAATTTAAGGCAGATGATGGGATGTGGATAAATTTCATACGATGTCGATGTCTTCAAGCATTTATTTCTTTTGCATATACTATCTTTCTATATAAAGTTAGGTACATGACACAGCTGATACGAATTGTCAGCGTCTCGAAATGGTACTTTTCTGAGAAGTACTTCTTCCAGATAGCAAATCCATTATTTCTTAGTAATTAAACATTTACTGGTCGTTCGTTTATGTATACCTATTAGGCATTCTGCAATAAGAAAATAAATCTGTAAAATATTAAACAACACAATAACTTAAGCTTAGATATATAAAGATCATAATCGGGATGAAAGTAACAAGACTTGTTACTTTCATCCTTATCTTTAAATTTTCCCGAATTTGACAAACACTTGCCTATAACTTTAAAAAACCGTTAGAAAGATACCGTTTTGAATGCCGAAATAGAAAGACGAATAGTTATTTTACTTGACTGACACTTGACACATGAGTTTAAACTTACCATAATAAAAAAAAACACACAGTTGAAGAAAACAGTCCAGACTTACTTTGGAGGTATTTTCGCGGCACTGACTCGCTACGTCCATAACCTGACAGCACAGCGCCCGCCGTGAATGCTACGTGAGGTGATAGGGAGTTCAAAATGGCACATATCGTGGAAGCAGTCATCAGTGCAGCTAATATAATTTGTTCAGAAACGCATTTGTTACGTTCATCCCGTGTTACTTTTATACCTGGTCTCCCCTAACCTGTTTATTTTTTTGGTGTCACCGTTTCGTAATTAATTTGTATGATAATTGATAAGAAGTAGGCACTAAAAAGCGAAAAAAAACTTTTTAACAAAAAGCAACAAGCCTTCAAAATGGAAAAAAATAACAAATTCGTAAGTTCGCGGCTTTAGTTTTGCGTGTTGTTTTGTATTGCCACCGACTTGCGAATTGAAAGTTATTATTAAATATTTTTGTACTTACCTACATATGGATTCCTACCGCAGGAACATAAAGCAGATCCATCTGATTGCGCCCGATTACAAGTACATAGCCATGATGACCACTTCCTCTGTTTTAAGCATCTACGATGTGGATGATAATCAACTCGTGAGTAATCCTTAAAAGTTATTCTTCCTTTGTATTTTTAATAATTTCAATTGCATTTGTGTTTTAAACAAATAATAATGCGTCTGTAGGAAAACTGCTTCGAGAGTCGCTAAACAGAACTAAGGTAAACCCAAAAAATCACACACAATCACAGTCCGATTTTGAAAAAAAAAAAAAACTTAAACCATTGCTTCGTAAATGTTTGACAAAGGACTTTGCCTGAAATGTTTGGGCAACTGCTGCCTTTTTATGGCACACTAACGCCACCTTGTTAGATGTGTAGAGTATTTCCATTTTAAAACAATTATTTTATTTTATTTTTATTTGGAAAACTTACAGCTAGGTACAAAAATAAGATGAAAATAGTGACAACGATAAGGCCAATTAAAAGTTTTCAAAGATAGAAAAACATATTCATAGCTTTGATTATATATAATGTCTAGATGGAGCGTCAAGTGCACGCAAACGTGTCAAAAAGTGTCAGCCAACTATTGGCTGACAAGTGCTTATACAAGCTTACATTTTGATCGTTTTAATCCCTTGGACGGGTGGTTTAACTAACAAAATAGTATTCAGCGAAAGCTTGCACTGCATTGTATCTCTTAAAATAAAAAAAATAGCAAGTGATAACGTAATATTCGCAAAATGCATGATGACCGATAGTAGTTCCGCGAGTTAGTTACCTACGCGTACGCCGCGTCGACGTCGGTGCCTACCTAACTACCTACACTCCGCCCGATCGACTTTAGGTTATTGACTCGCTCAGCTGATCATGTTCACGTAAACAAATTTAATGATTCCAAATTTTCCTTCATACTTTTACGAGCTTAGGACCGTCATAATTGCTTTGTGCCTAGGTTTCGAGACATACCTATGAAATTAAAAAAATATGCTAGAGCGGTACATGTAAAATAAGTCTTTACAGGCCGGCTAGTTATGGCGTAGGTATTTAACAATGTGGAATTATTTACAATGATTTTAAAAAGGAAAAAGTTCTAATTACACGATTTAAAAAAGTTCTGTTACATAGGTACCTAAATCACCTTTGATTTATTTAACTTTCAAGGACACTTCGCAATACATAATAATTGTTCATAAAAATGTGTAGGTAATCAAAATTATTTACAACGATTAAAAAAAGAGTTCTGTTACAAACTAATAATTCATAAATTCTGAATCATCACTAAAGGGTTACACTTCACGATAGCGTAATAATTGTTCGCTGTACAGACGACGAGCCGCTTGCGCATCAAAACCCGCGCTCGCGTAGAATTACACCATGGCAACTCCAGGTTGGAGTACCCGTAATTATTACGAGACGCCATTACGTTCGCGCGACAATGATATTTTTTAACAACGGCACACCGATGACGTCTTAGGAGAAACTGAATTGTTTACATGCGCTGCCCTTAGCGCGCGGGGTGCGCGGGGCGCGCGCTTTTTGCATTGCCAATCAAATGGGGTTTGGGGGCGGGGTTTGGTCTAGGATTGGCTAATTTTTGTGAGTCCACGATCCACGTTGACTGCGCTTACGCGTCATTGTTGTTAGTATCGAATGGTGCCTACTAATGGCCCGCATTATTTTTACACGCATGCGAGAATTAATTCGAGTTTAAAACAAAAAGTATATTATATTTTAATTTTATCTTTACAAATCAATAGTGTTTCATGCACCGGATCGACCCTCCACGGGATTAAAACGATCAAAAAGTAACCGTGTATAATCAAAGCCCAAATGCGTAATAATAATAATAAATGATTAATATATGTATAATAATATTAATTTATGTATAAATATATACATAATTGCTTATATAATCATTATTTACGCACTAAGAGACGTAGATGCACAGTGTAAAACGACGCCTGCACGCACACATACTTGAAATTGTTGACTCGTTTTCTTTGTCCCCCTACAATCATAATTGTAGGGCGACGCTCCATCTAGACATTATATACCTAATCAAAGATTCATAGGTACCTATCTGCAAGAAGGTAGAAGACAGCTAGTACTTTACCTACAGAAATAAAATCGAAAGAATAGAAAAAGTCATCTAGATCAGATAAATTATGCTATGTTTTCGAAAAGGAAGCTACACCTAGATTTCTTAAGAATATCATCATGATATTATCAATGTAATTTGATGTCACACTATGCCACTTACGTCAAGGTAGTGAATTTTGTTAAAAATGCTGTCAATATGAAGGCAAAGAGAATAAAACCTTATAGTCTTTGTATGAAGGGCATTCCCATCGTTAAATGTGTTATGTTATTATGCTGCCGTATTTCAGATGCTCACATATTCTTTTTAAAAAAAGAATATGTGAGATATTCTTTTTACAATATTCTTTCAAACCCAATCCATTTTTTAGGTTCTAATGAAACTTGTGAAAGGCGATGACGTGACGTTTGTAGCGAGTCCCGTGGCACCATTGTTTGCAATCTGCGGTGAAGTAAACGGCAACTACGGCATTGTGCTGCGGTGGTTCGAACTTGATTCGCCGCCGGTGCTAATAAAAAAAGACCGCATGTGCCTGACGCATCAGATCGTGTCATTATTGGTCTTCTCCAATGATGGCAGGTTCTTGGTTTCCGCCGCAATGTCTGCAGGACATATCTTCATTTTAAAGGTGATATTTTAGTTGCAAACACAAAATTGACACGGATTTTTAAAGTTAATCCAAGCCCCTTAAAAAAAGTGAAGAGATCACGTCCAAGACTACCCGCCCTTGTGGAGACCATGAAGCTGTGCCTTTCTTTCGACCAGAGGTAAGGGTTACCATAAAAAGACGGCATTCCCTGACCGAAAGAGAGCCACATAGCTGGTCTCCAAAACGAGTTTCACTAATATTTTTGTTGTCTTAATCTTTCCACTTTTCTTACAAGCTTCTTGTACTGATCCATAACACCCATGATCCAGGTCGACGAAAACTACAAGCTAATCCTGGTACGATACGTCGAGTTCGGCCGAGGCCTCGCCGACTGCTTCATCATGAAGATCGGCAACGACATGCGCTGCTTCAGTCTTGTGCTCTTCTCTGAGAAGTATAATATTGGTAACTCTCAGCCCAGAACTAAGAACTTATTTTATTGACAGTGTGGTTGGCATCTATCGCGTGCATCTGGCGTGTCCTATACCGCAATGTCGCGTTTTTCGCGGTATTAGATCAGGTCAGGCAGTCCACCTGACACAACATCAGATCTAGTTGAAGAATCCTCGCTTTGCTTTTCAAAGCAGAATAAGGAACTTTTCACCCTGCTCCTCATGCCTCTAAAACACTAAGATGAGGCTGGCACTTGAGTGTGGAGATTCACATAAACAAAGAAAGGCCTTCACTCAGCTGTGGGTGGATTCGGGAATGATGATGGTGATTCCAGCAAGAGGGATTAATAGCTACCGGTCTGTTACGGTAATTGATTTAATTAATACCGTAAAGGTATTGTACTTATAAAATAAACGACCAACAGGTGAGCGCATTATCTGCGTGAATGCAGAGTCGGGAAAAGACAACAAGTTTGCGGGCAAGATGAAGGGGCCTTACTCAAGACTGCTGCCGCTCAGCACCAAGGACACCATGCTGGCCATCCCCCACCTCAGCAAACAGATGCACATCCTCAAGCTATCCGGAGATGTAAAACGTTTCATAGATCCATACTAATATTATAAATGCTAAAGTGACTTCGTTTGATATTGATGAAATATGGTACAGTCTAAACTTGAAACCCAAGAAGCTACTTTTTAATTCGCGACTTCATTTACATCCGCGATAACCGCCATTCACGCGGACGAAGTCGTGGGCAAAAGTTAGAAGAAAATTTAGCTGATTTCTTTAGACGTTTGTCATTTTTTTATTCTCATTCCCGCATTCATGTATAGTAACTAGGAGCAAATAACAAATACTCATTACATCTGGGCGGATTGGCAATTGACGCCGATTGATATTTTCCTTCACCTATGTCAATGATGTGCAAGATAAACTTGAGATCGACACTAATGAAATTATTCTTGTGCATAGTTGTAACCACAACATTAATTTATATTCAGAAAGGAGTTACGATATCTGTGAAGATGGGCACCATAATCGAAACGGGGCACGATATCAAGCGATTCAATGCTTTTATGGGCGACAACGCGTTGCTGACCTTTGGCTTTGATGGAACCGCCGTGCTGAGGACTTCTGATGCCCCTGAAGATTATCGTAAGTCAGGATAATTGTGTAGGTACTGTGATTACTTTGCCGTGACCAAGGCAAAGTACCGGTAGTGGCTCCAAACTATGATTTACTAAAACATAGACTGCCTTTTCAATTAAATTGAATTGACGTGCACACTATGCGTGCACAGGACCCCAATCCAAATGTGGCCAAATAAAAAGTAAAACTATAAGCTGTAGGTAACGTAACGACGGCTGCATCGCTCAGCGAACCTAGAATCTGTCGTAGCTTCCAAAACAATATCTTAAGATGTGTTTACTCGTTCTGCATGTAGTGCTGAAGCATATCGTGACACATCGTTACGATGGCGGCATCAAAGAGATGAAGATCGACAGCGAAAACAAATACGTGGTCCACCTGGGCGTCAACGGTACCGTCGCCTGCGCCTTCCTGCGCAAGAGCGACTACCCAAAGCAGAAGCTCGTGCTTAGCCCGCCTGTCGAGGACATCTACAAGTTCGGCGATACTCCTAAAGTTAACACGATCAATATCGTTAGCAAGGGTGACAGTAAGGATTGTTTTATATTTTTTATCTTTGGAAAACTTACGGTTAGATACATTAGACCAAATGTCCCTGATGAGTTCCTACATGATTTTGCTAAAAGGCAGTACGTCAGACAATCTTCCCACCTGCACAACTACCCTTTATCCATCTAATATCTATGACGATGTTGAGTCTATTGTAACAACGCCTCAATTACCTACTTACATAGAAGCGGATTGCTGTGTGCACGGTTACTGGAGGAACCCGTAATTGACTTGTTCCGATCGCAAGACACTGTCGCAGGGCTAACATACACTTAAACTTATGACATAGGTATAAGTAGGAGAGCTTAATACTTGACATACTGACGTACACACCGTCACACTAGCACTCTCTCACCCATAGGTGATCTGAGGTGAGGTGAGGTGAGGTTTCTATAATATATATCTAACCTATTTATTTTTAACCGACTTCAAAAAAGAGAGGAGGTACTCAATTTGCCAAATTATATAAATATTTTTATAGTCCGATTCCGGAGATTCTATTTTTATTTTTTTTTCGTCAAAGTTGGTTGGTCCGAACCACCATACAATAAAGGTAAGTAACCTAAAGATCGAGCAAAAAAACGTTAAAAAGAAACATGTTTCTTGTATGGGGACCTCCACCACTGTATAAGGACCTCCTTTTTTAATTTTTAACTTTATTTTAGTTCTACTAGGAATTTGTTGTTATCGCGATCTTATTAATATACACTTTGTGAAAACTGTTAGTGTCTATCCGTTACGATTCAAAAGACACGGTCCGCTGACAGACAGACGGGCGGACGACAGAGGCCTAGTATTGGGCACACTAAAAGTATTATTACTACCGTACAGTAGCGACACGCTCCGCCTCCCTCTGAGGCCTCTGCCACAGATTAACTAATAGAAAGAAAGAAAGAAAGAAAAAATGTTTATTTGACACAGACCATGTGCACACAAAAATAATAATAATAAAGTTTTCAATGTATAACAGAAATAAATAAAAAGCATTATTTGTGTGCCCCACGGCTGCGCCAAAACAGGCCCAGTTCAGCATAAATGCCAGGGCACTTGTGCCTGACGCTGGTTTTCAACTGGACCTTTGTGTGTGACGTACGGATGTAAACCAGCTTTATTATGATATATAGGTGAATAAAAATAAATAAAACGTGTGGTAAAGAGGGACTGAGAATGAGTAATAAGGTTTATTTCGTTACCTATGTGTACATGAAACTAGCAGTTGAGACATACATTTAGTGAGTCATAAATAAATAAAAGATGTAAATAATAATAATACTGCGAGTCAGATGCAGGCTGCGGCAGTTATACTGGGGTTATTAGTGTTGGTTATAATCTCTATAAATAAGAATATAGAAATAGTTCCTTTGGTACAGATAGTTCACTCCATAGAAAAAGATAGATAGGGTCATTTCGCCTGTTCGCGTCCATTTAGTGCAGTTGGCAAGTTTGACGGCCATAATAAAAATGTCCTAGCACAAATTTCTGTGAAAAAATGATGTAATGTGTTCACTAAATTAGTCTATTTTAAGATTAACTTTCAGTTTAGTTCGAAACATTTTGCGTTTTTTTTTTAAATAGATAAACTTCAGAATTAGGCGTTTTACCCACTTTGCGTCCACAAAATTCAATTTGCGTCCAGCCGTGGACCATTTAGCGTCCACCAGCTTGAAAAGGAATATAGGGGTGATATTTTTAAGAATTTGTAAAGAAAGATTGTATTATAACAATTTCTTTATTTAAGAATATAAATATTAAAAATCAACATTATTATCATTAAAAAATCACTTTAAAAAAAAAAAAAATCTTCTCAACATTGATTGAGCTGCTATCGATATGCTATTCCTAATAACAGTTAATCATTTTTATAATAATACTAGCTGACCCGACAGACGTTGTCCTGTCCCTATCTACCTAC
This sequence comes from Charanyca ferruginea, assembly GCA_947361185.1. Classification (NCBI taxonomy): domain Eukaryota; kingdom Metazoa; phylum Arthropoda; class Insecta; order Lepidoptera; family Noctuidae; genus Charanyca; species Charanyca ferruginea. The sequence continues at coordinate 7,664,215 of OX376057.1, read as the reverse complement.
TTACTTACCTGCCTATTTACCTACCCTATAGCTACACGCACCCTACACCTACCCTACAAATATATATTTTTTTAATTTTTCTCTCCGTAAGAACCATCCTCGTACTTCAAGGAATATTATAAAAAAGAATTAATCAATTTGATCCAGCCGTTCGCAAGTTATGCGCTTACCAACACATTTAGCGATTCATTTTTATATATAAGAAGAAGAAGAAGATAGATGCAATTCCTATATGCTAATAGCATAAATTGTCTACTGTGTATGTTCTCTTTTCCTTCTTCTTTCTTGTCTCCGAAGAACTCAAACTCAAACACAAACTCAAATCATTTATTTCAAATAAACCATTTACAGGCGCTTTTGAATTGTCAAGAACTCAGCTTAAATAAAAAAAAATAAGAATGAATTAAATTACTCATTTCATTTAAAAATAGAATTATAAACACGTAGTCTTAATAAAAAATGTACAATAATAATAAACAACACATTTCTAATTACTTTTACAAGCAAGTCAATTGTATTTAACGAAAATACCTAGTGGACGCAATTTGGTTTATTATTATTCCCTGTAGGTATAGTTTGCGTCCATTGCGGACGCAAAGTGGAAGTTTTGTAAATTCGATGTAGTAATTCGCGTCCACCTTATTTTAACCGTTAAATATAAAAAAAATAAGCAAATTCATAATTAATATTATTCCTTTTTTCATTACTAAAGTTTAGAAACAGCTATGTATCCTAAAATTCACATAAAACAATAAAAAAAATACCATCGAACGCGCCGCTGCACACTATTTTTTTTCTAAATATCCCGCGCTACGCGCTCCCTTGTTGAACAGCCGAGACTAATTATTTTTTCTAAACGGGATTGGTTTGGCGCACGGACCTTTTGTCCATGCGTGCGTGCCTCATAAACATTGAGGTATTAGCGGTAATTAAATTTCGGTTGATTGGTTTGTTAGTTTACTTATTTTCGAGGATTTTTAAAGGGAGATCCGTAAAATGGACGCGAATTGGGCGATGGACGCGAACAGGCGAACTTACCCTACCTAACGCTATAACTGCCTACAAAAATGTTACAGCCGTTCGTAAGCGCTAAAATGTACCTTACGCACACGCTCGAGAGTATCTACTACGTTGTCTGACGTGGGGTCGGGCGATCACCTGCGTCAAATTACGCAACGCTAGGGCTGTCTATGTTATGAAATGATTACACAAAAGAATAGGTGAATAAAAAACAATTTTTATATATATTTTTTTTACAGTTGGCTGGTTATTGTGTGTGTGTATATTTAAAAAAATAATAAGTATAAGTAAATTATCTAACCAAATCAGTAGGTACCTACTTATAATTACGTTCTATTATAAAACTTTCTCCTTAACATTACACAAAGAACTCTCTATTATAAAAAAAAAGAATCAACAAAGAAAAATTCAATACAAAATAATTACCTTTCCTCCTCCTTAGGTAATGTAAAAAAGGATAAACTTTTGTTGGTTGTTTTATTTCGACAGCTTCCATTGCAATTTGCACGACTACCCATTATTAAAGCTGCGGTCATAGTTCCGTACGATACTGTACGGAACTATTAATTAAACTGGATCGGAAAAAAATTCTCTGTGGTATACGTACACTTAGCGAGCGCGTGGCAACCCGACTGGATTTTGGACGTTCGAACGAAAGCGAGCCGTAGGTACTTAAGCGCGTGACCTTAAACGAGTGCCAATACTGTTAGATATCTTTACTGTGCCTCTGCCTCGAATCTTGCGGGCAGCGGGGCGGCGGCGGCGGCGGCAGGATCTAATGCGTATTCAGCATTGGCGTATCTAGAGTTATTTTTCAGGGGGGGCCTGGCCCCTGAGATGCCATGGCCGACTTGGCCGATGTAATGAAGCAGAGTCGACACCCAATGTTCTGTCAGCGAGTAGAGGTGCGATTCGATTAGTATCATAATTCATAAATAACTTTACATTTATTATAAAGATTTTTGTAGTGTCAAAATTTATAATGAGTGTTAAAAAGTTATTCTGAATTACCTATGCTACGTAACGTTATGTTCCACATATTTGAACAATGAACTGTAAACTGACGTTTTGAACTTAGTGCTTTTTTATTAGTCTAAAAAGTTTGCGTTTGACCGCAACTCACCTAATTTTAAGTGATAATATGGTCTCAGGTTGAACACGCTTGCCTAGGATAAACCGGTTCACTCGTGTCTTGAAGATACCCTGATTATACTTATTAGAGAACAGAGAGGCGGGCAGTGAATTCCATAGTTTGGTAGTTCGCACAATAAATGTGGTATCAAAGCGCTTGGTTCGATACCGTCGAACTTCAACCATATAGCGGTTACGCTTCGCCGTATCTCTGCTCGTCCGATGATGGAATAGGGATGGGGGAATTAAATAGTGCAATTCCAAAGCTCACTCTCCAAAATGTACCCGACAAAAGACCGCGGCGATACCAGGCTGCATTAAAAGTATCGGGAATGGAATATTTCCACTGTTCCTGTCATATTAAAATCTTTTTAATTGAAAACTCCGTGGTTTTAAAAATCGAATACCATTTATTTATTTAAAAAAAGATTCGCGGTCTTGTCACAAGGTTTTGTCAAACTTGTTTAAGTTGTTTAGTCGTTGAGAAAATGGAATTGACTCGAAAAAATTCAAGAGCGATGATTTCTTATTACTTTCGAAGTGGTTTATCACAAAAACAGTGTGTTGACCGGATGATTTCTGCATTTGGTGATGAAGCCCCATGCAAAACCACAATTTATTGCTGGTTTGCTGAATTTCAACGTGGACGTGTCAAGCTCAGTGATGATCCCCGTCAAGGTCGTCCAAAAACTGCAGTCACCCAACGTTGATGCTGTGCGTAAGCTGATTGAGGAAGATCGACATGTGACATACCACGAAATTCAGGCAACTTTAGACATTGGCATGAGTCAAATAGAAATAATCTTGCATGAACAATTAGGTGTAAAAAAGTTGTTTTCCCGATGAATACCGCATTCGCTCTGTGAAAAGCAAAAAGCGGCTCGCGTTACTTGGCGCGTCAGAACTCTCGAAAGATTCCACGCAGGATCCTCAAATGCTGTATACAACATCGTATCAGGTGACGAATCCTGGATATACGCGTACAAACCCGAAACAAAAAAACCAGTCACGAGTTTGGGTGTTCGAAAAAAAGTTAAAGCCAACAAAAATTGATCGTTCACGGAGTGTTGCAAAAAAAATGGTGGCCACGTTTGTCTCCGAAACCGGCCATGTTGCGACAATTCCTCTTGAGGGACAAAGAACGGTTAATGCAGAATGGTATGCTAGCATTTGTTTGCCACAGGTCGTTTCTGAACTCCGTAAAGAGAACTGCAACCGCCGCATCATCCTCCATCACGACAATGCGAGTTCTCACACTGCGCACAGAACAAAAGTGTTTTTAGAGCAAGAAAACATAGAATTATCAGACCATCCGCCGTACTTCCCCGACCTAAGCCCTAATGATTTCTATACTTTCCCTAAAATAAAGAATAAATTGCGTGGTCAGAGATTTTCATCACCTGAAGAAGCTGTGGACGCCTACAAAACGGCCATTTTGGAAACCCCAACTTCCGAATGGAATGGTTGCTTCAATGATTGGTTTCATCGTATGGAAAAATTTGTCAAATTTTGCGGAGAACACTTCGAAAAGCAATAAATACATTTACAATAGTAATATTGTGTCACTTCCTTGATTCCCGAAATTTTCAGTGCCGCCCTCGTAGACTAGTAACAGTGAGGCGATTTTCAATTCTCTGGAGCCTAGCCCTAACCTGGGCCTCAAGTCTGCTATTACAATAGTATCAGAATGGTCTATCATTGATTTTCATAATGACGCCATTATATTAGTAGATTACCAAACTTGTCAAAATCAACAATTAAGAAATCAATGATAGACCATTCTGACACTATTGTAATAGCAGACTTGAAGCCCTGAGAGTCGTTGTCAATGAGCTTCTTGGCACGTCTATCAATAACTTCCAACGCTTCCATTTGGGATTTAGCTGATCCATCACAAAGGTGCGAACAGTACTTCATGCACGATCAAACTTGTGCTTGGTATAAGTTGAGCAGCTGTTCCGACGTAAAGTACTTTCGCACCTTAGAGAGGACTCCCAGCTATTTGGCAGCTAATTGGGCCTTGAATTCAATGAATGACCCAAAGTTAAGATTTGGCGTCAGAGTAACGCCTAGAAGCTCAAGATGGTCAGTGATCAGAACGGATACATGTCAGAAAGAAGGGGCCAGATGGAAAGGCCTCTTCTTGGCAGGGAAAAGACACGCCTGGGTCTTAGCGTCATTAAACTTGACCAGATTAGCATCGCCCCAATCGAAGACTGCCTTGAGGGGCAAGTTGAAACGTTCGACCAAGGAAAGACTGGATTTCAGTCGCATTGGCATGTGCACTGGATGTGTAACTCTCTACATCCGTGCTGTCATCTGACCGGTACCCAAAGGTACCGGGTTTCAGCATATCATTGATATGCAGCAAAAAAGGGTTGCAGAGAGTACCGAGCCCTAAAGCGTGCGAGCGTGTTGCGGGTTCGATTCCCGCCCAGGGTAAATATTTGTGTGATGAGCACTTGTGTTTGCCTTGTGTCTGGGTGTTGTTTATCTATATATGTATGTATTTAAAAATATATTTGTGTATGTATATCAGCTGTCTGACACCCATAGTACAGGGTCTCCCTAGTTTGGGGTCAGGTGGCCGTGTGTGAAATGTCCCCACATATTATTATATTATTATTATTATTACCATTCGATCAGACGAGCAGCCATCGATGACTACTCGAATTGAACGATCTCTCAGGAAATCTGATATCCATGTATAGAATCCAGGCGGCAAGCTATTTGATGAAAGCTTGCTAATTAGGCCATCATGCTAAATATGTTCCGGGAGACGGCAAGTGCTTTCCCATATTTCTCGATGGCGTCACTCCAGGTGTGAGTGGCGTACATGAGAAGATCCCCAGTGGACCGAGTTCGGCGAAAGCTGTATTGACGGTAACTGAGGAGATCATTAGCTTCAAGGTACGCCGGGAGCCTGTTATTGAGGACACGTTCCATTGTCTTGCAGATAATGGACGTGACCGAGATGGATACTTATAGTTGGTAGGAGACTTCGGCACTAATCCAGTCTCGAGAGAGAGCCGAAAGAGGCGTGTTAGTACAGAAGACAATTCAGGTGCACAGATCCTCAGAACGATAGCTCGAATACCATCTGTCCACTGGCCTTGTACACATCAAGATTTGTGTTACGCTTTTCAAACCTCCTTTTGGCGAAAGCGAGTATCAGGCATTGAGGTCATGCTGCCAGCTAAAGTCGGGAAAGTTGCGTCTCCTGCATCAAGATGCGAAGATTCTGCAAATAGAGAATCAAATAGGTTTGCTTTCTGTCCTGCAGTGTGAGCCAGAGAACCATCAGGTTTCAGCAATGGACGCATTGAGGAACGACAGAACCCGACAGCCTCGTACCCGCAGGGTACGAGGCAAGTTTGTTTATGAAAAAGGGGTTAAATTTATAACAATACATTTCTTACCAGGTAAATAAACTAATAGCGTAATAAATGTAAACAGATAACAATTATTGTCGAATAGTACTTATGTAATCCGTAAATGATTTTTGTGTGAAGTTTCTTAGGTGTCCATCCTATAATTTCGAATCGTAAACCTAACATCCTGGGGTGGGCACGGCCCACCCGGCCCCCCCTCTATATACGCCTATGTCAAATGGACCGGCGGCCCTCGAAAATCATATTTTCATTAAAAGTCTGGACATCTTAAACAATTTAAAGTAATGTGATAATCAAAACAAATAAAAATGTAGCAACTTTTGCATGCACTTATAAACAAATTATTTAAATTCAATAGTTTACAAATATACTATCAAAACAGCAGAGGGTTAAGAACAAAGACACATACTGTATATCGTAACATATCCGCTCATAATTACGACATAATAATTCTGTCTGAGACTTGGTTAAATGACTCTATACTGAGCAGCGAGCTATTTGACGATAGATACGTGGTGTATCGGAGAGATAGGGAAAGTTCTCATTTTCAGTGCGCCAAGGAGGGTGGTGGTGTTTTAATAGCTGTTAAGAAACAAATTAAACCTGAACGTATTAAGAACTGGGAAAGTGGTTGTGAAGACCTATGGGTGAGTATTGATTTGGCAATATCATGCACTATTCGTCGAATGGTTCTCTGCGCAGTATAGCTCCCTCCGCCTATACGCCGTTCTTCTCTGGAGCACTATCTGGATCACTGTAATGCTGTTTTTGAACAATCTGCAGATTCGGAAGTCTTAATTGTGGGTGACTTCAATTTGAGTAACATTAATTGGAATCTGGCAGGGAACTCGACTAATAAACTTGGCTTGCCTAGTACTAGTGAAATTTTAATTGATTTTACAAATGTTAACAGGCTGCACCAACATAATTTTATTACAAACGATGCAGGTCACATTTTGGATCTCGTTTTATCAACACATTCATTATATAGCGTCACCGAAAGTATATGTCCCATCTCTAATGTCGATAAACAGCATCCACCTCTTGATATTGTGGTTTCGTTGAGTAAGGAAGCAAAACTACCATACAATAATGCCATGAAAAGACCTTATTTTCGTACTGCAGATTATGCATCAGTTCGAATGTTTTTAAAACAAATGGACTGGGTTGAGTTATTTAAAAAACATAATAGTGTGAATGAGATGTTGGATGCTTTTTACGAGACACTTAATTACGTTATACATGAATTTATTCCCTCTCGGACGCCTAAAAAACAAAAATTTCCACCGTGGTTCAACCGTAATTTAATTAGAATATTAAACTCGAAAAACAACATTAGAAAGAGATATCGTAAATACAAAAACCCAATGGACTTGATTGAATTTAAACTGCTTAGTAAGCGATGCGATACCTTGGCCACTCTTTGTTACAACAATTACATCAATAACCTAGAAAACAAGCTAAAAACCAACCCTAAGTTATTTTGGACACATGTAAAAAACAAAAGAGGGGGGTCTAGTACCTACACCATGACCATGACAGACGGATCAATGGTCACGTCTGACGGTACGACAATATGTGAAATGTTTGCCACTAACTTTTCGTCTGTTTATAGTTCTGACCATGAATCGAGCAATGAGTTTGATATCAAATTATTTTCACAACAACTCGGGAATACCAGTTTATGCTTAATAAGTCCAACTATTAACAGCGAGAGCCTTCTGAAAAAATTAAAAAGGTTAGATGTTAACAAAAGTGCTGGCCCAGATGGCATACCGCCAATATTTATAGCGGCTTGTGCGGAGGAGTTGGTACAACCACTTATGCTTATATACAGCAAATCATTAATTACTGGTGTATTTCCTACGAAATGGAAAATGGCGAAGGTGGTGCCTATACATAAGTCTGATAACAATGACAACATATTTAACTATAGACCCATCTCAATTCTCTCAACGTTTGCCAAAGTGTTTGAGTCACTACTCTGTCCGCATTTTCAGAATCATCTAAAACTATTCTTAAGCGACCATCAGCATGGATTCGTTGGATCAAGATCCACAAGTACTAATTTAGTTACATTCACGGAACATTTAATTGAGGCTGTTGATAAAGTCTCCTACAAAATCTTGTCTCATAAGTTGCAAGCATATGGTATCACCGGCAGCTTGCTTAAATGGGCGATTTCATATTTGGCAGATAGATCTTTCTTTGTAGTAATAAACGGTTATCAATCGAATGTATATAAAATCTCCTCTGGAGTTCCACAAGGCTCGCATCTAGGGCCTATATTTTTTAATTACTTTATTAATGACATTCCCAGCTATTTTTGGCACTCTGAAATTTTTATGTATGCGGATGACTTAAAGTTCCTTAAAATAATAAAGTCTGATAAAGACTCCTCGCTTTTACAGATGGACCTTATCAATCTCATCCAATGGTGCAAAAATAATGAAATGCACTTGAATGCAAATAAATGTTACCATGTTAAGTATACAAGGAAAAATAATCCTATAAACACTATTTATTATATTAATGAGGACAAGGTTAATGAAGTAGACACCATACGCGACCTTGGAGTTTTGTTTGACCAAAAATTAACCTTTCTACCACACATAGATCATGTGGTGAAAAAAGCGTCAAAGATGTTGGGTTTTGTCATAAGACAATGTAAAAGTTTTCGTCAAAGCAAAACAAAAATTTTGCTCTATTATAGTTTGGTGCGTGGCATTCTGGAATACTGTAGTGTGGTGTGGCGGCCACATTATGCTACTCATAGCTTGCGTCTAGAACGCGTCCAAAAACGATTTGCGTGGCATCTAGCTTTTTCTGTCGGAATAGCTAAAAAAACGCCTTCTTACAAAGACAGATTAAGAATTTTCAACGTACACACCTTAGAAGAGCGAAGGCGCTTAAACGACGCAATGTTTGCCTGTAAAATCCTAAAAGGACATATCGACTCACCGCCGCTGCTCGCACTTATTAACTTTCGTGCTCCTTCGAGAATTCCACGTAAGCCTATAACTCCACTTCGTCCTCCACAGAGAAGAACGGTGTTGGGATCTAACTCTCCATGTGCTAGGTTCTGTAGGATTTTGAATAGTTGCAGCGATCTAATCGATTTCCACTTTGATTCTCTCACTCAGCAGAAATCTAAAATCCTGAACTGTTTGTCAGAGTTGATGTAAAGTGTTCATGTTGTTACTTTATTTTTAGCAACTGTTACAGAAATAGTGTTTAGTTTTAAGTTGGCTTATAAACTGTCCACGTACCTAGGTTTACAATTACCATAATTTTATTTAGTTCATGTGGTGTTTACCTTTAAGTAATTGTTACACAGTTAAAAGTATAAAAAAAAATATGTTATTTAATGCTCAAGATGGTGTAAACAATTGTTGGTGAACCTAATAAATAAATAAATAAATAAATAAAACAGCGGCGCGGTACCGGCGCGAGGGCGGGCAACGAGCGGTGCACTCCACCAGTCAAGCGGTGACCGCCCGCGCGTCTGCATTGCTGTGTTTTGCAATTTATTTTTAGCGTTAGGAAATAAATTTGAATCAAAAAGATCTTGTCGCCGTTGTTCAAACATTTCGTTCGCGAATAAAAACAAATATCTCGACGACACAACCACGAACACAACACTACGCCGCTATAGTGCCGCTCGATCTGCCCGCTCGTTTCGAGAACGGGTCTGTCTGCGTTGCCCGCCCCGCCACCGCGCCGGCGCCGCCGCCGCTGCGCTGCCCGCAAGATTCGAGGCAGAGGCCTGAAACCGTTCCTCGCCTCTTCCCGCGTCGAACGACTAGCTCTAAATTGCGTTTTTGTTCGCGAGGCGCGTAGACACGCACACTCACGCACGTATCTGTATAGTCTATTATTTTAGTATTAGTGTAGGCAATTATATCGTTTCGTTTCTATGGAGTGTCGCGGGTGTGGTATTGGGTCCTGTTTGCACAGAACGGAACTCCTAAAAGCACCGTGTTTATTTTTAAGAACGTGAGATATAACCTATTTTAGTGAATCCCACTAAAACCGAGCTTGTCCTTTTTCACAAAGAAAAGGAAGTTGGCAACACTACAGTTACCACACTTCTTTGGAACCACGCTAAGCCTATCGACTGAGTCCAAGTACCTGGGCATATATTTGGACAAACAGCTGAATTGGGCAAAACACACCGACTACATCACCACAAAACCCAGCATAGCCCTATGGCAATGCAAAAGACTGCTTGGCAGGAATTGGGGAATAAGCCCCAAAATCACCTACTGGCTGTACACTACAGTTATCCGCCCAATTGTCACATACGGTTCTCTAGTTTGGTGGCCCAGGACCAACCTGAGCACAGCCCAGAAAGAGCTTGAGAAACTACAGAGACTAGCCTGCGTAGCGATCACTGGCAGTATGAGAACGTCACCTACTGCGGCTCTACAGGCGATGCTGGGACTGCCACCTCTACACCTCGTCGTGAGAGAGGAGGCGACCCTAGCGACTTTCAGGCTTGGTATATCCGGCACCCTAAGCAGAGATTCCAGAATTAAACATACACGGATAAAAGAGGATGCAATCAAGCGACAGCCCATGATGGCATCACCCAACGACAGAACCCTGAAAATACACTGTTTCCAGAAACACTACAACATAGAGCTCACAGCGGAACTGTGTAACTACTCAGGCCCAAATGAGCTAAGGATCTACACCGATGGTTCAAAAACCGAACTAGGTACTGGAGTCGGAGTCTTCTCTGAAGACCTAAACATCAAAATATCCAAGCCCCTAGGAATGCTTAGCACTGTCTATCAAGCAGAATGCGTAGGCATCATCCAAGCAGCACACGCCATTGAGGCCAGGGAGGTCACGGATACGCGCATCCGTATACTCTCCGATAGTGCCTCAGTCCTTCAATCCTTAGAGAAATACCAGATCACGTCGAGACTAATACTAGAGTGTCATAATGCACTAGAACGTATTACGGTACTAAACCGCAACACGGTGACACTACAATGGATCAAGGGGCACAGTGGATCGTTAGGAAACGATGCGGCTGACGAACTCTCCAGCACAAAAGCCATCGGACCCGAACCCATTGTGCCCATTCCGTTTAATCAGTTAAGAAGTTGGTTAAAAGATTACACACAAACACAAGCGGAGAAATGGTGGACCTCGACACCAGGGTGCAGGCAGTCCAAGGAGGCTATGCCATCCCTGGATACGAAGCTGACCAGGCGCCTTCTGCACCTGGACAGAGACAGCTTGCGACTGGTGGCGGGGACCATCACCGGACACTGCTCACTGAACAAACAGTTTCACACCCTAGGCATCACCGATAGTCCTCTGTGCAGAGCCTGCATGGAGGCAGAAGAAACGGTGGCGCACGTACTCCCTGAGTGCACTGGTGTCACCCAGAACCGCAGGGAAACCCTTGGAACACCAAACTCACTTGCGGACGCCCTGAGAAGACTGGGAAGACTGATCTGCTTCTGGAGGGAGGTGGGCTGGTTGGAGTAATCAGCCGCCATGGCTCACGTACAATGGTCCACATTTAAGGACTAAGTGCGGAAACCAAACCCCCCTAACGTAGAACGTAGAACCTATTTTATTATTTGTACACAAGACGATGATGAGAATTTATATTTAGTAGTACTAGATATTTACTTATGTGCATTATTTAATTCACCAGAGACTTACCTACAAAAACAAGAAGATGCGTTGATCCACGAAGAGGCTAAACTGTTCAAGTATGAACGCGATGAGGTTCGTAAGGTGTTCGGGGAGTTACAGGCGAAGCTGGTCAAACTACTAGAGGAGAACATTAACGCGCCACCACTGCATCAGTTGTCGTTGTCAGAATTCAACCTGCACCAGGAGGCCAAGAAGAAGAGGATGAAAGCGGTAAGGCTTGGACGTCGAAGTTGTGGATAATGTGACGTCACTAAAAAATAAATTTTCACAGAGTTTAAAATAATATAGAGAGCACGTTCCATACATAATAAAATTGTCTAATTATAAGATAGGATGTGGCGCCAAAATATGAGTAGAATACATAATATGATGACTACCTACGTTTGTGTTGCCAACGAATAAAGACCAGAATATGGCAGCCGTCAAGAAAATCAATCATCTTCACCGGTACTTTTACTTAGGGTCAAAAAAGGTGCCAAAAACTTTTTTTTTCAACCGTAACCGCTTTCAAAGTCTCGTGCTGGCTGTCTGTATCACTTTACATTCTGTCAAGAAAGTACCGGGAATTAATCATTTAATAAGCTTATTTAAAGCTTATTGTCTAAATTCTTTTTGACGCTAAGTTGGCACAACTGTCCTCTTTACTCACGCGGAGTTCGATCGTCACTGGTTCGGTCGCATTCTGTTTGTTCACAGTGGGTCATTTTGTCAGTTCATGTCATGTGAAATTGTTACATAAGGCTTTCAGTGAATCGACTTTATCAAAAACACTTGCGTATGAGCGGTATAATGCATTTAAATGTGGTCGACATGTGGTGTAAGATTTGCCTCGTTCTGGTCGGCCATCAACGACTAACATACAACACACAACTGAACTAACATCGCTATAAAGCAAATGGTGACTGTAAAGCATAGATATCCGAGAGACATGCCATCATTCAATATTATGTTCAAAACCTAGTGTCGCCTAAGTTGTGTTTTGTTTTTACTCACACAAAAACATAAAAAACTGATACGGCACACATGATACTATTTTCGCACGCAAATAATAAAATATGCGCAACACATCTGTGTTACCTTATGGCACACATTCTCGAAAGGGACTAGAAGTAGAAAGTATAGATATAGGCACTGAATGCACACACGCAACACTAGTCTAAAATATTTATACCAATCCAGGGGATTAGTATAAATATTTTATCGACAAAAACATCGATGAAAACGGAGTGCAAAAAAAACAGAAGTGTGTTTTGGGCGTCTTTTGTAGTGTTTATTATAATATCGCTTTACATATAGATACCCTACGAAAGGCTTCGCGGGATTCTATAGTACAGGGAATTCTAATTTGGGTTAAAGTAATCGATCGACTCATATTGGTGTCTGATAGGCTGTAAATATTTATTAATTATTACTATTTTTTTACTGTAGAAAATGAACGATGGAAATACATAATCTTGTACAGTCCAACAAGCTAATTGGTTTACAGGCAAAAATATTCATCTTTCTACTATACTGTAAACTGTAAACACAAAATGAGCAACCAGATAAAACAAAAAAGTGTTATTTTCATTTCGAAATATTTGAATTATGCGGGGGTTTAAAAATATGGTAAGTATATCAATCTACTTCTGGTAATATATTCTCCACATTGGAAAATATTTGAAACCCTCTACATGTTATAATTTTTTTTTATACAAATAAATGTATGGATGTCGCCATGATTCTTTAGATACTTAATACATTTTTTTTTTTTGAATAATTCCCGATACTTTTTTGACACAGTAGTATGTCAAAGTGACAGTAAGACTTATCCTTCTTGCTGTATGTCCCGCCAAGGTCGCCATGCAAAAGTAACGTGAAAAAAAACAATTAATAATAATTATTGACGTACAGCTAGTTTATTCACGGTCGTTTTGCATCGTGTATCGTGCATGACCTTGGCGGGACGTACAGCAAGAAGGATGGTGAGTAAAGCGTTTTACGTTTGAATATTTGGCCACGTTTTTAAACTACTTCTTCCAAAACAAAAAACTCTTCAGCTTTATTATATTAGAATAGATGTACAGTATTATAAACAATGAAGAATAACTAAATCCAACAGGCCGAGAAAGAGCGTGAGGAGATTCGTTTGACGACGGAGGCTCGTATCGTCGCGCAGGACAAAGTGACAGCGTGGATCAAGAAGACATGTTGGGACCCCATGCTCACGCCGAGGATCAAGCTCTTCGCCATACATACTCACTATTATGTACGGTCGCACAAGCTATTTAGTTTACAGGCAAAAATATTCATCCTTCTACTACACTCACAATAATTTATTATATTTTTTATCTCGAGTACGTCGGTATCCCTGGTAACTACCTACATGCTCAATATAAAGCAAATAAATTAAATTGTGAGTGTAGTAGAAAGATGACTATTTTTGCTTGTAAACCAAATAGCTTGTTCAACTGTACCTACCTCATTATCATCATTTCAGCTGAAAGACGTCCACTGCTGGACATAGGCTTCCTCCAAGGGGGGGGGGGGGGGGGTTGCCATAATCGCCACACTTGGCAGGCGGGTTGGCGATCGCAGAATGGTTGTTACAAAGGCACAGAGAACGCTGCTGCCCATTCTCTGGTGAGTCTCTTAGTCGCCTCTTACGACACCCACGGAAAGACATGGAATGGTGCTATTCTTTACGTCCGACACTATACGGACAGTACGACTGTACCTGTCATTAATATAATTTATTCATCAATTTCGGACCACAACAAATCTTGTTAGTAATCATAGGTGCAGAGGCCAGCACATCAAGATACAACATTCTGACAATTTTCTACTTTATAACCAGGGGATAAGGTTCGTATTTCGACTGCTGCGCAGCGTGTTGCGGGTTCGATTCCCGCCCAGGGTAAACATTTGTGTGATGAGCACTTGTGTTTGCCTTGTCTGGGTGTTGTTTATCTATATATGTATGTATTAACAAAAAAAAATGTATTTGTGTATGTATATCAGCTGTCTGACACCCATAGTACAGGGTCTCCCTAGTTTGGGGTCAGATGGCCGTGTGTGAAAATGTCCCCACATGTTATTATTATTATTATTTCATTGGAAAAATATGACAGTTTGGTATGGCTTGATGTGTTGGCGTTATAACTAGTGTTAGTAATACACTGACCTTAAAATTTTAGTCGTCTTACAAAGTTGGTCCACTCAATGTATCCGACATAAAATATCTCTAGACATGATTCAAACATTGTTAACATTAATTAAGATAATAGTTACAGACGCCAGCAGGTCAACCTACCCGAAACTGTCACATTTTCCCAATCAATCTTGAACCTTATTCTTTAACCATAAAGTTGAAAATCGATTAAAGAAATGTGACAGATTGTAGTAGCTTGATGTGCTGGCGTCTGTACAAAGAAAAATAAATAATCACAAGAATTATAAACCATTCTGTTAATGTTGTTTACGTATGAAACGGTATGTATACGTTACGGTATGTACGGTCACCAAAAGAGATAAGTATCCATGTCGCCGGGAATAGTTGAAGTTTACTTAGAAACCGATGTTAAATGATTTAATTAAATTTCATTTGAACGCCGCCATTGGTTTCTAAGTAAAGTTCAACTATTCCCGGCGACATGGATACTTATCTCTTTTGCTGACTGTACAGGTTACACATAGGTACAGAGGCCAGCACATCAAGCTTCCCCTATCTGTCAATTTTTTTTATAGCTTTTCAATTTTATTACAAAAGAATAAGGTTCAAGTTTAATTGTAATAAAGAACAGTTTAGAATAGTTTGATAGTTAATTTTGGAAAAAGGCGGTTTAATAATGTTTAGATTTGTTTAGGTGGAAAACTACCCAATACTGCCATCGCACCGTGAATCTTGGCCAGAGTTGCAGCAGATCGCAGCTCTGCGCGCCTTTGAGATGGAGAACATTCAGGACCTGTTCCGACCCTGGGAGGAAGATACCCCGGACGAACCAAATCCCTCTCACTCTGACGAAGTTGTCCCCGAGCTGGCACGGTTCGTTGATCTATCTACATATCCTATATGTATATCTGTACGCAAAATATGCGCTGAGGCGTGGAGTTGCGGACACGGGGTGTGATTTGTAAGACCTCATTCTAAACTTCGAATCTGAATCCGCCGTGAGTTTCTTGATTGGCATTCTAAAAACTCGGTTGATAATTCGAATTTACACTAGCACCACCCTTGCGAGCGTGTCAGCAAGTTGAACTAAATTGACAGGGAGATTTTGACAGATAAAGTATGAGATGACGTAAGAAGTGGCATTCTGTAAGGTAATGGTAATTTCCCCGTCACTTCGACGCTCACTTCGCACTCGAACCCGATTCAAAGTGTCAAATATATCAAGGTCAGTTTGAACCTTAAGCGAAGCGAGAGTAAATAGCGATGTGAGATGCGAGTTGTTGTTTGAATTTTACAGAATCGATCTACAGCCCGTCATACTACTACTACTACTACATATTATTATATCTATTCTATCCTGATACAAGCTGACACGACAGACCGCACACCGGGTGCAACAACGTCATAAGTACCTAACAAATTACGTTTTTTTCAGAAGATCGATTTAAAAGTTGTTGCTTTATTAAAGTGGAATGTATTTATGTTCCAATTATATATCAATGATCAAAATATTGTTAAAACCCTATATTTAAAAGTTAAAGTTGTTTTAGAAATAAAAATGTTATGTAAGTGGCACATTTATTTTGTATTGTTTTTAATAAAGGTACCTACATCTATGACGTTGTTGCGCAGAAAGTTACATTAAAAGTAGAACTTGTCTGTGCAATAACGTCATAAGGGCCGAATAAAACAAAAAATCAACGCTCTAAATTTAAAAAAAACCGGGCAAGTACGAGTCGGACAACCGAGGGTTCCGTACATATTTGTAGGTACATATACATACTTCTATATTAATCCATACCTACTATTATCCATACTTAAATCTACTTAATATTGTAAATGCGTTTTTTGCGACGTAAACGGCCGTATCTTTCTTTTTGCGTTAACATAGAGGGTTGATTTTTTTACAGCATCAAGGGACCGTAGACTTGAATATATAGTTTTAATTTCAACTCGATACCTCCATGCGTTCCCGAGATTGATTGACAGACAGACAGACAGACGGACAACAAAGTGATCCTATAAGGGTTCCGTTTTTTCCTTTTGAGTTACGGAACCCTAAATAGCACTTCTCTTGTCTTTTTCAGTGGGTGACAATAATCAACATTATTATTAAAATAAATGGCATAATTATAAAAATCTACTAAATTATGAATAATTTCTTACATTTAAGTACCCGTAATCAGACTTTTATGAGAAACTTGTAGGCTAGAAAAAATTTTTGTAGCAAAAACAAAAAATATCAGTCGTTTTAATAACTTCTCCAGAAACATTTTTTGTTGTATTTATATTTAAGTCATCTGCTAGTTTCTTTAAATCCACGAAATCGGTAGAGGCTAATTCTTTTACTATACAAGGTTTTCCTGTCTTCTTAGCGTTTCTGATTAAAGATATGTACTGGTTTGGTACGTATAAAGCACCAGATTTTTTTTTCTGTCATGTTACTAGGTGACAGGCTTTTCAATTACTGAGTAAGCCGCATCGCCGTCATTCTGAGTGTGGTCCTTAATTAAATAGTTATGAGTCACGGAATTTATCTGTAACTTGTTAACAGCATAGTAGTACTACTATGCTGTTAACAAGTAACAGATTCATATTTTGTATTGTATTTTGTTTTATTTCAGGTTCATATTTTGTATGTACTATCGTGGACACACCCGCCTGACCACCACTAAGTTCATTTTTGCTTGCACTCAAAAGATGGAAACGCTCTCTACCCCGCCCCGTTGACTTCGCAGGCGCCAAGGGATAAAATTTTTAACTGAGCAGGCGGAAAGGGTCCGCGATGGTACAGACGCCAGCACATCAAGTCATACCAAACTGTCAATTTTTCCCATTTGAATATGAACCTTATTCTTTTAAATTTAAGTTTTTTATTTTTTATCATTTGATAGGCATACGTTTGACCACTATCTCACCTGATGGGAAGCGATGATGCGGTCTAAGATGGAGCACGCTTGCCTAGAAGTAACCTATTCACTCTTGACTTAAAGACTCCTGTAGCTATCAGAAAACACAGACGCAGGCAGGGAATTCCACTCCTTAGCAGTACGCACAATGAATGTGTTCCCAAAACGTTTTGTGCGTGTGGGTGGGATGTCCACCATGTACCGGTGGCGTATCGCCGTACGTCTTGTGGTCCGATGATGGAACGGGCTCGGCTGAATTAAATTATGCAATTCTGTCGCACACTCCCCAAAATGCAACCGATAGAAAACCGACAGGCCAGCAACTCAGCGTCGATGCTCAAGACTTTGGAGCTTTGACTCGACGAGCCTATCATTGCCAATGATCCTCTTAGCTCGTTTCTCAATTGACTCAAGGGCATCAAGCTGGTATCTGGCAGATCCGTCCCAAAGGTGAGAGCAGTACTCCATACACGATCGAACTTGCGCTTGATAAAGTTAAAAACCTATCAAAGAAATTTGACAGATTGTTGTAGCTTGATGTGCTGGCCTCTGTACATACAAAATATGAACCTGAAATAATATTATTATGTTTAATTAATATTGTCAATATTGGCATAATTGTAATAAATGACGGTAACACTTGCTACATGTGATAGAAAATAGAACCACAAAGTCAGAACTGTTCACTTGTGTTATTCTTGCACCAAAATTGTATGAAATATTTGTCATGTGTGTGTGTGTTTTTGTGTTTGTCGTTGTTGCTCCTACACATACACACTTCTTGCGGGTGGCCGCGAGCAACTGACCAATTAGGACGTTCTGGCGCTAGCGTTTACAAAAACCCGCCAAAACCACAACGACATTTACGCCCTCAGTGGGACATTTTAAGAGTTACATTTATGATATTGCTGCACCGGATGTAAACGCATGTTTGACATCATTTGTGATGAAAAACTCATTTTACCAACTTTAGCATTTATGACGTTGTTGCACCCGGTGTACGACTGACGTTGTCCTGTCAATTGGTTTTTAATTTTCTTCGTTTAAACTTTCTCTGGACTTCCACGAATATTTCAAGACCAAAATCAGCCAAATCCATCTAGCCGTACTCGAGTTTTAGCGAGACTAACGAACAACGATTCATTTTTATTATAGTATAGATAGAAGATATTGACGACACGGTTGGCGCAGTGGTTGAGCGATTGACTGCTGCGCAGCGTGTTGCGGGTTCGATTCCCGCCCAGGGTAAATATTTGTGTGATGAGCAGTTTTGTTTGCCTTGTGTCTGGGTGTTGTATTTAAAATGTATTTGTGTATGTATATCAGCTGTCTGACATCCACAGTATAGGGTCTCCCTAGTTTGGGGTCAGATGGCTATGTGTGTAATGTCATGTGTGTGTATTATTCTTACATATACCTGTAGTAGTACGGTACTTCTGACTCCACAAGCCTGTATTTTTGAGCAAGTTGCAGGTGGATAATCCTAGCTTCAAGGTTGTGTGTATGCAAGTAGTCTCCGTTAGCCAGACGAGAGCACCCAGAGATAATGTGTCGGATTGATTCTCTCGTCAACCGTGCCGTCCTTCACAATATACCTCCGGTAGTTGTTCGTCATCATAACTTCGTCCATAATCGCACAGACAAAACCTTTCCCCAAAGAGGTCACCGAATCGCAGCCAGGATACGGACGCCAAGAAGTCTACATCAGACCCATGTAGAGCCCGGTAGAAGCGCCCGTGAAGCTCCTTACTCTGCCATACCTCCCTGCGGTTATAGTAGCTAGTACAGTCGACTACAAAGAGATGTATACCCCCTAAAGTTACAAATACATGTACCCATTTAAATAAGTGTACATACTTTGTTACAAATAATTATACTTACACATGAAACATGACGCATATATGTATTCACTCAATGTGCCTAATTAATATATACAGCAAGATGGACACTGTAATGTGTACGCTCTGAAACAAATTTATGTATTCACACTTAGTTACAAAAATATGTATACAAGATACGTTCTAATTTTAAATTTCTGAAATTCTGTCAAAACCATTGAAAACTCTCTGGATGGTATAATATGTGTAATAGTTTTTTTCTGTTATGATGACACTTATAAATCTATATTCATATTATAACGAGGTAAAATTCGTTTGTATGTAGGGGGTAATCTCTGAAACTAATTCCACTTTGGACAGAAAAAACTTAAGTTAATTTAGGTCGACGTCAAACCCTGCAGACAGAAAAAGGAGCCCCGCGCAAGATTTATAATTTCTTGCCAAAATGTTAAGTAGATCTACTATTGTTATAAGTAAAAGAATATTATAGATAAGTTATATTATTAACAGACATCGATTTAAGTTTCAATAAATTTGTTTTATGGTTCAATAGTTTAAATTTTATCTATGTCCAAATAATGTTACTTAAGTTTAGTATTTGTATGGAAGAAAAAAAACAGGTTGAATAGAAAACACCTTCTTTTTATGAGTCGAGTGAGAGAAAAATAATGTAAATAAGTGGCGAAAATAATTTGTAATTTTGTAAGTCAACTTCGATAAACAAATGACACGCCAATGACGTCATGCACGAAATGAAAAAGAGAAAGCAAGTATTCCTGCACTATTCTAAAATTTAAAAATAGAATATTAGACCTGTATACATATTATTGTAACCAAATATGAACACATTAATTCGTTTCAGAGCGTACACATTACAGTGTAATTTTAGCTGTGTACTATCGTGGACACACCCGCCTGACCACCACTAAGTTCATTTTTGCTTGCACTCAAAAGATGGAAGCGCTCTCTACCCCGCCCCGTTGACTTCGCAGGCGCCAAGGGAGTTTTTTTTTAACTGAGCAGGCGGAAAAGTCCGCCATAGTACATAAAATTGGCACATTTAATAGGAACATAAATGTGGCATACATCTTGTCTACTAGTATTTGTAACAAACAAAGACGACATCATGAATGGATACATATTTTTGTAGTCGACTGTACTACAGGTTTGCGGCAATACTCGTTCGCCAAGGAGAGCGGAGTCATAGATGAATAAGCGGAGTGAGGCCCTAGTCCACTGAGACCACATCTCGGTGCATCCCCACGTCGTCGGCTTTAAGGAAGTATTCCCTGAGACTGCAAACCTAACGGTTGTGCAGGAACGTAGCGTTAAGAAAGCCTCGGCCTCCGCACTTCCGTGGGATATACAGTCTCATTACCGATGACCGTGGGTGATGCATCCGATTTGCGGTCAATAATGTACGGACCCTCCTATCCAGGGCGTCAAATTAAGTTATTATTATGTACCGTTTTTTGTTTAAACGCGTTAATCTCCGGCACGTGATGTCGACGCATACGATTGACTCCGTACCGTCACTTTTGAGCGAACGTACCGTTTTGCGCCTAGTCAAATAGTTTCATTCCTACCGTGTTAACAGCCGAAACGATCCGATCGGATACGACAACAGGCGAACGAAGCCGACAGCATGCTTTCGGCTACGATCGCGTGTCGCGGAAGACTCTCGTGGTCAAGCCTGGCAATATCTTAGACTTAGTACTGTGTACACGATTAAATACCTACTTATAGTTTAAAAATTGAAAAATGCGCTCCGATCCGTTTCGGTTCGATTATCCGACAAATATTGAATTATTTAATTTTATCACAGTTTACATATATTTTCGCTACTTATGGATAAAGTATCGTATAAACGAATTTATTCGTTTTATAATACAATTAGTTATAATCGTAACTCAGGTCAGGCAGCCGGGTGGGATCGTCAGCGTCATTCCACGAGAACGCAGGAGGTTCGGCAGAGTCAATGGCTAATGAGCCCTACGTCCTGTCGGGCTCCAGCGCCCACCACTGTATCGCGATCCCAGAGTATGTCATCCCGCAGGCGGAGGCCTACAGCTTTCTGCAGATGTACTGGATCCAGGATATAACGAAAGTAAGTTTTCACACGACCTGGGCCTGTAGACAAAATCCCTTTTCTGTTAAAATTTGTTGCTAGAACAAAAAAATATAAGAAAACGTGTTGATTTTATGACGTGAACGCAAAGTAAACACGAATTCCTATAAGTTAAGCTAATAAAATCGTAAAGAAATAACTGATTATGAATCTTAAAAGTCACTTCAAAGACTGGCCAAAGTTAGCTCCACTGCCTGTCAACATTGTCCACACCTTATATCGTCTGAACTATCAGCCCTATTTGCATATTGTTAAGAGCTATGGTAAAAATCTGGAAAAAGAAGGCAACGAAATAAAGTAAATTACCAAAAGTGGCCATTTACGCTATTTATCACAGTGGCCAATGTTACCTGGTAATTTTTGATCATTATTATACAACTGATTTTAGGTACTAGGGTTGACACAAAGAAAGATAAATAAATTAAAAATAAATGTTTTTACACTATATTGCTTTATTTAAAAAATTACAAAATGCGCGGTCATAACCACTATTAAAACATATGAAAATAAAATAAAAATAAGAATTTATGGATTTATAATATATACACTTTATACCGTCTTAACTACTTAGTTCAAAATTTTGACATAAAGACCCAGCTGCTAGTTCAAGAATTTCATGGCATTTTGTCAGTGGCTTGGTGCGTTAAAGCACGCGTTTCTTAACCTCCGAGTTTGTTTGTTACCTATCAAAATTTTTTTTTTTTGGTGCTGTGATCTATTGTTTTGTTTTGTCTGGTGCAGGAATCTAGTTATAAGGTTAGTATTTTAAGCTTTTTTGGCACTCATTTCCAAGGAAATGAGTGCCGAAGAACCCCCTGACGGGGGTGGAGGGACACCTCCTGATATCGAGATTTTGGAGTGCTCGCAAGATTCTGATGTTGGTCCCGTTAGAGCGGAAACCAGAAAACGTTCCGGAGAACCTGGGATTTATGTTGATGCGAAAAGGAACAAGCCGCCATCAGACTCAATCCAGTCTGTTTACACCAAACCCGGATTTGAGAGCGATTCCAAAGTTCTCTATAGTGAGTCCGACAGAGCACCCTTCTCTGTATTTATTTCTAGGCTGGAATCAGACCCTAAGCAAAGCCTAACCTTGAATTCTTTGAGGTTTTCTCAGTTTCTTCACAGTAAAGGATTTAGAGGTGTCGTGCAAGGCAGTGTTAAATCAATGGGCCGTAACAGGATGTCTGTAGATTTTGTCTCATTTAATGATGCCAACCAATTTGTAAACAACCCTGTATTAGTGGAAAACAAATATGTTGCGACCATCCCACGCTTCCATGTTACACGCATGGGAGTTGTTAAAGATATTCCCACAGACTGGACTCTTGAGGAGCTAGTTTTAGGTTTAGAGACCCCTCGTAACTGTGGGGAAGTTATTAGGGCTAGGAGGCTCAATTTTAAAAATAGAAAAGAGGGTTCTGTTTCATGGTCTCCATCAACTACCGTAGTGCTGACTTTCTCTGGTCAAGTACTCCCAGAAAAAGTTTTCTGCTATAACGTGTCTCTCCCTGTTTCTATTTATCACCTTTCTACTATTCAATGCCGTAATTGTCTCCGTTTTGGCCATATTAGCTCCCAGTGTAGATCTAAGCCCCGCTGCTACCGATGTGCTCAACCACACCCTGGTGATAGCTGCAATATTCCGGATTCACAAGCTACATGTCTGTTGTGTGATGGCAGTTACCATAAGGCTACTGACGACAGGTGCCCTGAACATACGAGACAGAAGTCTATTAAAATGGTTATGTCTCAGGAAAATTTAAGTTATCGGGAGGCTTCAGCTAGGTTTCCCCGCCCCAAAATGTTATACTCCAATGTGACTGCGGGTCCCTCCACTTTTAAACCATCTCAACATTCTCCTTCTGAACCCCATCTCTTCTCAGACCCTATTAATAGCCCTACCTCCTCTCCATATGCAACCCCTGTTAAATCTTCGTACACCAAGACCGTATATCGTGCCCCAAGACCCCGTCCAGACTTGGGAAAAACTTATGATATCCAAGCTCATAGGTCAATGGATTACACTCCTAGCTCTTCTCAACCTCATGGCTGTGCTTTAAACTCCCCTTATGTTGAAACCACTCCCCTTCCACCCCTAATGACAACTTAATGGAGCTCCTGGCTTGTTCACTCATTAATATGTTGTCTAAATTTAGTGACGCAATACCGGACAATGTCATAATACTAGTTCAACAGCTCCTACAATCCTGGACTCGCCAAAATGGAAAAGATCCTTCAGTGGAACTGTAGATCGATTCGCAGAAAGAAACACGAACTAATCTACCTCATTAATCGTTTCACTCCCCTCGTCTTTGCCGTGTCGGAGACGTGGCTTGGACCTGGAACCTCCTTTAGGGTCCCTGGTTTTTCATGTCTTCGGGACGATAGAGAGGACGGTTGGGCCGGCTGCGCCCTATTGGTTAGCAGATCTATCATCTTTTCAGAGATTCCTCTTCCCAGACATGATCCTGGTCTACATGTTGTAGCAGTTAGAGCCTTAGGCATATCCTATGTGTCTGCCTACATCCCTCACCCCAATGCCAGTCTTTTATCTGAATTTAACTCTATCCTTTCTTCTATTCCAAGCCCTTTGATTGTACTTGGTGATTTCATTTGCCGTCACACCCTCTAGGGTTCTCACTGTAATGACCCCTGTTCCAGCTTTCTGTTAGACCTTTTAGATGACCGCAACCTTTGCATTCTTAATGATGGATCTGCTACCCGTAGGGTTTCGCCTACCCAAAACATTAGTGTTCCTGACCTTACTTTCTCTTCTCCTTCTTTAGTGTCGTCACTTTCCTGGTCGGTTCTCCCTAATTCCTATGGGAGTGATCATTTCCCCATACTGATTTCGTTTCCAAGTTTTCATCCTCGTTCTCCTCCTATTCATCCCCTACAAAAATATCTCCTTTCGCAAGCTGACTGGTCCCATTTCTCTTCCCAATTAGATTCGGAACTTAGAAACCTCTCCCCTATAAACTCCTCCAATTCCCTTATCATCTACAACGATTTTGATGAATGTTTGTTAAGAGCGGCCGATTCCTCAATCCCCTTAAAAAACTCTGCCCGCCGCCTACTACCTTCCCCTCCTTGGTGGGATGCTGAGTGCTCTGATGACGTTCGAAAACGTAAAGAAGCAGAAAATACTTTTGCCTCTAGCTTGGACATGCCTGATTATTTGAATTTCAAAAAGACTTCTGCAAGAGTTTGCAGGTTATTGGCAAAAAAGAAAAGGTCTGGCTAGCTCAAGTTCTGTGAATCCCTTTCTCCTCGCTCTCCAGTTTCCCTTGTTTGGAAAAAAAT
Organism: Charanyca ferruginea; assembly: GCA_947361185.1. Lineage (NCBI taxonomy): Eukaryota > Metazoa > Arthropoda > Insecta > Lepidoptera > Noctuidae > Charanyca > Charanyca ferruginea. The sequence goes on along the minus strand of OX376057.1, from coordinate 7,639,661 downwards.
TAAGTCCTACCGCAGAGCTTGTGCCAGTCAGTCTTATGAAGACACAACCAATGACCCTGGTCCGTGGTTAGAGGACTTTATTACAAAATTAGCCCCCCCTTTCGTTCCTAGTTTTGATTGCCTTCCAACTGTAGACCCCCCTTCTCCATCTTCCTCTCCATTTTTCGTACTCAGAATTGACATGTGCCTTGGAACATCTCCGTGATTCTGCTCTGGGCGGCGATGGAATAACCTATTCCTTTATTTCCAAATGCTCTCCAAAATGTAAATTAATCTTCCTCGACCTAATCAATTCATTTTTCGTTTCTGGTCAAGTCCCAGAGTCCTGGAAATCCCGAATTATTATCCCCATTTTGAAACCTGGTAAAGACCCAAAAGATTCTGCTTCCTATCGTCCTATCGCTTTATCCTCTGTCTTGGCTAAAATCATGGAAAACCTCATCAAGAACCGACTTGAATGGTTATTAGAAACTAAAGGCATCCTAGCCAGGTCTCAATTCGGTTTTCGAAGAGGCATGGGCACTTTAGATAGCCTCAGTATCTTCTTATCTGCTGTCCGCATTGCTTTTTCTAATAATGAAAGCGTTCTTGGCCTTTTCTTAGACATAGCCTCAGCCTATGATAATGTCCAACTTCCAATACTCAGGCAAAAACTGCTACAGCTGAGTATCCCTGTGAGGATGGTCAACATCATCTGTAATCTTCTTATGTCCCGCTCTATTTCTGTCCGCCATCAAAACACCCTCTCACCATCCCGTCTTGTGTGGAAAGGTTTACCTCAGGGGTCGGTCTTAAGCCCTATCTTATATAATCTTTACACTTATGATTTGGAGTCTTCAGTCAGCTGTTTCTGTAAAATCTTACAATACGCCGATGACATTGCACTTTACTTCAGTTCAGCTTCTTTTTCAGATGCCTCAATTCGCCTAAACTCTGCCCTTCAATATTTAAATCAGTGGCTTGTCGATCATGGCCTGAACCTATCTGTCCCCAAGTGTAACGCAGTTGTCTTTTCCCGTAAACGTAGTATTCCCCCTATAAACCTATCCGTTGAAAATGAACCCATATTGATCAGTGATAAGGTTAAATTTCTCGGCCTCATTCTTGACTCCAAGTTATCTGGTCTTTATCATTTGGATTACATTTCGAAGAAATGTGAAAAGGGTGTTAATGTACTTCGTGCTCTCTCTGGAGTTCGTTGGGGAGCCCATCCCACTTCCCAAAAAAATCTTTACAATGCCATAGTTCGTAGCCACTTTGACTATGGGAGCTTTCTTCTAGAACCATGCAATAAAATAGCTCTTGCTAAACTGGTGACAATTCAGTCCAAATGCTTGCGCATCATCACGGGTGCTATGAAATGCTCCCCTATTAATGCCCTTCAGGTAGAGTGTTTGGAGTCCCCCCTTCATTTACGGAGACAATATCTCTGTGAGAGATTTTTTTATAAAGTCATTCAAAATAAATCACACCCCCTTCTTCCTCTCCTTCGTACTCTTTTTGAGTTAATCCCATCATCCCGATATTGGTCTCATAAAAATCCTCCTCTCCTTGTTAACAGCTTCACCTTTAGCCCAAACAAGTTTGCACCCCTTATTTGAAGTAAATTTTAATTCTCTACTCTTTCAACCTAAAATTATATTTAACTTTGGTATATCTAAACATGACCCTGCTGCTAATGTTAAATTCAACAAGATTTTAGCAAAGGATTGGCATGACTGGCTTACTATATTCACCGACGCCTCGAAGCTGTCAGACGATAGCAATGTCGGATTTGCTGTGTGGATAAGTTTAAAATAATACTCAATTTTCGTAGTCCTTCATTTGGCTCCATCTATACCGGGGAAGCAATAGCTCTTTTGGAAGCGGTCTCCTATGGTGAGTCTCATGGTCTCAACAAATCTATTATTTTCTCCGATTCTCTCAGCTGCCTTCAAGACCTGGTTAAATCACCTTTCCGTTCTCGTCACAATTGTCCTCTTACCTTACAGATCAAACAAATTCTTTATAGATGCTACTGTTTGGGCATAGACATCGCTTTGGTCTGGATCTCTAGCCACTCTGGAATTATAGGTAACGAGAATGCCGATTCGATTGCCAAATTGGGCTACTCGGAATGGGATGGAATCTCACACGTCCTGTTATGCTCGAGATTTTCGCTGTCTTGCCAAACCAGAGATGATGGAATGTTGGAACACACTGTGGCAAAAAACTCGGTTACAGAAGGGCAAATTTTATGGCTCCATCCAACCACTTATTCCCTCTAAAAGTTGGTTTAACAAACTAAAATTTTCAAATAAACTGGCTACCTCTGTTATAATCCGCCTTCGACTTGGGTTTGTTTGCACTCCAGTTTTTTTGGCAAAGATTCGTGTAAGAGACAGTTCTTTATGTGAATGCGGTCTAGAGGAGGGTACTCTGGAGCACTTGTTTTTTTCCTGTCCTCGTTTATCTACTCCCCTTTATGACTTACTCCCTTCTGATTGTCCTCGCCCAATTAACATTCCTTTCCTTTTATCCTTAGCCCATACTCCCGCTGTTAAAATCCTTTATAAAATTAATATAAATAAAATCTACTTATAATTTATACATAGGTACTTATATACTTATTACTTATTATTATTATTTATTTATTTTTTCATTGTACCTAAGTAGGTGTATGATTGATGTTTTAATACTCTTATTATGTGTTTTATATGTTTTAACAAATGTTTTGTCTTTTTTAGCATGGCAAATAATGGATGACATCACCACAAAAACTGATCAATAGTCATTTCAGTTAGGTACCTGCTATTGAGTACCGGCCATTATTTCTATCTCATACCTTGACATTGGCAAAATCATCGAATGTTCGTCGATGGAGCAATAACCTCAAACAATTTAATTGAATTGAATTGAAGAATTTCATGGCTATAGTTTTTATATTCATGGGCCCCAAGACGCAGTCTTTTTCTGCTTTCTGCCTAGAATTTGCGTTTCCTTTTTTTTCTGAAATAAATTGCTACATATAGCTAGGTACTTACCTACCTACTTATATGATAAATTTGAATTGAAATATATTAGAAAATTTATATTATTTGCGCAAATACAATTTTACAAAAAATGCAATCCATCATACTAACGAACCACATAGTTGTACTACATTAAAATTACAATGTCAATTAATTTTAGATAGGAAAGATAGCAAACTTTTATGAGCGAAAATCTCAATAGTGTAAATTTACTAGCAGTAGGCAGCCCTAATGCATAATTGACAGCGGCCAATGTTTACACCCCAGGTACAGAGAACTTGTTTGTAACATTGGTCGCTTACATTTCTCAAACACAAACACCAATCGTTACATAAAATGCATATCAAAACGATCTCCTGACATCATTTGTTATCATATTGAAAAACTACTTACCCAGGCTTATTTATAAGAGGATGTCAATCAAAAGTAGAAATTGGTCCACACTTCAATGGTGTCTCTTTGACCACGGCTGACAGACAACTGAACTGAATGATGTTAGCAAATAAACTTTCAATTAGAGTTGCTACAAATATAATGTAGTTTCTATCACTGTTACAAAAATGTGGCTATCATACATCATTTCAGTGGAATGAGTTAATTTAGTTATTTTTTGGTTTCGGCCAATGTTACCCCTAGAGTCCAAAGTTGGAGGATTTCACGATACTATACTAATTCCATGCATGTCAGATTATGAAACAAAAGGCAGATGCGAGACCGCGTGGAACACTAAGAGTGAAGCCAAAAAAGCAAATACAAATTCAAAAGCGAATAGCTACAATCTCGTCATTGTATTCGCTTTTGAATTTGTATTTGTTTTTAGGGTTCCGTACCTCAAAAGGAAAAAACGGAACCCTTATAGGATCACTCTGTTGTCTGTCTGTCTGTCTGTCTGTCTGTCTGTCTGTCTGTCTGTCTGTCGGTCTGTCAAGACCCTTTATCTCGGGAACGCGTGGAGGTATCTAGTTAAAATTAAAACCATAATTATGCTCAAGTCTACGGTCCCTTGATGCTTTAAAAAAAATCAACCCTCTATGTTAACGTAAAAAAAAGATACGGCCGTTTATGTCGCAAAAAACGCATTTATAATATTAAGTAGATTAAAGTATGGATAGTAGGTATGAATTAGTATAAATTTTAAAATTAATACAAATATGTACGGAACCCTCGGTGGGCGAGTCCTACTCGCACTTGTCCGGTTTTTTTAACGATGCGGCGTTTCTCGTTCTGACTCGTGTCTGAAGCGCGTTGTAGGTGTTCGTTTTTGAATTTAGATTTGCTTTTTTGGCTTCACTCTCAGTGTTCCGCGCGGTCTATCTACCTTTTGTTTCATAATCTGAGGCATTAAACATTAATATCTGCACTAAAAACTAAATTGTTCGAAAATCGAACTGGCCACCACGAGTAGAATATTATAAATAAAAGAAAAATAGAACACAAATTAAAATACTTTGATTCTAGTACTATTGCTTGTTATTGTCTCGTAGATGGTGTGAAAAGTAGAGTATGCTCCTCGGGGATAAAGGTGCTCTCTCGTCTTGGGCGACCTTGAATCCCACGCTGCACTCAGGATTCTTGTCTTAACTGCCTCGCTTTGCTCAGGAGTTAACGCTAGAATCCTTCGTTTAGCTCGGGATTTAATACGGCGCCCGCTACATAAGACACTACTTTATCCCCTTAGTGCATAATCTACTATTATCTTATGCACGCTATTTACATTATTTGCCCGAGAATACGTTAATAGTCGGAACCTGTGTAGCCACCAAGGCAATGTCGTTATTAAATCTGGTGTGTGGAGTATGTCTATGTGTGGAGCGTACCAATCTATACTACAAGGTAAAAATAATTTCTTTGAGAGCTAAAATGCCGACTATAAATGGATTTTCATGTCTACCTGCCCGATTTCTAGTCTGCCTATGTTCTTTTAACACTTCGAAAAATAATTGAAAAACGTGACAAAATGTGACGCCAGTTTTTATTACAGGCCGTTGTGTTGTGTTTAAGACAACCGCACCACATTTCGCCAGTTAGGCGTCCCCCACATTAGGCGTGCGCGTTCCTCGGGCGTGTGAGCGACGTGGACGCAGCGTGCGCGCCGCGAGCGCGCTGTGTAAGCGTCGCGTGTTGCTGCCGTGCGATGTGTGTGAATGGCTGTGTGTGTGAAAGGCGAATGCCTTGGCGTTTAACCCCCTTCAAAACACTGTCCGCCCTGTGACTGACCGAAACAGTAGCGGGCGGCGGGGATAGCGGGCGAAGGGGTAAGAACGCTACGTGAGCGCCGCTTGCGCGCCGCGTGCACTCTCCACACGCGCCGCAGGGCAACAAAACGCGGCGCGCACGCGTCGCCCGCGCTACTCACACGCTCGAGGAACGCACACGCCTAATGTGGGGTCAGCCTTAGGTTTAATACCCAAAGGGTTAATATAATAAGCTAAGATAATATGCTCCCTCGGAGCGATGACCCCTTTGGGAATTAAACCTTAATTGGACACAAATTCAGGCTCCGGCCTACTTAGATACCTATTGATACATTATTTACAACAACATGACTGGCAAAAATATCTGGAAAATATGTTTGTCTTACTCCTCCGCTGTTCCTTTCGTTTGATTAATTTCGTTGCGGGATCCAAACTAGTTACGTTTCTCCGGGACTGGTCGAGCTTCATTGCCTCAACGATTTTCTAGTGGTCCTGACATTCAGAAGTGACTGACTCTCAGAAGTCCTGACATTCAGAAGACTGTGGTTTGGGAGTAGTGTGGCGACTAGCGGGATTGTCCCATAAAAAAAAAATACTGACACTTCTTACTGGTACTTCTTTTGCAGCTAATCACCCAAAACATGCGGTTGTGGTTCAACAAACAATTCGACGACCTATTTACATTGAAGAAGCGGGAGGTGGGTCTTGTGTCTGAGAGGAACAACAGGTTTCGCTTCATAATTGAAGGTTATTTGTATTATTAATATTTTTTGCCGCTAAGCGCCCTCTTACTAGATGGAGTGATAGCCAGCACTAAAAGAGACGACTGCGATAGACTAGATGCGGGAGGTGGGGAATCCAGTGTGAACTGCGATAAACTGAATTAATTGGTCTAATAAACAATGCCTATTGGATTACGTGAGAAGTCGAAAGCATTACAGAGGGCCTAGTGTGAGTTTTTATTCGAACTCGATCGCGTTAACGTAAACTCCAATTTGTATTGAAACTGGAATAACGTAGTCTAGTGGCAACAATAGGAAACACAATTATTATTATACAAATCGAGACCCCACACTAGGCCCTCAGAAGACTTGCGAAAAACAAAAATAGCGAGTTAATGGTGACAGAAGTGTGAACAAGTATTACCAATTAATACCTGAAGTCAAAACAATTCCACTTCCAGATTCTAATTGGTACATATTTATCAAGATCTAAAATAAAACGTGATCCCTAAGACATGGATACTATGAATAGGAAACAGTTTGATCAATCTAAGTAGTACCTATAGTATCATAGAACAAGAAAATAAATAATGACTATGAGGGAGGAAATAGTAGTATAGTTTACCCACGTTACCTACGTGGTTATTTAGATCAATTTTATGATCTTTCAGAACTGAATAAATTGTCTGACCTACGGGGCAGCTTTCATCATCTGAAGATAGTGATCACAGATCCAGTTTGGAGGCAAGAGGAATTTGTGGAGAGACTTATCAAAGTAGAGCCCGAAGAGGTAGGTAGAATTATCCCGAAAAATTTGTAAGGTACTTATATGGAATTCCTTCCTAACCATAGTAACTATTAGCTACTGCGAATCATTATTGCTCTACTAATTTCTTTTTGAACATTGTGGGGAGTTAAATTTCATTTTCAGTATTTAGTCACTTTTTAGACAAATTGTTTATTCCTTACAATATACTGGCCTGAGAGAGCCACCTTATTAGTCTTGACTAGATAATAATTATTATCACTCGTTAGTAATGTAGTAATAATGTTCCTTACGCAGTGTCAGATCGAGCCCTACATAAGCCCGAGTCAAATCGTAATCATTCCGCCGGACCCAGGGCCAAAGGACGACTTCCGCGAGCGAGCGCTAATCGAGATGATGGATGGCGTCCTAGAGAAACTGTGGCACGAAGAGATTAAGAAGCCCATTCATAAGCCGCAGTGCATGGTCAATAACAATATTGTTTATTTTATCCCTTGGTTTTTAGAAGTCCGTTCAAGTCTGATCAGAATCAATTAAGGATTTGGCATTGACTTTCCACGATCCTAGCCTATTTACAAAGATCTTTATAGTATTACTGTAGATATAGATCTTGTTACGGCTCCCATTTTCCGAAGTAATTTCAATTATGTAGTAAGTAGATAGTTTAAGGTACGTAATTATTTTATATCTGCGACTATGACCGTATTGACCGTTAAAAGATTAAGGATTGTTTGTATTCAGAAATTGACATGAGACTCTTCTAAATGCAGCTGGAGAAAGATCCAGAGAACTTCAACGAGGAGGATCTTCGGAATGTATTCGAGTACGAAGCGAAGGTCACCTTCCGTAACGAGGAGCGGGACAAGTACCGCAAGATGTTACATGCAGAGTACGCCAAGCTGTCACAGGTGCTCAACGAAGGCATCGTGAAGTTCAACCAGAAGGTAATGCTAGAAAGAATACCACATGTTTCTGAACACTTGTAACTCTTGTTTTCTGAATGCGATAGCTACATAGAAAAAGATAAAATCTTCTTCATGAACAGTAATAAGCTGATATGATGTTGATGTGGTTACCTATCATAGGGTCGAAAAATACTTGACCGAATTTCATTTCACCTAAAACTTTTCAACTTTTCTCGTTTCGTATTTTTTTACTTCATCGAAGTCACGTCTGCCACTGTATCAGTTGACCTATTATCAATTCGCTTTTTTTCGTTGCTCCGACGTTTCATTTGGTCGAAAAAGTTTTTACCGAAGATACACTTAGCCGAAATAACATTTGTTCGAACATTCGTTATACCACTGTTTTAATTACCATTTCACCAAACGCCTAGAAGTAAATATGTCTGATATTGAGTCAATCATAACCGGTACTCCACCAGAAAAAAAAATACGTCGTTAAAGAAACGAAAAATCAAAAACTTTTGAAAATTAAAGACAATTTGAGTGAAATTAAATATTTGAAAGAGCTTTCAAAACTAATGTATTTATTACAGTGGCGTTATAGAGAGCTTATTTCAGAATAGTTTCCTACTATTTTGTTTCATTAATTATTTAACGTAATGGCACTTAATAAAACCCCAGTCATCCCAGTAAGAAGCTTGCAAACAAAGATTCTTGCTTCGAGCATGCAACATGCAAGCAGGCATGCAGCATGCAAGCAGGCATGCAGCATGCAAGCAGGCATACAGCATGCAAGCAGGCATGCAGCGTGCAAAGAAGCATGAAACATGCAAGCAGGCATGCAACATGCACAAGCATTGTTTCTGTCACGGCTCCGGCGCTGCGGGGTCTGGGCGGCCCCACGCGAGCTTATCGTCGCAGATGGTTTCAACGCTCACCACCGCCTGCTCCTCAGCTCGCGGGCCGCCCCACCCCTCCGCGCCTACGCATTCTTAAATTACACTCTAGGGGTAGGGCAGACAAGACTGCGAGAATGTCGGTTTTGCAGCGATTCGTTTCTGTCACAAAATTTTGTAAAGTATTGACTTTTTATGACACTATTTTAATTTAATTTTGAAAATGCTACCAAGTAACCGGCTATATATTTGAGATCAAATAATATTCCGAAATGTTGTTTTGACGGGGTGAAAATATGGCAAATAATCATTTGGCAAATGAAAATAGTTCAAAAGATACTTCGGCCAATAGGAAAAGTTATTTTGTAAATCGGAGAAACATAGTTCGGTAAAATAATACGTATGACACATGATACTTCGATGATCTAAAAATATGTCAAATAATGCATAAAGCAAAAAAGACGTTGGTCAATAGTTTTCGGTAAAATGAAATTCGGACAAAAATAATTCGGAAAAGTGATCGGTTCCCTGTTGATGTACTACAGTACTGAGAGTTGGTTGGTTCCGAACTAGAATGTGGTCGACCGCTGCTCTATCGATTACCTATGCAGCTGTAGTACTAATATGTACATCAAAGTCAATCAACCTCATTTTAGTTGCACCTTCACACTCCAATATAGGTACTTTTTTCATTCAAAATGCCTACCCGACTGATTTTGGACGTTTTTTGGTAGAAACGAATTTTAAATCCAGAACTAAACCAACAGGTTTTGTAATTTTTATAGGTGAAGGAAACCTGGCTTCTAAAGCTTAAGGTGGATTCTATCATTGGCCAAGAGAACCTGAACCTTATGCGTCTGCGCAGAAGGAACCTGGATCGAATTGAAAGAGATGAGAAACTAGACGTGATACGGTTTGCGTACAATTATTTTACTTTGTCCTTAACTTCTAATTTTTTACGATTTTGTTGGCCAGGTGTTAGCATCTATCTATCATCAACATTGGTCTTGTAGTCACAGCGACAGCTAAAAGTGGGATCCAGGGTCCGGTTCACGGGTTAGGTAAAGTATTATTGGGATTTTTCACTAGGAGATGACAGCAGCCCAGAGTTTGAAACTTGGTGGTAGATAAAACACCTCGAAAAGCACAAAAATTCTTTGGTCCTTCGCCTGATCTTTTCCCGGTTGTATCGAATTGCCATCCCATCGGACTATTGGAGTGAGGGAAGAGAGAGTGCACCTGTGTTTGTGCACACACTTGTCCACTAGAAATCTCCTACGTATTAGACAAGACTCTATGGAGATTGGCCGCCGTGACTGCAATTCAGTTTTTCCACCGCAATTACAACTAAGTACTGATGATTTTGACAATATCGAAGTGTGTAGGTAGGTACTTTTTAAGGGAACACATTTTTTGAACTGTTATTTAAACATTCGAGTCGTTATTATGATCAAAAAATAATGGACAGTTATTTTTTTTATCGACGTGTGGTAAATTTGTGCGACAGTAAAACATAGACAGTAATAAAAAAACAATTGGCCGGTTATTTCAGTTATGTCAGTACTAAAAATACGTAAGCAGACTAATAAATAAATGGCCAGTAGAAATGATAGAATGGGCAGTTAGATAAATCGAAGTTTGTAGTCGTTAGCTAAACGGATGAATAAATTGATTAGTCGTCCGTTTAGCGGACGAATAAAATTAGTTAGTCCGATAATTGGACTGCTCAGTATTTGTTAAATTTAATGATCCATTTTATTATTTTTTACGACTCATTTTTGTTTACTTTACTGCTAAGTTTTAACTACCGAATTTGTTATTGAATACTTTTTTACTTTTTTACGTACCAAACCTACTATATACACTGCCGCTTTAAATCACTGCCACTTTTTACTAACCCAACTTTTGTATCTTGCAGAAAATATCTACAGGTTAGATGCCTCAAATTAAAATGTTCCTTTATTCCTAGAGGTGAAATAGCTTTCTACGAGCGACAGGTGGAAGAGTTGACCGCAGAGTTACAAGAGATGCAGAACCAGAATGTGGAATGCCAGACCGCGTACGACGTTCTCATGGCTAAGGACAGACAAATGGAAAAGGCCTTTAAGAGCCACTTTGCCGATCTGTCGCCGATCATCATTGAGCAGGCTTATAAGTTCTTTAGGTAAGTCGATGTGCGCCATCCACGGCTTTTATTCGCCATAAGTTGCAAGGAATCTGACAAGAACAAACACTACTCACACATATACACTCACACATACACACACATGTAACACCTCCGTGTTTGCTATCGACACGCTAAGAAGAAGAAGAAGTGGCCGCACAGATGCTGGAATTAGCGGGCATCTTCGTAGCATAGCTAAAAAAATTATCACTGATTTTTCGGACATAGATCTAGGTACTTATTTGTACTTACTATCATCTAACAAATTCTAAAAAAATCTATAAAATCATCTAAAAAATTCTAAAAAATCTAAAATAAAAAAGTTTACTTTAGTGGGATGCGTCAGGGCTGTCTGGGAAGTTCAAATTTTCTCACGTTTTTTGCAAGTCACGAATAGCACCACCCCATTTCTACCCGTAGGTGTCGTAGAGGGCGACAGAGGGAAATTGACCAGAGCATCCTCTGCAGCGTCCTCTGAGTGCCATATATATAACACCTACTGCGATCGGCAACATGCATCGGCAAAGCATGGCGATTACGGTTGGACCTCTTGGGGAAGACCTATGCCCAGCAGTGGGCGTCTAAAGGTGATGATGATGATGACCCCGACGCTTTCACCTTAAATAATTGATAAAAAAAATTTAAACATCGGAACCTGCATGTAAGAGTGTGGTATGTGACGTCACTAGGAAGCGTCCCAAGTGGCACCAGCGCGCCACACTGACCCCCGTGGTGCTGAACGAGCTAGCTGTCGCCGTCGGCACAGGCGTTCGACCTGCGCTACTGCACGCCGACTGTGTCGAATACTTCAAGGGGTAACATTTATTTATTTACTTTCATAAAATCCACAATACAGACGGTAGGTGCAGTAGACACGCTTTAGAGTGCAGACCGCGTTGTGGCAAACATAGTGTGGGACACCTTGCGGCACGATGGACCGACGATTTGAAGAAGGTGGCTGGCAGCGGATGATTGCGACCTGCTCAAGACCGTGTTGTTTGGCGATCTCTGGAGGAGGCCTACTTTCAGCAGTGGCCGTCAATAGGCTGATAAGATGATCACAAAATTCACAGCTCAAAATGAATCTAGATATGTCTAAAAAAAAATATTCAGCTGGATGCTTAAAGGAGGGATTGGTGCACGCTAGCTCAGGACAGAGAATATTGGAAATGAGAAAGGAATGCCTTCGTCCTGCAGCGGGACTACACAGGCTAAAAAAAAACATACATTAGGTCGAGTTATACGAACATAAATGTATGGATGAACTGATTTTCATTTCGCGATTTCAAGCTGGTCCAATAGTAAAAGTTGTTCATAATGAGTTCAATAATCTCTTTTAAGGTTTAGTATCAACAAAGTCTAATGTTGTAATAAACGAGCCTTATAGCCAATTACAATCGTGGCTCTACGAATCGAATGGTCATGGTGGGGGTAAACTATTCAAGAACAAAGATATAATGCAATAATATCACCCATTACAATTAGCGTAATAATGTATACCTTAGGGTTATTGTTGATCGAAGACCTTAGGTGCTGACCGATACAATTTTTAAGGAATATTTTTGCAAATTTTGATGAGATGTTATCCAATTGTTTTTGGGTCAATCGGGAACATACATACACGAAAACATACAGACAAAAATTTAAAAAACAATGTTTTTGGCATCACTAATTCCTTGCAATTACTTTTCTCAAAAAAAAAAAAAATCAAAGCACAGTTTTGACTGCGCTACGATTTGTATTAAAGATATGGACATAAATCTTCGAGCAATTCGGATGATAATCGCGACTGGCTACTGGTCATCTTCGATCCATCTTGCTTTGCTGCAAGACAAAATTTCCTGCTATAAATAATTCGAGCTGACTCTGTAAATTAGATATTGCTAGTGATTAGAGAGTTATTTGCTAAGGTAGCTTTAATTCTCCAATATCAGGTGTCAGAATAATAACACATCTGACCAAAGAGAATTTGCATCTGACGAAAATCCACTTGCAAAATGCTTACAGTAATCAGATTTCATTAATACTTTAGGGTAGATCAGCTGGACCTGATAAGCAATATGCCAGCAGTGATGGACGAACTTATGTGGATCACCATGTGCAAGCTGAGAAGAGTCAAAATTGAGAACGAGATTAAAGTAAGTCGGTAGATTCTATTACATGAATGTATAAGGGTCGTACTCGTGGCTAACGGATCAATCGATCATTATTAAGCTACGCTTGCCGCGATCGTTCCGTGGATGCGTGACCAATGTGACCATCCGTTTCATACCGAAACCCCTCCGTGTCTCGGAAAGCACTACCGGCTGTCATTCGTAGATTTTTGACAGCCGTTACGGATAGTCAGAAGACCGCAAGACTGACAACCAGTCTTACCAAGGGGCAGTCTTACCAAGGGGGTACCCCTTGGCTGTCAGTCTTACTGTCGTCAGTCTTGCTTCAGTCTTCCTTTTGATTTACCCAGCAACTGGGTTGTTGGAATGAAATAGGTAGTCGCTCTATGTAAAACATTGGTATTCAGCTGCATCCAGTTAGGCTGGTAGCCGTCCCCAACATGGTTGGGAAAATGCAAAGTGATCGAATGAATTAAATGAAATGTTTTATGAATTAGAGTCGAAATGCAGCGCCGTCGGCGCGTTTAAATAAATTGGGATAGGCAGGGAGCTGATGATTGTTGATAGTTAAATTCCGGGTAACCAACATTAAAATTAAAATTAACATAATAAAAAACGTTACCTATTAGCTATTTCTAATAGCGTCTCGGAGTTCCTTCATACTAGAGTTTCTCTACCGTAGACGTTCATGGACCGTCTGTCAATACTTTTTTTACCACATTACAGTTTTCTAGCCTTGAACCTATATCTTCTGAGCTAAGCTGCGGGTATATGGACATGGTGAAAGTATAAACCATTCCATAAAGGGTAAGGGTTCCGTAAACCAAGCAACACTAATAAAAGTTTCAAAAATTAATCAACCTAATTTTGAACGAACTTGGAGTATAGGACCGTTTCGTTCTCTTTCATCTACACTCGGCGTCACAAAAATCGCACCTCTTTAAGAATTCCCTTCAAAGTCATTTTAACCCCAATGGTATACATATGACTATAAGGTATAATTGGAAAGGCAATTTATTTAAATTTCAGAATAAATCAATGGATTTGGTTTTTTGTTTACCAGGGAATAAAAAAAAGCAAGCTAATGCAAATGATTAAAAAGTTAAATTTTATTTTATCAGCAAAAATTACAACAAAGTCCTTAAAACTAACTTAAAACCTAGTGTTACCCCCCCTAGCCCTGATGACTGCTTCCATGCGTTCTCTCATGGACCTTATTAATGTGACAACAGTCTCTTGTGGAATGTTGTCCCATTCTGCAACGACGGCATCTTGAAGGTCTTGGAGAGTGGTAGGGGCAGGATTTCGTGCCCGTACTCGCCGTTTCAGTTCATCCCAAAGGTGCTCAATAGGGTTCAGGTCTGGACTTCGCGCCGGCCAGCGCATAACAGGGATGCCAACTTCTTGCAGGTAGTCTCTTACAATTAAAGCGGTGTGACAACGGGCGTTATCGTGCATTAACGTGAACCCACTGCCAACAAAACCCGCATAAGGGACAACCTGCTCCTCTAAGATCTCTGTTATGTACCGAGCAGCAGTCAGCGACCCTTGCCCGCGAGCACTTCCAGTCCGAGAAACACACACAAGGTTCGTTTTACCGTCGATTGACATGCCGCCCCAGAACATGCACGAGCCACCCCCGTATTCCACTGTCTCTTGAATACAGGCTTGTGCGAATCGTTCCCCTTGCCTCCTATACACTCTTCGACGCCTGTCGTTGCAGAAAAGACACACCCTCGTCTCATCCGAGAAGAGCACAGCCCTCCATTGGTCTATTGTCCAATCCACATGGTCACGGGCAAATTGCAACCGGTCTCTCCTATGCTGTGCAGTCAATTTGGGCCCTGTAGCAGCCCTATGAGCTGCAATTTTCTTCTCCCGCATTCTTCTTCTAATCGTGGAGACGCTTACAGAAGTTCTGCGAGCTGATCGCAGTTGTTGTTGCAGCTCAACAGCATTGGAGAACCGATTACGTAAAGACGTAGAAACAATGAAGCGATCGTCTCTTTCGGATGTGCACCGTTGTCTTCCAGATCCACGTCTTCGGATATAGCCACCAGTCTCTTGAAAACGTTGGAACACTCGTCGAACGGCAAAACGACTCAAGTTCAGTTGCCGAGCAACATCACATTGCCGCATCCCTGATTGCAGTAGTGCAATGACTTGAGCGGCTTCATCTGCAGTGGTATCCATCTTCTGGGGTATTTTTCTTGCTGTAGCTGTTCACGTGTGTTCACTTCAAAGGTTGAATAGCGAATGACCCACATTTAACCCGGGTCGCCCGTTTTATACCCTTGTAGGGAGGTGCAATTAGTGGCCGTTGTAATGCTTATTTTGACAACATTTTTTTTAACGATACGTGCTAATGAGATCTGTTGTGTTTAGGAATTCTAACTGTTGTTAATTTAAAGGTCGTTAAACATACTTTTAATTGATACCAATATTAATTGGGTTTAATGTATTCGTTACTGGCGGGACATGTTTTAAACTTATTTTCGAAAAGGTGCGATTTTTGTGACGCCGAGTGTAATTTATGCCTGAATTGGTTGGTTGCTTGGTTTTTTGACCCTTGTGTAAAAGGAGAGAAAATTTTACTCCCAACGACCAAATGTTTTCCGTAGACCAAGTCACTGATCCAGGAGTTGGCATACGTAGACAATACTATCAGTGTGTGGACCAAGGCCATCCAGCATCGACGTACCTACCTCGCCAACAGTCATGCCCAGATGATGGAGCTTCGGGAGGAAACTGAAGTCGCAGCCAGAAATAAATATATGCAGGCAAGTACTGAAATATTTCAACGTCGACGACGTGCTACCAACTTTTACTATTCGCTTAAGGAAGGCTTACTATTAAGAATTTAGATGTAAACATATATATTTTTATGGTTTGCATGTTGCATTTAACACTTTGAACGGCCATGGTAGACAACGTGTGTCCGACGCTAGTGGAGGTTTATTCCAGGCCTGTAGATGAGCAACCATTATTGCAAATGACTTTCACACAGTATAAGAATATGTGAAACACATTTCCATCAGCACAAAATCAAATTCTGGTATGTCCAGCAATCCAGCTACTTACCTATACAAGGTAAAATTGAATTGATGATGCAACTTTTTAAAGAGTGACTCAGACCACGAACCTGAACAACTTTCATTATGGAACCAAATCAAACAACGCGATAAAAAAAATCAGCTGTTACATACATTTTGGCCGAGTACCTTCTTAAAAATTTGCTCATTAATTCAAATTCACCCTGTATAAAATCACGATGCGGGAAGAACATTGCACAATGTAAGTATTGTCCATAATGCGTTTTGTAACTTGCCTTCACTGAACCAGGTGGTGCTACCAGCGGGGCAAGTGGAGATCATAACGACGGGACACATGGAAGACTTCGAAGATGCCACGCTCATCCCCAGAGAAGACATCGAGAAGATTAATAACCTCATACTGGTAATATACACTATTTATTATCACTGGCAATCGTTTTCTTGGGAATACCTCGTTTTGTACAAGCCAGCGTTTAATACTGTAGGGAATCTCGCGCCCAATCGATTTCGCTTGTGTTTAGGTTCAGCGGCATATATTTCTGTATTTTTTGGACTTTAAAATAAATATTAATTAAAAAGCTTAACCAATTAACTTATATAGACTGATTTTTGGTTGGCTTTTTAAAATGATAATAATTAATACGAAGTGGGTTTTGCTTTTTAAGAAGACAACTATTTGCCTAATGTCGAATAATACTAGCTATTAATCGGCATTCGTCGAAAAACGAAACGTCGTGTAATGCCGTAGAAACCGAATAATAGCGAGTATTTGCGGCAAAGTGCCAACTTGGTTTGACTGGTCATAGAATTCCATTTCATACAATATTGACAGAAAGTGGGTGAAATGAAACTGCGCATGATGCGCAGGCAGATGGAGTTCCGCAAGGGCATCCTGGGCAAGGAGTGGGAGCATGCGCAAATGAAGATGAAGCTGCGGCATATGAAAGAGGAGCTGTACTCTTACCAGAGGCTCAAGGTAACTATTACATAGTCATTAACCTTATTGGATTTCAGAATATTCATTATGATAGGTAGGCCTCTTGTGTCTCACTATATGTTTCTCGACCCTTACGAATTACACAGACCAGCAACTGTTATCTCACGTTCCTTACCAGACTGACTTAATTGTCTCATATACATACATGAAAGTGATGACACTAAATTATTTCGTAAGACTATATGCGGCTGTGTCATGGCAAATCGAGATCCAAAAATAGTTCGGCTTTGTAGAGCTTACCTCTGTGGGTCACAGAGATAACAACACTACGTCGTCGCTCAATTCTTTGTTCTTTTGTTCTTTTACAGTCAATACTTAAAACTCGATGTATCTACCCCGGTACTATATTCTCGTTCAACAGATTCCAAAAGAACTGCAGCGGTATCTTAAGAATAAAGAGCTCGGTTACACGGACGAGCAAGACTGTGTCCTTGTAGAGAAGGAGAATGAAGCGTCTAAGGCGGGCGCCGAAAAGATACTCAACGATCAAATACAAAGGTGCGAGGAACTTGAGGTAAGACCTGGCTATCTCTTGAGACTATAATTTTTGTAAAACTATGTATCAGAGTTCCTCCGTACTATCACCGTTGCGCAGGTCACGATCCATAATCGCTACCTCAGTATTCGACCAAATATTGTCCTGCTATAAATGTCCTAGATTCTA
This sequence comes from Charanyca ferruginea, assembly GCA_947361185.1. Taxonomy (NCBI): domain Eukaryota; kingdom Metazoa; phylum Arthropoda; class Insecta; order Lepidoptera; family Noctuidae; genus Charanyca; species Charanyca ferruginea. The sequence goes on along the minus strand of OX376057.1, from coordinate 7,622,174 downwards.
ATGTACAGTCGCGGTATGAAAAGGTTCATCACCTTAAGGTCGATTAATGCTTGCACGAGTGATAAAACAGCACTGCCAACATTTTATAAAATGTTTCGTTTTGCTACGTTTACTATCAAATAAAGATTTTGCTTACTGTTTTACCGATTCCATCCTGTCAATTTTACACAAATGACAACTACCCAAATCGACAAATTTTTATATATAGTACTCAAAACAAAATAAGGGCCACAAGGTATTTTGTCTGTACCATGAAAATAATAAAACCAATATATATTTTTTGTCTCCATAACGAAAACTAATGTTGTTTTTACCATGTAGACCAATAAATTTATTCAAATAATAATGATTAAAAAGTTTATTTGCTTTTGAATGAAAAAACACATTTTAGGTTAAAAATAAAAACAACGTAAAGTTACTGAAAACAAAAGAAAATACTCCATGCTCATCTTTTAGTAACGGGTATGCCCCCCTCGTTTAGCTACGCACTCCTGAAGCCTGGAGTGCATGCTCTCAATCAAATGCCTACATTTTCCATTGGAATCTCTTCCCAGGTCCTTTTTACAGCATTGATGAGTTGCTGTTGGTTGTGGATTTCCTGATCACCGTCTCTAACTCTTCGTTTCAACTGATTCCACATGTGCTCTATTGGATTTAAGTCCGGACTGTTCGCCGGCCACGGCAAGACTTGAATTTGAGAGTCTTCCAGTACAAACCGAGTCGCTTGAGCCGTGTGTGCACGAGCATTGTCTTGCATCAAGATGAATCCAGGACCCGCTCGCTGTGCAAATGGGATCACATGTGGTCTGACAACTTCCTCAATATACCGCTGAGCAGTAACAGTACCCTCATTTAAAATAGCGAGCTCAGTGTTGCCGTGTAAGCTTATCCCGCCCCAAATCATTACATTTGGACCACCAAAACGATCGACTTCATGGATGCAGGCTTCTGAAAATCTCTCGCCGCGTCTTCTCCATATTCTAATACGCCGATCGTCGTTAAAAAATTTAATTTAATTAAAAAATTTAAAATTTAAAATTTAAATCGTAGTTAAAATGAAAAAATACCTCGTGGCCCTTATTTTGTTTTGAGTAGTATATTTGTAAATATACATTATTATTGTTTTCTTTTTAACAAGCTTTTATTAGGTCGACCTGGGGTGTGATTCTGTAAGACCTCATTCTAAACTTCGAATCTGAATCCGCTGTGAGTTTCTTGATTGGCATTCTAAAAACTCGATTGATAATTCGAATTTACACTAGCGCCACCCTTGCGAGCGTGTCTGCGAGTTGAACTAAATTGACAGCGAGATTTTGACAGATAAAGTATGAGATGACGTAAGAAGTGGCATTCTGTAAGGTAATTTCCCCGTCACTTCGACGCTCACTTCGCACTCGAACCCGATTCAAAGTGTCAAATATATCAAGGTAATTTTGAACCTTATGCGAAGTGAGAGTGAATAGCGATGTGAGATGCGAGTTGTTGTTTGAATTTTACAGAACCGACCCACAGTTGTATGTAACTATGTTATGGAATGTAAGGTTACTAATTTAACCATCTTCCAAGGATCGTAGCGTCATGAAAATTGGCAGCTGTATGTAGTTCTGATGACAATACAATAATATGGTACTGTCGAACTGATCTGATGATGGAGCCGGAAGATATGAACTGGAACTTCATGATGGAACATCGTATCATAGCTGTGTTTGGACTTGTTAAAAAAGTCTGATGATGAAGCCGGAAGATAGGCACTGGCATTCCATGATGGAGTATCGTGTCATAGCCGTGTTTGGACTTGTTAGAAAGGTCTTGTAATGATTTTTGACCACGATTAAGTTTCAAGGTCTGATGATGAAGCCGTAAGATAGGCACTGAGTTGGCATTCCATGATGGAATATCGTATCATAGCCGTGTTTGGACTTGTTAGAAAGGTTTTGTAATGAACTTTGACCACGATTAAGTTTCAAGGTCTGATGATGAAGCCGGAAGACAGGAACTGGCATTCCATGATGGAATATCGTATCATAGTCGTATTTGCACTTGTGAGAAAGGTCACGTAATGGACTTTGAACACGATCAGGTTTCAAGGTTATAACAAAATACAGACGCACTGGCGGAGATGGAGAGTATGTGGGCTCATTCGCCTGCTTGAAATAAATGTGTAAATGTTAAAAATGTTTCGTTATCAAAGACTATAAAGTATAAAATAAATTAACAGTTTTAAAAACACTAGAAAAACACGCTTTTATAAATGCACGTAAAAACCAAAAATAAATGATGGATCGTTCAAGTTGTCTCTATTTTTGGGCTGAAGTGTAAACTATGTGCTTTTAATTATAATATTTTATATCGTAAAAGCGTGGGGCGCTGGAACAGAAAAGACTTTTTGTATAACTTGCTGAGAAATCAAATTAAGTGATGTTACGGGAAGCAGGTTACAGAGAACGGCGCTCTAACTGGAGTTGCAGCACGACTTAGGTGGCTCTATATTAAACAGTCTATTCAAAGTACCAGTTTGTCGAACTCAGACAAAACATGCGCCAGCAGCGAGGAGACACGACATTCACCGACATTTTGAACGCCTCTTCTTTCCGGAAATTAAGTACATAAGGGTAATGCGTCAACAGTGGCAAAATGTAGAGTTCTTGTTCGTGGACGAGATATCTTTGGTTCCCTTTGGTAACCCTTTGGCGTAACGTTATGCTCTTGTTCGACTTCATGCAGCTTCTGCCAGGAAATTAGTATTAGTATTTGTTTACAAGAAAGTCTTTCCTGTTTCAGCGCCCCACGCTTTTACAATCAAATATTATAATTAAAAGCACATACTTTACACTTCAGCTCAGAAATAGAGACAACTTGAACGATCCATAATTTATTTTTGGTTTTTACGTAAATAAAAGCGTGCTTTCCTAGTGTTTTTTAAACTATTATTTTTTTTCTGAATGGGTATCTCGCAGGTCACCAAAGAGGTTGTCGGCTTCTTTACCGGACTTTGGTGCCTTAAAAGTGAATTTAAGGCCTCCAGTCAGGGCAAAAAAACTTACAAACTGAGCTACTACACGGTAAGGGCACCCCCTGCCTGTGGGGTACGAGCCTCGGCACGTAGTACTATTAAGTATTCTGTGCCTCGGCTTAGGGCGTCCCTGGGGGAGGGCAGCAAAGAGCAAAGAGACAGGCTAGATCGGATTTCCATTATTGGACGAATTAAATGTTACGGGCTCAGCGGCGCGGGCTGGCACGAGCAAGGGTCACTGGGGAAAATTAAATAATTAAATTTTATTTATACTCTACTAGCTTTTGCCAGCGACTTCGTCCGCGTGGATGTTGGTTATCGAGGATGCAAGCAAAGTTGTGGATTAAAAAGTAGCCTATATCCTTCCCCGGAGTTCAAGCTATTGTCATACCAAATTTCATTAAAATCGGTTCAGCCGTTTCATCGTGAAAGCGTAACAGACAGAGATACTTTCGCATTTATAATATTAGTATGGATTTTGCCCCACTACCAAGTTTCATTGACAGAAATAATATTGTCGGTTCAACCGCTTTCTTCTTCTTAGCGTGTCGATAGCAAACACGGAAGTGTTACATGTGTGTGTATGTGTGTGTCAACCGCATTGATGATAGGATTAACCTTATTCTTGAACGAAAATGAAAGAATAGTACGAATAAAATAATTACATTATTTTATTAAATAATAGTTATTTGTTATACAAGAGTGCAAAGTTGCTTTTTAACCGCGTGTTCAATTTTGATGACCGAGCAAGCGAAGGATTCAAAATTAGAATCCTGAGCGTTAGCGAGGGAATCAAAAGAGCACGAGGTGAAAAATCTTTGCACTCGAGTGCAACACGTAACTTTTCATTCCACCTCAGCGAGGAAATGACTAAATGCAAAAAAAAAACGTTTACAAAGTCTGAGTTTTTAACAAATTAAAAAAAAGTTGTATGATATATTCGGCACCATAGAGGTAGCAGTAAATAGGTTTAATGTTTTTTTTTAATTCACAAACTTAGTGCACACGATGTTCTAAATTCAATTTACTTTATCCTCTAGAGAATAAAAACGGCTTTTCCACTCAGATATTGAAGATAAATTTACTTTATCCTCTAGAGAATAAAAACGGCTTTTCCACTCAGATATTGAAGATTAAAAATACTCTTTCCGAGATGGTGGGATGAAAAAAATAACCACCATTAGCATCAATCACACATTGTAACCTATTGCTCATGGAACCCATAAGGCGAAAGCAGTCCGTCTTCCGTCTCTCTTTTATCTTCTGGTCTTCTATAGCCTTCTTGTTCTTTCGTTTCTATTTTACCATCATTGCACCACATTTTGATTGAACCATTTATTCAAAATACGAGCAATGAGCGTACAAGCATTGTTCTGAACGTAGCTGACCTGAGGTAAATCATCAGCTAGATATTCGGTACGACACTTGGTAGCATTTTATCTTCCAGAACCGATAAAACTGGATAACATTAATTGCCCTTGAAGGAAGAAGACCGAGTTCGCTCACTGCTTTCACTGAGATCCACCCCCATATATTGGTAGAGATTCATCCAGAATCCATTGACTGTAACGTGTTTCTTATTACTCTAGGACAAAGTTCTCACATTTGAGCGAAATAATTGTGTAACTAACACGAAGCCGTTTTCTACATATTGCCATCGCATGTCGGCTTATTGTGCAGCATTAAGGATAGGACGGCGACCAGGACTGTTGTGACGATAATCTTAGAGTTCACCATGTTTCCTGATCCAAAATCTTACACTATTCCTGGTTACATTAACAGTACGTACGCGATATCTCACTGATATTGTAGCCAGCTTCATGTTCGGCAATTATTAATAATAATAATATGTGGCGACATTTTCACACACGGCCATCTGACCCCAAACTAGGAAGACCCTGTACTATGGGTGTCAGACAGCTGATATACATACACAAATACTTTTTTTGTAAATACATACATATATAGATAAACAACACCCAGACACAAGGCAAACACAAGTGCTCATCACACAAATGTTTACCCTGGGCGGGATTCGAACCCGCAACACGCTGCGCAGCAATCGATCACTCAGCCACTGCGCCAACCGTGTCGTCAAATATTGCTGCTCTAATGACAGACACTGAGATTAGCAATAGTTTTATTTAACAGAAACAAAGATAATATAAGCACCACGCTTACCATAAATATTAAACCAATAAAAAGGTTATAATTTCCAAATAATCTTCCTATAGAACATAAAAAGCCAAACCACTTTAATCTAAGTAATTTTAAACCTTATTGCCAAACGCAATTTTCTATGGAACAGTCATTTCTGTGACTCAGTTTGAAATGGTAACAAGTGCTCGCGGAACGTTAAATGCATCAATTTGAAAACTGACGAACCTTTTCATACCACTACACTTTAGTATTATATCATCTGTGCCACTACTATCCAAGATGGTGTAACTAGAAAGGAGCTTAGGTGACTACTGAGGTGGATAGCTCATAGATATATGTATTATTTTATTCTTAGACTATGTTGTCCAGCTGCTGGCAAAAGGAGGCCTTTGCAATTTCTCCTTTCCAGTCCTCTATATTGTGTGATGGTGTAGACAAATGCTGTCTGTAAACATCGAGCTGCTAAATGCTAACCAGAAAAGAACTCATGTTGCACTGACCTCAAATAAATTGGGATAGGGACATCTCTGTCCCCCTTTTTCCGACCTTTACTTCATACATAAAGGGGTCGTACTTTCAATTTTCAACGTGCCTGCATAGAGCGTCCCTTAAACCAGTTATTTATTTTGGTCTTATTCTGTTAGACCACATTCGAATACTAAACCCGAAGTTTTACAAAACTGACTTCTGGTTTGGTTTGGAACTAGATAAACTGGTAGATACTAAATGCTACTTATCCAAAGCTTTTCTTATAGACTTACTTTTTTTCAGTTAAAAGTGTTAGGAGTCGAGGGAGCTCGGGCCAAGTTAGAGAAGTTTATAATGGGTCTTACCGTGAAGGTATCCGACAAGAAACTCAAGGAGGACTCACTCGCTCCCATCAAGGCTCGACGCGAGTACAGACATAGGTAGGTATCTACATACAACCTAACATTTAAATTGGAATAACTTGAAAGCATACCCTTTCCTATAAAAATTAAAGACATAAAAAACTTTTGTCGGTTAAAAATTGTAGAAGAGTACCTAATTGAAGAACTATTAGTTACTTTTGGATTATTTCCATCCAATATAGTTGACGGAAATAAATTGCTGGAACGTATTACAGTCGAAGGGACATCAATGCGTAAACTGTTACCACGGATTCAGTTTTCGTCGCTAATTAAAAAATATCTACTCTTCCACACAAAATGCACGCAATAGGTACCCCAACTACCTAGCCTTTTCCCAACTATGTTGGAGGTTGGCTTCCATTCTAACTGAATGCAGCTGAACCAGTGCTTTACATGGAGTGACTGCCCGTCTGACAATTCCAAAACCCTGTTACTGGGTAACACGATATCCCTTGATAAGATCAAAATGTATAGGACGGCTGATTTCTTTTAATGAATGATGAAAGCTTTCTACATTTGGAATTTAGAAGCATGTAGGTAGTGAACCCATGTTAACAGGTAGCAGGAAAGATCAGCATTAAAGTGGTAAATCAAAACATCTGATCGTTTCGTGTCGCACGTATGCGGTCAGATCGATGCGACGCAGTCGTTAACACGTGCAACAAACATCGCGTGCCCTTAGGTCATGTCCAATCTGTATTGTTACATTTCCTCTTAGGATGGAGATTCTCGTGAAGCGCAGCCGGCTAATCCGCCAAGTGCAAGCTAACCACTCCACCATCGTGATGCTGCAAACCGAGTTGGAGCTCCTGCGGCTCAGGACATACCCTACCCTCGCCAGCTTCTGCCCATTATAACTTGCTTCATATTGAACCTGCGTCGTTTATGATACAGGTTGCTTTACACAATACTGTCAGTAGCAGGTTCTGAAAGCACGCGTACTAAATACCATGCTACGAAAGAAGGAAACGCACGTGGGAGAATACGCAGTACAGTACGATTGAAACTTTATATTATGGCAGGTCTGAACACGAGTTGAGTGACTGCGTAGTAACAATATTTTACGTGTCAGTGGAAGTGTGGGGCGGGGTACTGCGCAGTCAGTAGCGCATTTCACAGCCGCCGTTAAGTTTGAATCGAACTCTAATATTTTTTTGTTCTTTAGCACAAATTAAGCATCCTGCTACTAGTATTAACGTTAAAAGTTTGTGAGGGGAGGTACACATTCGTCAGATCCCTTTTTCATCAGAATAAATTATAGTCGTTTTATTTCTGGCTAAAACGGAGTTTTGGTCAGACTCCGGTTTCGTCAGAATAATAACAAAATTATCAAAGAAATAGAGTATGAAACTGCATTAAGGGGAAAATAACAACTATATAAAAAGTTTAAAAAAAAAAAGAAAACCGCCTTCAAAAACTAAAAAGTGATAAATAACTTTAGCATAGAACACACATTACTTTACTTTCGGAAGTCGGTAGCGGTGGCTTTGTGTTTGTTGTTATGTATTGCCACCGACTCAACGCTTTTTAGTGTTGCCTTAATTAACATCCAAATCCATTAAGAAACGGCGACACACTTAAAAGAGATTGTAAGTTTTGAAATATACCCCTTTCGAACAAAAAAAAGAATTTGTGAAATCCGTCAATATATGACAGAGTTATGCCCGAACATACATAAAAAAAAAAAAACATTCGAATTGATAACCTCCTCCTTTTTGAAGTCGGTTAAAAAACTGTTGACGTCAGGTAGACGGAGCCCCGCGTAGCGGGGTTCCTATTTCTGTCGACAAGGTTTAAAGGGACCTAACCAAATGGAACCTCGGGGTGCCCCTGACGTCGACTTAAATTAACCTAAGTTGTTTCTGTTCAAAGAGGAATTTCTTTTTCGTCAGAAGAAAAACCAGCCTATTTTATTCTGACGAAAAATGAATCTGGCGAATGTGTTCCCGGGTTGAGAGTTGAGAGGATTGGTGGACATTTGTTACTCTTTCACGCTTTAAACGGCTGAACGGCATTACTTTATATTTGGAACATAAGTATAGATATTGATTTAACTTGGCACGTAGATTAATTTTTACCCCATTTTGTGTTCCCGTGCGAAGAAGTTTACGTAGTCTAGGTCGCGGGCAAATCCTAGTTAATAATAATGGAATTGATAAGATCATGTGTGCTGTGCTGATGCCATAATATATTATTTTATTGCATTACTTAGAACTCCTAGAAGTATCTATATTAGGTATACTTAGAGTTAAATAGCACTTCTGGTTTTTTTGTTGTATGAATAATTATGATTATTATTTTTAGGGTATTTACTTAGTTGTAGGTATGATTTTCATTAATAAAATTAAACAAAATAGAAGTGACTTTTATTTTTAAACCTTTGTAGTTAATAATAATAATAATAAAATTTATTTATTCAGATAACTTCGATCCATATATGAAACTTAAACTAGTACAAGATAGTAAGCAGGGACTTAGTCCGCTGCACTAACATCCGTATCAGGGGACAATCGTGCCTAGCAGCAATGGCTCTCAAGATGCTGTGGCGACTTCCACGCAACCGACTAATGAATGACGCGGTCTTTTTGCGCCATACGGCTGCAAAGTCATCTGTGTGTGCATCAGCAAACATTGCTGACGCGCTACAGAAACGTGGAAGCCGCAACAGCGCCCTGAACGTATTATTAAATTGGACCCGCAGAGCATTGGTGTGCGTTACCCCAGCAAAATAATGTCGAAAATAGTAGGTAATTTAAATGTTACAGGCAATTAGTTGTCCAGCATCTGTAATTGTTGCGCACATTTTTAAATTTGTTGCACATATTGATTTTGAGTTATTCCACAAAAACATTTCCTGCTGGGGTAACGTTACCGCAGCCAGACATTTTCTTTTATAATGGGAATATTGAAATAAATATTAGCCATATAATTAGTAATCCAGACGAGGTAAATGTTGCAACTTATTTTGTATTTGTTCTTCCTTCGACTGCGATGTTATCCAAGATTTTGCTGGAGTAACGTTTGTGGTTTTGCTGGATCTCTGAAACGGATAAGCAGATTCTTATCATCTTTTTTACATGACTTCTTAAGAATTAGTTTGAATTAGTTGGGTAATAAAAAAAACAAAATTAATGCACCATTCAAAGGATAATTAATTAAATATTAAAACACTTCAATAGGTCCTAACACTTTGAATAAGAGCTCGAAAGACTTAGGTACTTTAAACGTTGTTTTGTAGCTTGTATATGTCTTCAAATGTATGTGAAGTTTCATTAGTATCCTGTTAGTAATAAACAAATTATGATGAAATTCAGTTCTCCACTTTGACGGTCATAATGCGCGCTTAGTTATTTGGCCTCCGATAACCCTGTATGTGAATATATAAACTAAATAATATGTCAATAATTAGTTACTTAGTTCAGTTATATTCCTGTAAAATTTCAGCGTAGTACATACAATAATTAACGAGATAATAAAATAAAAGCCATTAGGAAGCGCAACACCGTGATAACCCGACTATATTAAGGTGGTTACAAAAAAGCGACGGCGCAGTACATTATGCTACCTTCTAAAATGTTTAGTATAATACACCTTACAAGTTCGGTACAGACGCGTACACTGTTCAATATTCGATGTGATTTTTAAATAATTTAAGTCATTTTTAGAATACAACTATCTGTATTTATCTAGGAAAAACTATTGTGATATTTGAAATTAGACTATAAAACAGTGGGGCTTACTGTAAGCACTTTACTACTTACATTGTGATGTTATATTATATTACCATCACTTTGAGAGTTTAAAACGGTATATGTAAGTATTAGTAGGCATAATGTGAAATTAAAACATTTATTCTATATCTGTTATTTTCTGCGATGGTTTTAAATCTTAATTTATATTTTAAAAGTGAAGATTTGTATTACTAAAGACAAAGTGTAAAGTAAAATTTAAAAAGTAATGGAAAATGCCATAAGAACAGTATTGCTACCTGTCATTGTTTTAAAGTTTTATCAATATTTTGAAAGTTTTATTGAAATGATTATTTTATCTGTAAATAAAATTTAATAACACAAATTCAAAACACTTGTGTACACATCCGTACTAAACTTGTAAACCTATCCTACATATTTAAGAAGGTAGCATAATGTACTGCGCGGTCGCTGTTTTGTAACCACCTTAATAATAATATGGTCGGGTTATCACGGTGTTGCGCTTCCTAATGGCTTTTATTTTATTATCTCGTTAATTATTGTAGTACTGCGCTGAACTTTTACAGAAATATAACTGAACAAAGTAACTAATTATTGATATATCATTTAGTTTATATATTCACATACAGGGTTATCGGAGGCCAAATAACTAAGCGCGCATTATGACCGTCAAAGTGGAGAACTGAATTTCAACATAATTTGTTTATTACTAACAGGATACTAATGAAACTTCACATACATTTGAAGACAGATACAAACTACAAAACAACGTTTAAAGTAAGTCTTTCGAGCTCTTATTCAAAGTGTTAGGACCTATTGAAGTGTTTTTATATTTAATTAAATAACCTTTTGTTTTGTTTTTTTTATTACCCAACTAATTCAAACTAATTCTTAAGAAATCATGTAAAAAAGATGATAAGAATCTGTTTATCCGTTTCAGAGATCCAGCAAAACCACAAACGTTACTCCAGCAAAATCTTGAATAACATCGCAGTCGAAGGAAGAACAAATACAAAATAAGTTGCAACATTTACCTCGTCTAGAGTACCTACTAATTATATGGCTAATATTTATTTCGATATTCCCATTATAAAAGAAAATGTCTGGCTGCGGTAACGTTACCCCAGCAGGAAATGTTTTTGTGGAATAACTCAAAATCAATATGTGCAACAAATTTAAAAATGTGCGCAACAATTACAGAAGCTGGACAACTAATTGCCTGTAACATTTAAATTACTATTTTCGACATTATTTTGCTGGGGTAACGCACACAGAGCATTGTACGATCGTTGCGTGTAGTTAGTCCACAGACTCCCCGTGTACAGTGAGGTGCAATACGCATTAAATAAAGTAATTTTGACTGCGTCTGTACACCGGGAGAATCTGCGCGACAACATGTTCGCCCGAACTGACAACGCTCTGCGTCCCATATGCATCTCGTCCCCTATGCATTCCATATCAAAATCATCTTTTAAATCATCGGTCACCAGTGTCCGAGATACTTAAACTTGTATACTCTGTTTAATGACTCACCATTCAGAATAAGTGGTTGTACAGGTGGATTCTTGGGACCTGATTTAAAAACCATGTAAACAGATTTCTTTACATTATACATGAGACCGTGTGAAGCTACAAAAGACTCACAAACTGCGAGCAGCTTCCGGAGAGCTCCAATTGAGGGGGCCAGCAGCACCATGTCGTCCGCGTAACTGAAATTGTTGCAACAAACACCGTCCACATAGCATCCGACATGCATGCTGCTGAGCTCCTCAATCAGGGCGTTTACGTATAGGTTGAAGAGCAAGGGTGAGCTCAACCCCCCCCCTGTCGCACCCCACACTCCAACCTGCTCGCATCCGAAAGTTGACCCGCCCACTTCACACGATTCTCCTGGTTGAGATACCAATACCTCAGGAGTGATGCTAACTCCGATGGCACCCCGGTGCCTGCTAACTTCTGCCACAGAACGTCATATGCCACTAGATCAAAGGCCTTACTGAGATCCAGGAAACGGGCATACACAGGAGTATGTCTATCCGTATAATACTTGACAGTGTACGTTAAACTTTTGACCGCCACGTTAAAAATAATAATAACGTGCCCTCGGCGCCAAGTCAAGTTAATACGCCATGAATAAAATAATAATTAAAAAAGGCTAGTATTTAACTGTACATCAAAAAAAAACTTCCTTTTTTATATAAAAAAAATCCCAATGATCATCAAAAATACTGACTGAGCAGCAAAATAGTTACCTCAAAATATTATTACTTTAGCAACAACTATAATTCGTGATGCATCGCTGTTAATTGAAAAGCGAAGCTTTTTTATGAATAAATATCAAAAAATAACTAGCGCACATTGAACTTTGTAAGTAATTCATTTTTGATAAAAAAAAAAGATTCTATTTTATAAACGTGTATACCAATATATTTAAATGAAACACCATTTTATCTTCTCGTAATAATCTAATTATTCACTAATTGAAAGCAACAAAATCAAAATCACACAACAACAATGAGATCAATTAAAACATTCAAAATTAAAAATTTTAAAAAACCCCCAACGCAAAACATAAAAGCGATTATGTAAAAAGTAAAAAATAATACTTTTGTTGAGCCATCAAATGTTTGTTCGTTGAAATGGCGCTATAATGTCGCGGCGGGGTACCGCTTAAGTAAGTCAGTCCCTCAATTTCATTCACTGTCTATTAATTTACCAGCATTTCTGACAAATTTGCTTCGATATTATCAATTTTTTGTTGCTAATCTAGTTGTTAATCTTGTTGCAAATCTAGTTACCATCAGTTCGCTATTTTAGATATTTAGTTATTGCTTTAAACTTAGCGGTACCCCGCCGCGACATTATAGCGCCATTTCAACGAACAAACATTTGATGGCTCAACAAAAGTATTATTTTTTACTTTTTACATAATCGCTTTTATGTTTTGCGTTGGGGGTTTTTTTAAATTTTTAATTTAATTTTTATTTTAAATTTTTTAAATGTAAATTAGTTTGGTTGTGTGTGGTCAGTGTGGTCACCTATAATAATATGTTTGAAAGCAAAGTAAACATCCGGTATGCGTCTAAGATCCCTACCGCAGCAAACAAAAGAGCTGATAACTTTAAAACTGCTGAACCGATTTTGATGAAACATGTCTAAGAACCATCGCTAGAGAATCTACTTTCAAATAAAAAAAACCGCATTCAAATCGGTTCACCCGTTAAAGAGCTACAGTGCCACAGACAGACACACAGACACACAGACACGTCAAACTTATAACACCCCTCTTTTTCGTCGGGGGTTAAAAACAATGAGATCAACAATCAAATATAAAAAAAGATACAAATAAAGTACCGGGAATGGGAATGAATATTTTGTTTTATGTATGAGTATTACTTTTGCACGCCCTGGTTAATTTGCTGCTCAGTCAGTATAATTATTTGATATACAAAGAGTATTTTCGTCGTCCGTTGGACAAGTTTTTTTGCGGCGCATTAGAGGAAAAAAAAATAGTATTCATGCATATTTTCGAATTATAGTTTCATTAAACATTTGGTTTGTTTGCATTACAATTATTATTTTGATGTGTAAAATATTTAATTAATGTAAACAAATTGAAGGAAGATAAGATTTTTGTTGCACACTTAATAATGAGTCATTAAAAAAGTGTTTATTCACAGAAATATTTCTTTTTACACGCTACATTTACCTCTGCCAAACTGCAATGCAGTTTGTTAGTATATAGGCCTTTAGGTTCTAAACGACCACTTCCCAAAACGTTCACTTTCCCAAAACGTCCACTTCCCAGAATGGTAATTCCCTAAATGTCTATTTCCCATTTCGTCCACTTTCCCAAAACAACCAGTTCCCAATTAGTCCGTTTCTCAAAACGGCAACTCCTAAAACGGCAATTCCCAAAGCGTCAACTCCCAAAACCTCTAGGGTGACCGTATGGTGTCGGTCGTAAAGAATAGCACCATCCCATATCTTCCCGTGGGTGTCGTAAGAGGCGACTAAGGGACTCACCAGAGAATGGGCAGCAGCGTTCTCTGTACCTTTGTAACAACCATAGGTACTGCGATCGCCAACCCGCTGCCAAACGTGGCGATTATGGCAAAACCCCCCATTTTGGGGGCGGCCTATGCCCAGCAGTGGACGTTTTTCTGCTGAAAAGATGATGATGATATAAAGGTGAACGCACATTTATCTGAGCCGAAGGCGGCGAACGAATCGAAGTCAAGGAGCCCTCGCACCGAAAGAATTGACCGCGCCGAAGAAATCGTTTCTATTTCCTTTACGCCTGTTATTACATGTGAATTGTGATGGCTCTTAATTAAATTAGAATCACTCATTTTTAAAACAATTTAGAAGAAGTTTTCGCGCGTTCCTCTGTTGTACAACTGTCGCAACTTATAGAATGGGAGCGCATCGGTCGAGTCGACCGCATTAGCCGCAATTTGTCTAGGATTTCTGGGGTTCTTCTGGGATTTTTCCATAGACAGAATTCTAAAATTCAATTTCGTTCGACGCGTTCGGCACGGAAAAGTGTGCGTTCACCTTAAGTCTGTCATGACGGTCGCCACCATGACATGCTGGACACATTTTGGTTTGTCATCTATACATGACTGTGGCGGTCAGAAGGTTAATTAACGCAAGATACAGTTGACTTTTTAACCCCCGACGAAAACAGAGGGTTCTTCTAAGTTTGACGTGTTTATCGGTTTACATATCTGTGTCTTTCTGTGGCCATTGTAGCGTTTAAATCACTGGAGCAATTTCAATTTATTTATTTTGGTTTGAAAGGTGATAAGATCGAGAGTGCTGTACCTACGTAAAATACGCGTTATGACGGAGTTGCGGACACCGGCCCGTCATACTACTAGGTACTAATAGATCGAGAGTGTTCTTGGCTATGATTTAAGAAAATCTGCTCAGCCGATTTAAGATTATATCTGGTCTTTTCTAGTTGATGAGTGGATTTGAGCATCTGCTACAGGGCTGATCGAGTCGATTTGGTATTCCGATACATCAATTATACTAGAAGAACATCGTAACCGTTTTTAAAGGGTTTTCTTTTTAATGTAGCCCGTGGGTTTGCCGAAATCACAAGATAAAAGAAAAACGCTGATTACAAAACTTTTATTTTCCATAAACAAATCTACAATTACTGATAAAATACATTCAATAATATTAATATTTTGATACAGCTCAACATTTATAGAAAAACTTAAGAAATTCGCCTAGTCGTCGTTAATCCTACAGATAAATCCTTCCATTTTAATGATATAAAATGGTGGAGAGATTCTCCAAGTTTCAAATCACAAAAAATCTGATTCGGAGGCAATAAAGCCTTGCACTTGCGTAATAACGAACTAAGTACAGTCGTGAACAAATGCTATTTGATTCTATCGAGCTACAGTAGTCTTTTTCGACTAAGTAAGATAAAAAAAAATAGTAGGTAAGAGGAAAAAGCTAAGTATGCTACTTACTATTATTGTAAGAAATGTGAATTATTTTTAAAGCGTTTGTTTACGACTGTACCTACTCAAAGAAGTTTTAATAAAAAAGTTAGAATTAGGCCACAATTTCGTTTTAAAAATAATCTATCACACGATTTACCATCACAATTTCGCCAATATTTACTCAAAAATAGAAATTAGTTTCAATTTACAATTAATTTTGAATATTGTTTCTTTTGAATTTATTTTTAACTGTTGTACAAATTGTAGGATACTGCAAATTGCGTAAAATGCTTCAAGAAAAAAAATAAAAAATCTACATAGGAGGTAGTGATAGGAAAGCTTTGGAGGAAGGTAGATCTACGCGCAATGGAGTCTGGGCAACGAAAGCTATCCATAAGAAAGGCCGCCAAATTTAAAAAATCACAGCTTAACACTCTCTACCTACTTAAAACCGAGTAAGCTATTTTTGAATTTGAATTTGGTGCCTTAAAATAGTTGCCTCAAACCATTGTTTTTTGCGTTGGTACTCAAAATTGATTTTCATGAAGTTGGGTTGTGTGGTAAAGAACACGATAAACTAAATTAATACTATTTAATTTTCCAATGATATTAAAACACATAAGGCTCTCCCACACAGGCGCGTTATTATCGTCGATACTACCGAATACGTTTTTGCGACAATACGTCCCGATTCCTCCTACTTCTATTGCGTAGTTATTATCGCAGCAGTGTAACTTCGTAGCCGTCCTGGTACAAAATGTACTGAAAACAAATATCGCATTTAACGCAACCGATATTATCCGCCGATAATAAGGGTAGAGCCTTAATTTAGGAAACTGCTAGGTAATGACCATATTATTTTAAATTCGGCCCTTTCTGGTCAGCCTTCATTGGCAAGACTCTTTAAACTACCTGACAACTACGTCTGTGTATATACTGCTACGGTACAAAATGTAGATATGTAGGTGAGGTTGAGGGTATTGGAAGTTACCTTTAGTTACTAAAAGAGTACCTATATAAAATTAGTATGTATCTATATCTACCCAGAAAATTCCATCCACATATAGGTACTATACGGGTTAACTGGTACTACTACCCAAGGGCGTCGCCAAGGGGGGGTAGGTAGGGGCAGCTGCCCCCCCCCCCCCCCCCCTAGAGATTCCAAAAGGTTCATGTGCCTTTGACTGTATTCAAAATTCATACTTTTCCTATCCACCATATATCAACTTGCCCCCCCCCCCCTAGGCCATCAGCTGGCGAGTCCTGGCGACGCCCTTGCAGTACTACTGGTGAATGGAATATTTGGGACTCTTGTCGTATCCAGGATTTCTTCATCTCGTGTAGGTTTTTTTTGTCCGTAATGTATCTTTAGGAGAATACCTAAATATCTAAGTGAGTACTGCTAGCTAGAAGGCTTTGAGCGACAAAACATACTGTTTTGCGTAGATGCACTTCTAGCTGACTTTAGACAGATATTATGATTTAGGTAAGTACACTTGAGCAAATATTCTTCATGTTTTGGTACAAAGTAGATCCTACAGCCTTTGGAACTCTCTTGTTTCAGTTTGATAACAAGCATACCTAGGTAGGTAGATTCTGGTAAGTCATTATTTACTACTGATCCCATTACCCATACACCTAGGATTTATTGTACGATTTCAAAGTCTTTTAAAAGCCATTCTTATTTTAGGCCATTTTCATTTGGGTCTTAATGATTAAAATAATCCATGTATTGAAATTGGACAGTGTTGATTAGTTAACTATTCTTTAGCATAAAATTGTCCTAGTAATTTTGTATATTTGTCTAATATCATTATTCTGAATAAGTTTATTCCTTTTTCTAGTTCTTTCTTACGCGTTGCCTGCATTAATGATCTAGCAACGGCAGGTTGAACTTGATTTGTTAGTTTTTGTTGTATTTTGTCCTAAAAAGTCGAAGTTACAGTTATTATTTAAGTCTGTTGATTAAAATGTATTGATGTGTCTCCGTTTAAAGTAACATTGTGACATACATAATCTGTGTAAAATATTTATCTACCATACTAAACTATGCATTATAATACATTTAAGCAACAGACTGTAATATTTAAAGTAGAAACTTTTTGCTGTTGTTCCTAAAGTGCCGTCCTCTGGTCATAGACAATAACGGCATCTGCGTCAAAGAACTGGCTGTGTGACTTACTGAGTGCGATGATGGCCGCATGCTCGTTGCGCATGCGATTCTTGTATTTCTTGCTTAAATTCACCTGAGAATGAATGAGACAAATAAAAAATCTTTTTCGAGGGATTATGACGTTATAGCACTTATAGCCTTCTGTTTGCAGCTTTTATTTAAAATTCAAACAACTAGTATCACAGCAAACCTGCCGTGCCACTGACCCGAATCTCTGCTGTGTTGCCAAGTATTTGGCGCTGGTGAATTTAGAGGCGACCTACCTAAGCCTAGCAGTGACTGACTGGGACTGTCACCAGGCCTGACCAGGTATCACGTATCACTAACCTTAGCATACAGTTGTTGTAGGTCGTCTTCTGTAGAGAGTGGTCGTGGTTTGGGTCTGAGGAATGCTGGTAATGACCTCGTCTTCAGTGCGTCAATGTTTGCTGCATTGTCTATTTCATCCAACACTAAAACAAAGTTACGTGTAGATAGAATATAAGTATAACGTACCTACAGTCAGTAATAAGGAACATATTTACTCTAGGGAGATCAGTAATAGTGATAAACAAAGTCGAATCGTATTAGCAACAAAATTGGTCCTAAAATGTTCCCTTGGGATACAATTCTCAGTTTTGTACTGATCCAAATGATTTCAATGTACGGTCACCAAAGGAGATAAGTATCCATGTCGCCGGAAACAGTTGAAGTTTACTTAGAAACCGATAGGTTTTTATGAATAAAATAAAATACAATTTATAGAGAATGAACAGTTCAATGATTTAATAAAATTTCATTTGAAAGCCCCCATTGGTTTCTAAGAAATCTTCAACTATTCCCGACGACATGGATACTTATCTCTTTTGCGTACTGTACATAGATGATTTTCATACATGATTTTCACCGCAAAAAACAAACCATTACCAGACTTCCCGCCTCTTACTATAAACAATGACACAATAAGAAGATCGAGCCACGAAAAATATCTCGGTCTGAGGGTAGACGACAAACTCACATGGAAACTGCACATCGAACATGTAAAATCAAAATTAACGTCATTACTAGCATCATTACGCAAAATATCAAATTGTATTCCAAGGAAAATACGTACTATTATTTATAACTCATTAGTAAAATCACATCTCGAGTACCTTATTGAAATATGGGGGTGTGCCGCAAAAACTATCCTAATGCCTTTACAACGAACCCAGAACAAAATTATAAAAACATTATACCACTATCACTACCTTACTCCAACTAAAACACTATTTGAAAAAACCAAATTATTAAATCTCAAACAACTATACACATACGGTACCTGCATTCTAATAAAAAAAATCACCACAAACAGCGTACAATCAAAACTACAACTACATAAAAAAACAATATCATACAACCTAAGAAATAAAAATAAATTACAACGAAGACAAGCTCGCACAAACTACGGTAAAAAAACTATATTGTTCGAAGGAGCACAGCTGTTTAATGACCTACCAAATGACGTAAAAGATTGTGAGAATATTAACAGATTTAAACTAAAGCTGAGAAATTACGTTTATGAAATGTAGTCATATCGCATATTAAATGGTAGCAATTTACATACTTCCTATTATATATATATATAATTGTTTTGTATAACTTCTCCAACACGCATCGAAGGCAAAATGTATTTCTTTAGATATAAACAATTACTTTGTATCTCATTGTAAGTGAACCTATGTATTGTTCTTATGAGAATAAATTCTTTAAACCGACATAGCTTTTGTCTTGTTCGAAAAGTTATACATAAGTAGATTTCACGTTAGCAGGTAAGTGGATACTATTTTATAAAGTTCTATTTCAGTTGATTCTAAGTTAGATACTGTGTCAAATGCGTTAGACAAATCATCGAAAACATGTTTAACAGCTTCACTTACCTACATAAATTCAATATCAACCTTCTTTACGTACAAGGTAGTTGGTACAGTGGCAACTTAATAATAATAATAATAACATAAATAACTGGCAACCCTTAATGTCATACACGTCAAATCGTATAGCTCTTTGATTTTATTTTACAATTTTACGTTTTTAGACGTCTACTATTCATTTTACTACAAATTTTAACATTAAAATCCATAGAACCAGAATAATAGAAATACATCACAACCTTTTATAAAATATTTATGACAAAAACTGAGAAAACCAAAATTGACGTATGTCATGACGAAAATCTGCAACAATAACATCGATTTATAATGGATTTAATTGGATTACGCAAAAATAAATACATGTACAGGAAAATAACGGAAAAGAAGAAAATATGATGTGACGAAGTGACATGTTATTAAGGTCAGCAACTCGACGAGCACGCCCGCCATCTCCGGACCCGTCGCTCCGCTCCGCCTCGCCGCCGCCGGAACCCAGCCCCATCGTGAGGGCTGTGACACCGGCCCCGGCAGTTGCGTCGAGCTCGAGCGACGAGTATTTCTCTCCACCGACGACGCCACCACCTGTGCGCCGGCGGGGACGACGCCGGGCGCCGGACGGTTTAGGATCTCGAGGCCCACCGGCCTCTGATAGGGTCCCAGCTCCCGGCGGAAATGTGCAGCGCATGAGATGGACACAAGCCATCAACGAAAATGTCATGCGCGCATACTATGGGGCTACAGAGGGGGGAAGTAATCTGACCGCGTACCGTGTTCGGATGCTCTCTCCGTTTCAGGTACTTGAGCCAGCTGTCAACGTTTCGGCACAACGATTATCGGATCAGGCCCCTTATTCACAACCATTCGATACGTTTCCGTGTCGGTACGGAACCGTATTCGACAATCTCATTTCCGACTTCAGTCTTCGTATCGAATTTGAACTGTCAAAATTATTCGGTTTCGGATTTGTGAATTGCGTTTGAAAGACATCTTCGATATCTTTTGACTTTCGACACGGTACGGAATCGATTCGAATGATTGTGAATAAGGGGCCAGGTGCGGGTCATTCAGCGTAATCGTATGTTGGATGACGCTGTACTTGATCGCCTCCGAACTGAGATGCAGAGAAATCATGTCACTGCTCCCCTGCCGCAGATTGTAGAAGTGGCACAATTACAGCTGACCGCAACACCGAGTCATGTTAGTGATGGAAGTGATGACATGGTTACACATGTAAGTACCCAGTGCAATGAGGAATTGAGGAGCGCTTTGGAGGGTGCGATTCGGGAATACCGATTCATGTCGCCCGAGCTGAGACCACGTTTACCTCGTTTGCCTATGCATAACAAAAATAAGGCGCTGGTGTGTGCTCTGGATTCGCAGTTATCAAATTATTTTGATGATTGCGAAGACCTCACTGATGTGCATTCGATTCTGTACTGCGCAGCTGTTGCAGCATGTCGTGTAGCTCACGTCAAATTTGCTAATGATGACAGAGCTACACGACCAAAACCTGCTATACCGGCGTGGCAGTGCAGAATAGGGTATTACACCCATTTTTGAAAAGTGTCTCAATGAAATTCTGTAGTGCTAATATGCCACCAAAAAAAAAACAAAATTTTTATTCAATCGATAAATGCCATAAAAATGCATCAAAATTTTAAATTTTCAAATTTCGCGCGTAGTTCGACGAAAACGCCTCTTACTGGACGCCATATTGCTCAGCGTAAATGACGTCAGTTCGTTTTATATCAAATGAGCTCATATTAAATATGATAATTGTATATCATTTAAAAATAATTTATTTCATATTTTGTAATAGGTGTAATAATGAAAAAATTACGTTGGTTACGAAAATAATAAAAGTACAAAGTTCGCGACGCAATTATTTTGTTTGTTTTGGAAGTGTATGTAAGAGGTAGGAGAGGTGCGGGGTGCGAGGGGGGGGCCGTGTCTTCAACGCGCGAACCCGGTTGGTGCCGATCTAACTTTAGCGACCGCCGCACGTCTCTTGCGCTCCGTGTTTCATACATGTACCGCCTTCATTTTTAAAAAAATATACTGTCGAATGCAATCTGGAGTTTTCACTTTAAAACCATCGCCCAGCACATACTCTACAAGCTGGTCATTCGAGTCGGATCTAAGTGAATGTACCGGACTCCACCGCGCACGATGGTGAATACCAGAAGCAGTACGAAGAGGCAAAAAGAACTTGAAGCCGAGGCTGAACAGCGTCAGCCCAAGCAGGAACCATCGCTTAATCTAGTTCAACCCGAAGAGCCGCCGTTACCTGGAAAATCACATGAACATACAAAGAATATCTGTGACAAAACAGTTCTTATGGAAGTGGGTAGTGTGAACAAAAGTGAAAAACCTAAATCATTAGTCTTTATTTTTTTTTTTTTTTTTTTTTTTTTTATAAATAAAAATGTTTATTGCATCGACTTATTTGACTTATTCTAGTTACAACGGGGAGCATCCTTTTAAGCAAAGAGTATGCTTGTATTAGGACACAAAAGTCTAAGGGGGCAAAATCTACATCCTCGTCCGTCATGGCAAGACGAAAGAAACTGGAACTAGAAGCGGCAGAAGCTAAAGCCCGCATACAAATGGAATTAATTGATAAAAAATTAGCGGCTGATCTGGCACAAATGGAGGAAGAATACAGTTCACAGTCGGAAGGAAGTGAAATACACACACACAAAGAAGTTGAGAAATGGTTAGAACGCAGTCAGCAAGAGCTGGAACCGCAGTCTGTGCCGCAGAATGGTAACCAAATGGACAGACCGCACCCGCCGCCGCCAGCCCGCGACGGCACTGAGGACACAGTTCACCTGCTGGCGACTGCACTGAGGGACCTAACCGCTGTCTCTGCTGCTGGTGGTTCTGACGCCAGAATGCTGAGCCGATTATGCACACCGCGTGACTTACCTTCGTTCTCCGGGGACCCAATGGAGTGGCTCCAATTCAAACAGGCATACGAGGAATCAACACATGTGTGTAATTTCAACGCTAAAGAGAATCTGTGGAGGCTACGAAAATGTCTTCACGGATCAGCTAAAGAAGCTGTAACCGCTCTGCTGATCGGAGCCACATCACCTGACATCGTGATGTCCACGCTGGAGTTACAGTTTGGCAACCCGGACATTATCATATCTAAGATAATACAGAGTGTCAATAAGCTCGCGCCAATGTCTTCAGATTATCACAAAGATTTAGTGCCATTTGCAATTAAAGTCAAAAACTATGTGGCAGCAGTGTCAGCTATCGGCCATGATGAGTACCTGCGGGGGATGAATGTGGTTTCCATAATATTGTCCAAGCTACCTACTGTACTGGTATCGAAATGGGTCGATTACAGTTACCCACTCATCAATGAAGGCACAGAATCAAGGCTTGTTGTGCTATCTAATTTTCTAAATGAAGAAGCTATCAAGATATCAAAAACTGCCGTGTGCTTGACTAACGCGTACTGTGATAGTTCTACAAAACGTAAACAAAGTGACTTTCATCACCGTTCACAAACATTATTAGTGCAAAATGAACTCAGTGAAGATATAAAGTGTAAGTTTTGCCGCGTATCTAAACATAAAATAACTGACTGTAAAAAGTTCAAAAAGGCATTACGAAAGGACCGATGGCAATATATGAAACGTTCTGGCCTGTGTTATAAGTGTTTGGTGTCGCGTCATAACAAGGAAACGTGTCCGGCGGCTCCCTGCGATAAAGACAACTGTGGCCAGCCGCACCATCCTTTATTGCACTTTACGATCACAAACTCTAATAATCAAACGAGTGTAAACATCACGGAAATAACAGACAATGAAGTGAGTGAACCGCGTTCTGAAGTCGTTACGCATGTAAACATGAACTATAAAAATACAATATTGTTAAAAGTCGTACAAGTAAACATTCACGGACCTAACGGCATAATTAACGCGACAGCTCTGCTTGACGACGGATCGACTGTCTCATTGATAAGCGCGGGGCTGGCCGCGCGCGCCGGTGTGCGCGGACGACGGGAGTGCATGCGTGTGCGCGGTGCATGGGACAATACCGAGTTAGTGTGCGACACACAGGTGATTGATACAACGTTATCAAACCAAGATGGAACAATGTTTACGTTTAGCGCGCGCAGTGTAAAAGAACTAGACTTACCGAGGCAAAGTACGAACTTAGTTAACTGTGATAAGTTTAAGCATCTACACAGACTGAAAAGTGATTTATGTTATGGACAGTTTAAGCCTGAAATATTAATAGGGCAAGATAATCTTCATTTAATATTACCATTGGAAGTGATAGTCGGTGGTCTGCATGAGCCCTGCGCTACCCGCACGCCGCTGGGCTGGTGTGTGCACGGCAGGGCGCCTACGAGTGTGACGTCACCGACGCGCACGCCGCATGCAACTTTATTTATCACTAATTATGAAAATAATGATGACGTCACCGAGAACAAACGGTTGCTTAATGAAATACACGAAGAGGTTCGCCGTAACTTCGCCGTAGAATCTATGGGAATTTCTGCTAAACCGCGGCTGAACTGCGACGATGAACGCGCTCGTGAACTGCTGGAGCAAACTTCAACTCTCGTTGACGGCAAGTGGTACGTCGGGTTACCCTGGAAGGACGAAAAATGCATAATGCCCGACTCATTCCCTCATGCAATGTCACGTCTGAAAAACGTCGTACGGAAAATGAAGAACGACAACGGGTTCAAACAAAGATACGTGGAACGGGTTCAGCACCTACTGGTTAATGACTATGCTCATGAATTGGCTGACACGCAAGTTACCCCACGAACCTGGTACTTACCCCATTTTGGAGTGGATAACCCGAACAAAACAAAACTTCGCCTAGTTTTCGACGCGGCAGCTAAGACGAACGATTTATCTTTGAATCATTATTTATTGAAAGGCCCCGATTTACTTACGTCCCTTTTTGGAATAATGTTACGATTTCGTGAGAATCGTGTGGCCGTGACGGGCGATATTAAGGATATGTTCCTGCGAGTTAAGATTAGACCTGAAGATCAGGATGCACTTCGGTTTTTATACAGAAGTGAACCAGAAGGGCCAGTGAAAACCTTTGCCATGTCGTCATTGATATTTGGCGCAAATTGTTCGCCGTTCATTGCGCAATTCGTGAAAAATAAAAACGCACACCGCTTCGAGTCAATATATCCATCAGCTACACAAGCTATATATCATCAACACTACATGGACGACTGGATCGATAGCCTGCCAGATGAAAACACCGCTATCCAGCTAATTCAGCAAGTAAAAATAATACATCAACAGGGAAACTTTGAAATACGAAATTTTACAAGCAATAGTAAATCGGTACTCGATACTTTGCCAA
This sequence comes from Charanyca ferruginea, assembly GCA_947361185.1. Taxonomy (NCBI): domain Eukaryota; kingdom Metazoa; phylum Arthropoda; class Insecta; order Lepidoptera; family Noctuidae; genus Charanyca; species Charanyca ferruginea. The sequence continues at coordinate 7,597,519 of OX376057.1, read as the reverse complement.
AAGAGACTCTCGGAGCGACAGCCGTAAGATTTAAAATCGGCGAGCAGTACCAAGGCGAGCGAACGCTCGGCCTATTATGGCGGCCCGATGAAGATACTTTAGGCTTCGATGTATCATTTAAGAAAATACCTATAAATATAATTAGCGGAAAACAAAGGCCTACGAAACGGGACATGCTACGAGTGGTAATGTCAATTTTTGACGTTTATGGATTTCTTTCGCCATTTACTATAATTGGCAAAATCATTATTCAGAATACTTGGCGATTAAATCTTACCTGGGATGAACCGATACCCGATGACGTATATGGCGAGTGGAGTAAATGGATTGACCTGCTAAAAACATTGCATAACGTGAAGCTGCCTAGATACTACTGCGACGCCGCGGGTACGAACCGCGCGGGCGGCGGCGGCGGCGGGACGTGCGACAAACCGGTTCCTCAGCTGTTGTTGCGAGACGATGCGCCTGCGCTCTTATCTCTGACCGCCCCTCCATCGCTAATGAGTGCTCGATATACAAACCTACAACTACATATATTTTGTGATTCATCGTCTAAATCGATGTGCACGGTAGCTTACTGGCGTTGGGAATGCAATGGAATTTTTAACGTAACATTTATAGCAAGCAAATGCAGAGTGACGCCTAATAAAAATATATCAATACCAAGATGTGAATTACAAGCTGCTGTTTTAGCAGCTCGACTGGCGGATACAATTACTAAGGAACATAAAATAAAACCTGAACACAGAACGTTTTGGAGCGATTCAAGTACTACGTTGCACTGGATAAGAAACGCGGCGCGTACTTATAAACCGTACGTAGCACATCGCTTGGGCGAGATTGATGAGTTGACGCGTACTAATGAGTGGAGATACGTACCAACAAAATTAAACGTTGCTGATATCGGTACGCGGATAATTTATGATTGCAGTATCCTGGAAAATGAATGGCTTAAGGGACCTACCTTTTTGCGCAGCGAAGAACGTGACTGGCCGACCGATGTACTGAAACCTGTAAATAAAAACGATTTAGAATGCGTAACTGTAATACAAAATGAAACAATTGACTTACCTGTACCAGAACCAACTAGGTTTTCCTCATGGCTGCGCCTACTTAGAACTACTTATATGGTACTTACCTTTATTAACCGATGTAGAAAACTTACTGATGATACTGTCACTGGTATGGAGTGCGCTGAAAATTTATTACTGAAGTACTCGCAGGCTCAGTCGTTTCACAAAGAAGTGAATGACCTGAAAAACGGGAAATATATACAGAAAAATAGTAAAATACTTACCTTGTCCCCGTTCCTTGACGAACACGGAGTCCTGCGCGCCGGTGGTCGCATAGAAAAAGCCACTGATGTTTCACCGAACACTAAGAGACCTGTAATTATGGATGGTCGAAATTATATCACACGGCTAATTGTTAAACATTATCACATAAAAGCCGCACACGGTTTTCAAGAAGCAGTTGTGAATAACTTAAAACAAAAATACTGGATTACTAGAATGAGACCTACTGTGAAAAATGTTTCATCCAAATGTATGATATGTCGGATTAAAAAATGCAAACCTGAAATACCTAGAATGGGAGACTTACCTTATGCCAGGGTGGCCCATCATCAGCGTGCATTCACATTTTGTGGCGTTGATTTATTCGGCCCTATGGAGGTCGCTGTTGCCGTCTGCCGTCGGCAGACGTAGAGAGAAGAGGTATGGCGTACTGTTTACTTGCTTGACCGTGAGAGCTATACATCTGGAAACAGTCGCATCGCTCACGTCCGACTCCTTCATCATGGCTCTGCGACGTATGGCTGCGAGACGAGGCTGGCCTCAGCAGATATTTTCTGATAATGGCACGAATCTGCGAGGTGCCGATGCAGAACTTACGAGATCATTGCAAGAACTCGATAAAGAAACGCTAGAGAATGCAGCCATGAATCAGGGTACCAGGTGGACTTTTATCCCCCCTGCTAGCCCACACTGGGGTGGGGCATGGGAAAGGTTAATCCGTAGCGTCAAAACTTCACTAAAAGTAGTGCTGAAAGAACGAGCACCGAGGGAAGAGACATTGAATACTCTGCTAGCCGAAGTTGAAAATATGGTTAACAGCCGGCCATTGACCCACGTTTCAGTCGAGCCAAACAGTCAGGAAACATTAACGCCAAACCATTTCCTTGTGGGGTCGTCATCCACCTTGCCTCAGATGGGTATTTTCGATGGATCAGAGTTCTACTTAAGGAAGCAGTGGCGCATTGCCCAGCTACTTGCCGACCAGTATTGGAAACGTTGGGTGAAAGAGGTTCTGCCCGACCTAGTACCAAGGAAGAAGTGGCATGCTGAGCAGAGACCCTTACAAGTGGGAGATCTTGTACTGGTTGTAGATCCTGACGGACCCCGGAATGTGTGGCCGCGGGGCTTAGTACAAGAAGTCATGCCTGGACGTGATGGCCGGATCAGAATGGTTAAGATTAAAACCAAAACTGGACTACTTACACGATCTGCCACGCGCGTCGCTCGCCTACCGATTGGGGATGAGTGCTGCTAGGCAGCACTGGGGTGGGGCATGTTCGCGACGCAATTATTTTGTTTGTTTTGGAAGTGTATGTAAGAGGTAGGAGAGGTGCGGGGTGCGAGGGGGGGGCCGTGTCTTCAACGCGCGAACCCGGTTGGTGCCGATCTAACTTTAGCGACCGCCGCACGTCTCTTGCGCTCCGTGTTTCATACATGTACCGCCTTCATTTTTAAAAAATATACTGTCGAATGCAATCTGGAGTTTTCACTTTAAAACCATCGCCCAGCACATACTCTACACCTATATTACGCGAATCGGTTGACTGACAGTTGTCAATTTTTTGTTTACACAGCCGTATGGCGTAATGACATGGCCGCTACTATTTCACGGTGTTTTAGAACAGATTAAAAATACTGAAAACTTTAAATTGAATTTAAAAATTTGTTTTGATATTTTATGAACTAAAACTTACATTTTCCGACTGCTTTATGCCTAAACTGTCTCTATAACATATTTATAGTTTTTTTCTCGTAAAGAGTAAAATACCCTATTGAGAGGCGCATTAGTGAGGCCAGAGTGCTCATCGGCAAATTAATCTGCTTTAGGGAGGGCAATACTCGCCCAAGAGTGATGCGCTTTGTGAGGCGGGCATTCTCGGGGACTGATATCAGTCCTCGAGACTATATGCCTTGGGTCACAGAGCGCATCGACTTCCTGAAGCAGAAGGTGTATGCATGGGCAAACCGTATTCGAAGGTATGAGCGACGAGTGGAACGATACACTCAGAATCGCACATTCCAGAGCGATGAAAGGTGGGTTTATAGGGCTTGGGAGCGACCGATTCGAAGTGTGACTGATACGCGCCTACCGGATGATGACGCCATGTGTTTGTTCTGGCGCAACATCTGGTCGGTACCTGTCAGTCACACTGAGGGTGATTGGACTCTGGAAGTCGAACGAGCGTGCGACCCGATGCCAGAAATGGGGGCAATTACTATTAGCCCCCAAGATGTAGCTCGTGCAGTCCGTCCATTGCCTAATTGGAAGTCTCCAGGGCCGGACGGGCTGCACAACTTCTGGATCAAATGGTTCAGAAGGTCGCACGTTTATTTGGCTTCTCGGTTTCAGTCGGCCTTGGAATTAGGATCGTTACCCCAGTTCTTGACGACAGGAATAACCCACCTGCTCCATAAATCAGGTAGTACTGCGGAGCCCAAAAATTATAGACCGATCACATGTTTGCCCACGGTCTATAAAGTTTTTACATCCATTTTGAGAGCTAAAATTAACCAACACGTAGACAGCAACGGTATCATGTCTACCTCTCAGAATGGATGTAGAAATGGGTCCCGCGGTACTAAGGAGCTGCTCCTGATTGACATGGCCATCAGTCAACAGGTTCGCCGATCCCGAAAGGATCTGTCCACATGTTGGATAGATTACAAGAAGGCCTATGACTCTGTGCCACATACATGGCTCATGAGGGTGCTGGAGTTGTACAAGATAGATGCCACTCTGCGCACCTTCCTGATGTCGTGTATGAGGCAGTGGAGGACGGTCCTTCGCTATCCAGGATGTCGACATATCCAGAGGAACAGCGAACCAATAAGGATTGAGCGCGGTATATTTCAGGGCGACAGTTTGAGTCCGCTTTGGTTCTGCTTAGCCTTGAATCCTCTAAGCACACTGCTAGAGAATTCAAGTCTAGGCTATCGGTTGAAGAGAGGAGGTCAGGTAATATCTCACCTTCTTTACATGGATGACCTTAAACTCTTTGCCAACAGTTTACAACTGATGGAGCTACTGAAAGTAACAGAAACTTTCAGTAGTGCCATCAGGATGGAATTTGGTGTGGACAAATGTGCGGTCATGCATGTCAAGCGAGGGGAGATTGTGGAATCTGAGGGAGTTCAACTCTCAGATTCCATAAACCTTAGATCTCTCTCTTCAATTGAGACCTATAAATATTTGGGTATGGCGGAAGCGTTGGGCATCAATGCTGCTGACATGAATCAATCGTTGAAGGAGCGCTTCTTTGGCCGCCTGAGGAAGGTATTCAATAGTGCTTTGTCAGGCGGAAATAAGGTGCGCGCCTTCAACGGGTGGGTCATGCCGGTCCTGATGTACTCTTTCGGCATACTCAAATGGACTCAAACGGAACTCGATGCCCTGGATAGGAAAGTACGTACATTGTTAACAGCATATCGAATGCATCACCCACGATCATCGGTGATGAGACTGTATGTCCCGCGGAAGTGTGGAGGTCGTGGCTTCTTAAATGCTAAGACCCTGCACAACCGTGAGATATGCAGTCTCAGAGAACATTTCCTAGAAGCCGACGTGGGGATGCATCGAGATGTAGTTGCAGTGGACAAGGGCCTCACCCCGCTCTCCTTGGCTAAAGAGAACTGGTGCAAGCCTGTAGTGCTTGAGACTAATGATCGCGAGGAGGTTTGGAAGAGTAAGGAGCTTCACGGACGCTTTTTCCGGGCCTTACACGGGCCTGATGTGGATTTCTTAGCGTCCGTATCCTGGCTACGATTCGGTGATCTATTTGGAGAAACCGAAGGTTTTGTCTGTGCAATTATGGACGAAGTTATTTTGACGAATAACTACCGGAGATTTATTGTGAAGGATGGCACGGTTGACATTTGTCGGGCATGTCACCGACCTGGAGAATCAATCCGTCATATTATCTCTGGATGTTCTCGTCTTGCTAACGAAGAGTACTTGCATAGGCACAACCTTGTGGCCAGGATTATCCATCAGCAACTTGCTCTGAAATACAACCTCGTGGAATCAGAAGTACCATACTACAGGTATGTGCCCGATCCAGTTCTTGAAAATGGCAATGTCACATTGTACTGGGATCGATCCATCATCACTGACAGGACTATTGTAGCCAATAAGCCTGATGTAGTGGTGGTGGATCGATTGGAGAGGCGCGCAATGATTATTGACATAGCAGTTCCGCATGACGTGAACCTCGTGAAGGTCGAGAAAGACAAGCAGATAAAGTATCTGGACTTGGCCCGCGAGGTTGTCGACATGTGGGATGTGAACTCAGCGATCATTGTGCCGATAGTTGTCACAACCAATGGCTTAATTGCCAAGAGCCTCGACCAACATCTAAGGAGGCTCTCGTTAGGCGGTTGGATCAAGGGCTTGATTCAGAAGGCAGTACTTCTTGACACGGCCCGCATTGTCAGGAGGTTCCTCTCTCTGGAGCCCTGACCGCCGGTAGCTTGGACCCTGTTCCCGATACCGGTGGGCTACTATTTTTATATTTTTAAATGTTTTTTTTTTCTATTAATATTTAAAAATGTAAATTATGTGTATATAAGATGAATAAATGAGAATAATAATATGTGGGGATATTTTCACACACGGCCATCTGACCCCAAACTAGGGAGACCCTGTACTATGGGTGTCAGACTGCTGATATACATACACAAATACATTTTCTTTTTGTAAATACATACATCTATATATATAAAAGAAAGTCGTGTTTGTTACAACACTTATAAGTCGAGAACGGCTGGACCGATTGCCATGGTTTTTGATTTGTTGTATTTGTCTCCGTCCCGAATAGCAGAATAACTATTAAAAACATTGGAAAATTGACGAATAAAATAAATAAAAGTAAAAAATATTTTCCAATACAAAATGTTCATGGGTTTCGTAACTGTCAAATATTTAATGTTCATCCCGGCGGTAGGGTAGGTGTAGGGTAGGTGTAGGGTAGGTGTAGGGTAGGTGTAGGGTAGGTGTAGGGTAGGTGTAGGGTAGGTGTAGGGTAGGTGTAGGGTAGGTGTAGGGTAGGTGTAGGGTAGGTGTAGGGTAGGTGTAGGGTAGGTGTAGGGTAGGTGTAGGGTAGGTGTAGGGTAGGTGTAGGGTAGGTGTAGGGTAGGTGTAGGGTAGGTGTAGGGTAGGTGTAGGGTAGGTGTAGGGTAGGTGTAGGGTAGGTGTAGGGTAGGTGTAGGGTAGGTGTAGGGTAGGTGTAGGGTAGGTGTAGGGTAGGTGTAGGGTAGGTGTAGGGTAGGTGTAGGGTAGGTGTAGGGTAGGTGTAGGGTAGGTGTAGGGTAGGTGTAGGGTAGGTGTAGGGTAGGTGTAGGGTAGGTGTAGGGTAGGTGTAGGGTAGGTGTAGGGTAGGTGTAGGGTAGGTGTAGGGTAGGTGTAGGGTAGGTGTAGGGTAGGTGTAGGGTAGGTGTAGGGTAGGTGTAGGGTAGGTGTAGGGTAGGTGTAGGGTAGGTGTAGGGTAGGTGTAGGGTAGGTGTAGGGTAGGTGTAGGGTAGGTGTAGGGTAGGTGTAGGGTAGGTGTAGGGTAGGTGTAGGGTAGGTGTAGGGTAGGTGTAGGGTAGGTGTAGGGTAGGTGTAGGGTAGGTGTAGGGTAGGTGTAGGGGTAGGTGTAGGGTAGGTGTAGGGTAGGTGTAGGGTAGGTGTAGGGTAGGTGTAGGGTAGGTGTAGGGTAGGTGTAGGGTAGGTGTAGGGTAGGTGTAGGGTAGGTGTAGGGTAGGTGTAGGGTAGGTGTAGGGTAGGTGTAGGGTAGGTGTAGGGTAGGTGTAGGGTAGGTGTAGGGTAGGTGTAGGGTAGGTGTAGGGTAGGTGTAGGGTAGGTGTAGGGTAGGTGTAGGGTAGGTGTAGGGTAGGTGTAGGGTAGGTGTAGGGTAGGTGTAGGGTAGGTGTAGGGTAGGTGTAGGGTAGGTGTAGGGTAGGTGTAGGGTAGGTGTAGGGTAGGTGTAGGGTAGGTGTAGGGTAGGTGTAGGGTAGGTGTAGGGTAGGTGTAGGGTAGGTGTAGGGTAGGTGTAGGGTAGGTGTAGGGTAGGTGTAGGGTAGGTGTAGGGTAGGTGTAGGGTAGGTAAGTAGGTAGATAGGGACAGGACGACGTCTGTCGGGTCAGCTAGTTTATAGATAAACAACACCCAGACACAAGGCAAACAAGTGCTCATCACCCAAATGTTTACCCTGGGCGGGAATCGAACCCGCAACACGCTGAGCAGCAGTCGATCGCTCAGCCACTGCGCCAACCGTGTCGTCAACTACTACTACTACTTGATGGCATAGTGGACACAATTTTTTTAATCCGTCACATGCAAGTGCGTAGGTCCTCTCAACTAGCAAAACCAATACTCACTACTGCTCGAGGCGTATTGCACGCACTGCTCCCTCGGGTCTGGCACGCGGTTGACGTAGCATTGCGGAGGGTGGCGAGCCTCCCGCGAGGCCCGACACTCCGCGTCTCCAGCGTAGCTGACTGGCCGTGCATGACGCTGTATCTGCACCTGTAAGTAATGCATGCTTCAGTCAATCGGGGAATATCTTGCAAGAAGAAGTTAAGTTGGAGTTATGATTCTGCAAATACTTTTAGTTCCTGGTCTCAAACCTGGTTAGCTAAGTCTGTATACCAAAGCGAATAGGGACAATATTATTCTGTCATAAAGTTGTAACAAACGCAAAGAATGAGTAGACACCTAATAAAAACCTTTTTTAAAGTTAAGGTAACATATCATGCCTTTTGTTTCTCTCAAAATTTAATAATACTAGTAGGTAGGTACATAAATGTATTAAAGTTATATTTATTTATTTGCATACCATAATGTGTGTAAAGATGGTAGGTACATGGCAAGCTAAATTACAGTTACGGATCCTGTTAGGGCACAGCAACATACATAGTAGTAACTTAAGATTAAACAAAGATGATAACAATTCTTAACTCATTAACATAAAGGACAATGCCAGAAACTCTATAGAACTTTGCCCCACTCAATAAAAGTCATGTGCAATATGTAGCATCTTACTGTTTATTTATTGCTGATAACTAAACATTAGTCTTAGTGACTGTAGAACTTGCGGTTTCCGTTTAAATCTAAAAACAATAATGACATTGATTATAGGTTAAATTGTATTTTAGGTAAAATGACTTTGTATTTTGTGGGTAGGTATTTTGTAATCCGCAAGTTCTAAAGAAAAACCATTTAGTATAGAAAGGTTCTATATTCATTACAATTATTTTCTATAATTTACTTTTCTGTACATGGGTGGGGCAGGATCTGGCATTGTCATTTATAAGAATTGTTAACGCAGTTTTTAGGTCTGTTGTTTTTTTTTATTACGCGGAGGGCATATAAAATTTGGACAGCTTTGTTCTTAATTTTTGAAGTTCTTTACTTCACTATCACTGCATCATCCCTACAAATTATAAAACAAAGTCCCCCGCCGCGTCTGTCTGTCCTTATGTATGCTTAAATCTTTAAAACTCAGCAACGGATTTTGATGCAGGTTTTTTTAATAGATAGATTGATTCAAGAGGAAGATTTAGTATATCTATAATTTATCAAGCGGGCAAAGCCACGGGCATCAGCTAGTAAATTATATTAATGTAATTACCTCAGCATGTTTCATTCTATAATGTTCCTGACTAGAATATGCATGGTTTTCTTTGATAGCATAATTTTCTTTTAGGTATTGCTCATCTGGAAAACAAGACCAACAATCAATAATTGACATACAAGTTTCTAATGATACATTAAAAACGATTATTAATTCTTACCAAACGATTTCTGATGACGCGGCATTAGGCGGCAGTAACAAATTATAACTAACAAAATAACAACTCCGCAAATACCTCCTATAAGCCAAGATAACCAAACAATTATAACACGACCCTGCAAATAAACATTTTGAGTTAAACTAGTAATCATGAATAAAATATTGATTAAATGTGCACTCAACATACCTGCAGAAACATTTCAGTTATTAACACGATAGCGATACACGCCTGTTTTTGATCCCTTCCTGTAACGTTTTTCTATCATTTTTAATAATTATCTAATACAAATCCTACTAAATATACTATTAAAATAAAGGTAAAAAATAACTTAAAATAATGAAGTCGAAATGTCCATTTTTGAAACGTCCGCGCCTGCGCTCTGTGGTAGTGTGGTGGCTGTTGTTTTTGATCAGAAATGTTGATAATAACAACAACAATAAAATGTTGAATCATTAAGTACGTATTGGTTATAAAAAAGGACATTTACAAATTTTCTTGTAAATGAAGCATAATTTTATTATAATTTTTTATTGTGTTACAGAAGTAAACAGGAATTACTGGAGACTAGAATAAAAAATAACAATTTTCAGAACGAAATCAACCATGTCATAAATATTAATTTTACGTTCCGTTGTTTTAAAAAATATTCTAAGATCATGTGGGAGCTATAATTTTTCTTAGACGTGAACGTCCAAGAAAAAATATTATTTGCAGATAAAAATCACAATGTCAAAGTCAAATAGAAGTTATTTAACTTTTTTTATTTACTAGGTATTGTTTAATAACAAAACTAACAGTAATCTTAAACAATTCTCGACAGGCAGAAACGAAACGTTGAGTAAAAAAAAAGTATGTCATTTGTCACTTTGTCAGTACATAACAGTATTCAGTAATTAATTAATTATTGTCTTGTCAGTCAGTCGGCCGACAGTGTGACCATTTGTGGCAGATTTCTGCCATTTTGGCAGGTTTCGCTCCTAAGTGTTACGATTTACAAAAGTGGCAGATTTAAAAGATTTAAAGAAAATGTAAATACCTAATATGAATTTTCAATGAATTCATCTTTTTTTTTTAAGTAATTACAACAGGTTTTTTATGTAATTAGATTACAAATCATCATCATCATCATCAGTCTGAAGATGTCCACTGTTGAACAAAGGCCTCCCCCATAAATTGGGGGCATGGGGGGATTACGAATGATTTTATCGAATTGGCAGCTTCGGTTTCATGGCTAAATTATACGGGAATTTCCCGCTTGTTCTGTTTTTAAACAAGTGCGTCATATGATTATGAACTGTAATTAAACTAGAATATAGAAGTTAATATTCTTATCTTCTTTATTGATTTGGTTTCCAATCAACTTTTGATTTTACCTCCTTCTCTTTTGATGTGTATCGTGTGCGGTTCTGTGTAACGAATCATTAATTACGTAAAGAGAAAATACGAGCGTACTCGACCTTAGTGGGAGCAAAATCTCTTGCTTTCTTCCTGGTCAAGTCGAGGGCTTAGAATGACCAAGACGTTGTATTTTGTAAAGATTGCAAAATTATGGACGCGAATGGGGCTAGAAAATATCCAAACATTACAAATTTCGCGAAAGCGTCAGCATGTTTGCCTATATTCAACGCTTCATACGAAAGAATCTTCTCTCAGGTGAATTTAAACAAAACAAAAATAAGGAATAGCTTCTTAAATCAACATATTTTGTGTCAGCTTAAAGAGGGGATTAAGGAACGGGGAGGCTGTGTCTCCTTTAAACCAACTTAAAACATGGTCACTTCATCAAAATTTATGTATACACCGAAAACGACAAAAATTTGGAGGCTAATAATGCATAAGAAAATTGTTAAATATTTATGTTTTACAGATTTTTTGCCGAGTTTGTGGCAGATTCGCCATTTATAAGATGGTCACACTGTCTGTCGACATGACGCGTGAGTGAGTGATATCGACTGCAGATTCAGAAGTGCAGAATCGGTATTCGCCATCGGTAATTCGGTAGATGATTCTGTCTACACTACAAGTCATTCGTTGGTTAGGTAGGGATAACCGATAACGTATGATTATTATCGTGCGTGTGACGCTGTCGTTCTTCACGGCCATGTGTTGATTTGATTTCTCAACCTCAAAGCGATATTGTTGACATAAATGCAGGCCAGCTGATTGTTTACGCGGTTTTATAACTGTAGTTTATCAGTCGTACATTTCCCCCCGCCAATTTCAAGATAGCATCGTGCGATTCTGTGCTGACTGTGCTACGTCATTGCACACAAAGCGCACCAGCATGACAGCAGCAGACAAATAGAAAGAAACATCGGCGGTGGTCGGATGTATCGTGTATTGCGTAAAAGCATTCATATATAATTTTTTTGAGCTACTCAATTGTATTTAGAGATTCAGTGTTTAAGGAAATGACGAGTATTAAATTAAGTTTTCTCATATTGTTTACTTACGGCCTGCTTGCACGGAATTCTTTGGGTCTATCGCCTGTAATCCTCAGTGAGTATTGTTTTAAACTTGGTACCTATTCTAGAATATTTGTATAGAAAGAAAACTTCTAGATTTCTTGAGTTGCAGTAAGTAAGTCAGTGAGTAGGTAATGTTTATTAGCTTAAACAACCTGTATAGCTGTTAATTTTCCATTTATACAGGAAATTGTATACCTACTTAATCACATCATAAATAAATAATGTAACAGTAAATATCTACTAATGAATTTCCTTTTTATGGGGAATATTTTTAATTATAATGATTATGAATGTTATGGTGATAAACAAATGTTAATCAACTTAATTGTTTGTATAATTATTTGCAAAATTTAATTTGGTATGATGGTCAGTGGGTTGTGATACAAAAATCATTTTGTAATCGGATACAATGACTTGCCTAAGATCATAGTTTAAAAACTAGAATATTCTCAAGACATAGTCTGAGTGTAATTAAAACTTGAAAAATGTATTTTAAACTACACACATAACATACCTACATTATTTACTTTGCCTGCCCTAATTAAATACAATACAAAGTACTGTATTGTACTGTATTCTACAAAGTATTGTAATTAATTAGGGCAGGCAATAATCAATTTTATGAATTGCAAGCCCTTTTCAATCATAGGTACATACTACCTTAATATACCTTTTATATACCTTTGATTCATGAGAAAATAGGAAATTATCAAATTCATACTTTGCCTCCCAAATCCAAGCTTTTTTTAATATAAGGATAATCTATACTATACTAATATTATAAAGCTGAAGAGTTTGTTTGTTTGGTTGAACGCGCTAATCTTAGTATCTACTGGTTTGAATTGAATAATTCTTTTTGTGTTGGATAGTCCATTTATCGAGGAAGGCTATAGGCCCATGCGAAGCTAGGTCGGGTCGCTAGTTTTCCATATACCTGGTAATATATGAAAAACGGTGCTTAGCTTTGTTATAAATAGCAAGCTTCAATTTAATTTGACAAAATTTTGAAAATGTTTCATTTAATGATGAAGTAAGGAAAACCCTTACTTCATCTCTAGTGTAACGAGTAATTTTTACTCGCTACATAGTGTCGACCTCTCTCGTCACTTTTTCGAAGTTTTCGGTAATGCCGTGGACCCACTTTAGACATTTGATAGATTGGCTAGGATTTAGTAGAGTAATCGATAAAACCATAGATCATCAGTTTGACAGTTGGATTTTAATTCCCCGGCTGTCAGATTTTTTGACGTTTCCGTTTTAGGATAATTAAGACGCACTTTCTGATCCGTCTTCGCTAAGAGCAATGCTGAATTAATTTCTTCGATTTCAATCACGAGATTGAAATGATTTAAAGGTCCACCCCTGGTTGGAACCATTTTGTAACAATGTTAGCGGCAGTGCTCCTCCAGTATTTTTGAAATCGTGAGTATTTGGATGGTTGAATCTTCATCGCCATATGCTGACAATAAACTTGGGGTCGTGTGTCCTAATCCTCGTCGATTTTCCATTGTTTCAGCACCTATATCGCCATCGCGTATTGAGTGTGCCCATAGCACGAGTGATTGGCATGTTTTGTTTTCGTTAAGAACGGTAAGTAACTTAAAATTCCCGATTTACTACCTCGTCGCCATTTTGCTCGACGTGTGAATTCAACTAACAAAGGAAATCGTTTTGTTTTCAGCCCCCAAAGGCGTTCTTATTTAAACTTTGGATTTTCATCCTTGAAACTTAAATTCATCATGGATGAGCTGACGCGTTTCCCCTCGAGTCTCCAATCAACCCCTCAGGTTTCATTTAAATAGTTTTCTCGAAGCTTGTGGTATGTCTCTTTAGTTTTCTTTCTCGTAGTTTCAACTTAAAATCGTGCAATACTGACCGGTTTAGCATAAACTTTAGATATAGAATTTAATAGTTATAAAACAACATTCCCTTCTAATGAAAGGAACCTTCTAGTGTTGTGTTCGCCATACTGCCTGCGATGTTAGAAATAAATGAGCTACTGTTAAAGAATTTGCAGCTTAATTTCAAAAATCTCCGACCTTAGATTAGAAGCCATTTCGTTTACCTTTCAGCTATCCCGGATTCCTTTGTTTTTTTAAATTAGCTAGTGAGCTCTGGCGCCCGAACCTCATTCCTCTTAGTTACTTTTGTTTATTTTTGAGCTCCCAAACTTCTCATCTTTAGAATCACACACATGGTTAGTTAATAAAATATAGTTACATTAATTTTTTTTATTACAATTGTCGCACTAGAACAGGGACTGAAGCAGGTTGGTACGGTGAGTACAGTCAGTATTGCACACTAAATTCATTTATATTTTAACTAATGAGTCTATTGTTTACAATATTTAGTATTCATATTGTATTTCATATTGTTTTTACATTGTAATTGATCTAGTTTATAAACTTTGAATAATTAGACTCATAAGTTGTAACTTAGTTTGGTATTGTATTTTGCAAACAATGTTTTAGTTTTACATTGGATAATTTGTTTATTTTCTTGTGTTTTTAACATGTTTTTTCCTTGGCAAAACCAACAATTGTTAAGTGTAGACCGTGTTATGTTATTGTTAAATCTCATTCAGTGATATAATTCATATCTAAGTTAACTTTTTATGTTAATAATTAAATTTAAACATTAAGTACATTATTGTGCACCTAGTTTATTTAATTTTAAGCCGTTTTGTGAGTTATTATTGCACTTTTTAACGTTAAATAACTTAGCAATTTTTCATGGAAATACCACATTGATTTTCATACTTAACCTCAAACTTTAATTTTATTTTTCAAACTTTGATTTATTTTGAAATTCTTTGAAGTTTAGTCCTTGCTTTTCATTGCTATTTGCCTTGTTACTCGTTAGTCATGGAGGACAAGGGAGTTCAGTTTCCACCGCCTCAGGATTCGGTTGAGGTCGAAGCTTCTACTGCTGCTGATGCTAATGTTGTTGAGATAGGTCACGAGATGGTTAATGCCACCGATGTTGGCAATCCTTTTGAATCTGGAATCGCACATTCGACAGCTCGAGCTTTGCCTTCGTTCAATTCCTTGAATGCGCTTGTTAACGAAAACATTCGAAAAAACTTTCCTCCTCTTACTAAACTGCCTGATTTGAAAAAGAGCAAAATAATTTATGATGGTAGAACTTGTGTTCGTGATTTTATTACACAAGTTGAAGAATATTTTCTTTATAGAAATTACAACGAAAATTTGCTGGTTGGTTCTTTTACACTTTTGCTTGATGGTACTGCACTCAAATGGTTTAGATCTATACGAATTCATATTTCTTCTTGGCATGAACTTAAGCTTGCGCTTTTGAAACGCTTTAATACACCTAATTTTGATCACTTTTTAGAAAATGAGCTCCGCACCAGGAAACAGAAACAGTCTGAGTCGCTTCCTGATTTCATTACGGAAATTTATGATATGGCTAGTCGTCTTTCAGTACCTTTATTTGACTACACTTTAGTTAACGTGATACAACAAAATATGTTACCAATTTACACACCCTTTTTGTTTCGTAGACAAATAGATTCAATCGAACAATTTCTGGAACTTGCAAAAGATTTAGAAGTTGTTGTCAATAGAAAACCTTTTAAAGAATCCCTTAAACCTTCTGTTAAATCTAATGCCGTTTCTAATGATTTAGTTTGTTTAAAATGCAAAAAACCTGGACATTTATATAGAAATTGCAAGTCTATTCCAGGTGTTGTTTGTTTTAAGTGTCATAAAGCTGGGGTCACTTCTAAGACTTGTGACGTTTGTAATTTGGATACTAAAAACTCGCAAGAGTCAAAAAACTGATTAGGCAGCATCGAGCCCACGTTTTTGATAAAACTTCGAGCGTCTCGATGTGTGAAAAAATTGTTAGAAGTCACAAGCCTGATGATGTTGCCCGTGACAAAGAATTTTCCAACTGGTTAGATTATTTAAAAACCTTTTTTTAATATTTATCGTTCGGCTCCTATTCTGTTCACAAAACAGAATGATGCTAGACCATTTTTAACTTTTTTTGTTGGTAATCAAATTTTTTCAGGTTTGTTGGACAGTGGTTCCGATAAATGCATTTTAGGCTCAAATACACATGAACGATTTTTACAGTTGGGTTATAAAATTAGACCTATTAGTGGCGCTGCTTGCACTGCGGATGGCTCCGCCCGGAGAATTATTGGTGCCATGGATTTGCCAGTAACTTGTGATAATATAACTAAATCCGTAGAGTTTTTAATTATTCCTTCTTTTGATCCATTAATTATTTTAGGTTTTGACTTTTGGATTAAATTTCATTTAGCTGAAGAATTGTGGAAGAACATTATACTTGTTCCAGAAAATAATAAACAAGTTTGTTCAATTACCTCTATTTCTGAACTTTCTCCTTCTGAGAAACAAAAATTAGATACTATTATTGCTTTGTTTGAAGATATTTCTTATGAGAAAAGAGGTTTAGGTCTTACTCATTTGGTTGAACATAAAATTAACGTTACTAGTGAACCTTTTAAACAGAGATATTGACCTCTGAGTCCTGCTAAGCAAAAGGAACTTTTTGATGAAGTAGAAGTTTTATTAGGAGAAGGTATTATTCAACCCTCTAAGTCTCCTTGGTGTTCACCCGTATTGGCGGTAGAAAAGAAAGATGGAGGTACTAGATTGTGTTTAGATTCAAGACGTTTAAATTCTGTTACTATTAAAGATTCTTATCCCCTTCCTTATACTTCTAGAATATTAGATAACCTTAGAGGTGCTAGATATATTAGTACTCTAGATCTTTCTAAAGCATTTTTGCAAATTGCACTTGAAAAATCCTCCCGCGAAAAAACTGCTTTTGTAGTACCTGGAAAAGGTCTGTACGAATTTGTTCGCATGCCATTTGGTCTCACAAATGCACCGGCTGAGTTGCAGAGACTAGTAGATAAACTTTTTGGTCCAGAGTATGATAATTCTGTATTCTGTTATTTAGATGACTTAATTTGTATTAATTCTGATTTTAATAGCCATATAGCACAGTTGCATAAAATTCATAGTATATTAAAAGAGGCAGGTTTAACTGTAAATTTAAAAAAGTGTAATTTTTGCAAGGACAGACTTCGCTATCTTGGTTTCATTGTTGACAGTAATGGTTTACATACTGATCCTTCTAAATTAGAGACAATAGAAAATTTCCCACGCCCAGAAACGGTAAAACAACTTCGCAGTTTCCTTGGTTTATGTTCTTATTATCGTAGATTCATTTGTAAATTTGCTGATATTGCTTCTCCTTTAACTAAATTGACAGCAGGTAGTAAAAATTCTAAAAAGTCACTTACTTGGAATGACGAAGCTGAAAATGCATTTCAAGAATTAAAACATTCTTTAATAACTTCTCCTGTTTTGCAATGTCCTAATTTTGAAAAACCTTTCTTTTTGCATTGTGATGCCAGCTCTGTGGGCATAGGTAGTGTTTTGAGTCAAGAAGATGATAATGGTGATCAACATCCCATTGCTTTTTATTCTAGATCACTTAATAAATGTGAAAGAAATTATAGTACCACAGAACGTGAATTATTAGCTATTTTAGATTCCATAGAACATTTTAGACCTTATATTGAAGGAATGAAGTTTACTGTTATTACTGACCACGCTTGTTTGAAATGGCTCCTAGGTCTCAATAATCCTAGTGGACGCTTAGCTCGTTGGGCTGCTAGAATTTCTCAATTTACTTTTGATATTATTCATAAAAAAGGTTCATTACATTTAGTTCCAGATGCTTTATCTCGTATAGAAGTCACCGCTATAACCACTCAGGATAATTTAGTCTCCCCTGATGATGAAATTACTGATCCTTGGTATAGAAAAATATTTATTCAATGTCAGAAATCTCCTAGAAAGTATAAGAATTTTAGAGTCGAAAATAACACTTTGTATAAATATTGTAAAAATAAATTTAACCCTCACAGTCTTTTAGACTGGAAGATAGTTATTCCTAAAGAGAATATCTTAGATACTATTAGGTCAAATCATGATGATGTAAATTCAGGTCATTTAGGTATTCATAAAATTTTAAAGAAATTAAAACAACATTATTTTTGGAAAGGTATGTTTAATGATGTTCACCAATACATTTTGTCTTGTGATACTTGTAAAGCTTACAAACATACTACTTCTCCTCCTTTTGGTACTATGATTAATCCTAAAAAGGTTGATCGCCCCATGCTTATGCTTTCGGTAGATATAATAGGTATTTTACCTAAAACTTATTCTGGTCATAAATACATACTTTCAGTTGTAGATGTTTTTACTAAATATTGCTGGTGCTGGTTCTTTCCAATGATTAATGCAACTACTAGAGTAATTTGTAAACATTTTGAAAAAGAAATATTTCTTAAATTTGGTTGTCCAAAAATAGTAGTTTGTGACAATGGAACTCAATTTACTTCAAAACATTTTGTAGAATTCTTGAAAGGTTTTAATATAACTAAAATATTTTATAACATATTGTATACCCCTCAAAATAATCCTGTTGAGAGATATAATAAAACAGTCGAAACTTGCATAATTATCGTGTTTTGTTAAAGATGATCATAGGACTTGGTCAAGTTTTTTGCCCAATGTTCAATTAGCTTTAAATAATAGTGTAAATCTTGCTACAGAATTTACACCTAATTTTCTTATGTTTGGTAGGGAACTTGTTTTAGATGCTTCCTTACATCATTTTAGTAACTCTGTTGATAATTTATCTCAACTAGAGGTTTCAAATAGAAACTCTTATGCAGTTTCTCTTAATTCACTTAGTGATATTTTTGTTAAAGTTCAAGCTTATTTGTTGAAGGGGTATAAGCGAAATGCCGCTTATTATAATAAGGGTCGGAAAGTCATTTCTTTTGATGTGGGTGATGTTGTGTGGAGAAGAAGTTTTGTTCAATCTCATGCACCTGCTTATTTTTCGGCTAAGCTTGCACCTAAGTTCTTAAAGTGTGAAATAACAGAAAAAGTTTCTGATAACGTTTATGTTTTGAAAGATTTAAATAAGGGTTCCGTGGGTCGTTATCATGTAAAGGATATTATTAAATTTTAATTTTGGGGAATTTTTAGACTTTGTTTTGGTATTGAGTATTTTTGTGTGAGGTACTACCTTCGTTAGAATGATGAATGAAAGGTTATGGTAGTATGAAGGTTATTATTATGTTAGGCAACCTCATTACAAATTATTAGATTCCAATTCAATTCTTTCTAAAATAAACTTAGGTCATTTTGGTTAAATTAGAAATACCTACTCTTTACACTATACATTTTACACATCAAAGGATCTTATCTTGTTTGTTTTGTTTGTTTGTTGAGCTTGTATGGGATCTTATATCTTTTCTTTCTTTCTTTTTTAAAGGTAATCCTTTACTTGTTTACATTTTTTTTGAAAAAGAGAGATCCTATACAACCTTACACTTTAGGTTTTTATTACCTAAAAAGATTTAAAAAACTTAAATTTCATTTCAAGTTTTTTGTAATCTTCCTTTTTTTGTAGATTAAAATCATTCTATTTCTCTCATAGTTTTAAATAGTTATTGATTTTAATTCTATTTTTTTACTGTTTGATGACAGTGTTGTTTTTTGTCTAGATATTTCTTCGATACTAGACTTGGATTTGACTTTGTTAGTAACGCGTTCATACCGGATTTTTCTTTTGAGGTCATTCTGTAACTTTTGTTATAGAACGTCCTACCTTGTTTTTGCGGTCATTCTGAAACTTTTGTTAAAGAATGTACTTTGTTTTTGGATCTTGGTGTAATTTTTGACCTCGATTTCATCTTGGCTTTCGCCTTTAGGTATTGTGATTTTCCCCTTCGGAAATCCAATATATTTTGTTTGTTTGTCTGTGCTTGGAAGGTTGGTAGAGTAGAGCCAATCACAGCTTTCATTTGCCCTTTTATCATTGTGTTGGTCATGGTTGTACCAGTCACAATGGGGAATTTTGACTTTTGTCATACCTTTTTACTATTGTGCTCGGAAGTTCGGTGGTGTAGCGCCGATCACAATATGGTTTTTGTTTGTTACAGGTTATTGCTGTGACAATATTTTTGGATAGAGCCCTTCAACTCTATCCAACCTTTTAGATAGAGCCCTTCAACTCTATCTAACCCTTTTGTTGGAAATCAATACTTTTGGATAGAGCCCTTCAACTCTATCCAACCTTTTTAGATAGAGCCCTTCAACTCTATCTAACCTTTTTGTTGGGAATTGTAGTGTATGTAGATATCACGCTACAAACCGATAACGGCATTGTGACGTTGTCTCGGGCGTGCGCGTCGCTCGGTTATAAATACCGACTCGAGAGGTGGGGCGGGCAGTCGTTGTCGGACGGTCGACCTGTGCGGTGGTGCGTTGGTGAGTGTGCTGTGTGTTGTGAGTGTGCATATTTTACATTGGCGACGAGGATAAAACTGTGAGTTTTTTTATATTTTATACAAAAAATATGGGTAATGATGATTATTCATGTTTGTAGGAAAAAGTGAAAGTAACATTTAATTTTGTAGGTAAATCGAAATAAAGTTGTTTTCTTAGAAATAAAGAATCTATCTAATAAAAAATAAAAAGAATAATGTGCAATAATGACAACTATTCATGTTTATAAGGAAAAGTGAAATTAACATTAATTTATTATTGAAGGTAGATTGAAATAAAGTTGTTTTCTGAGAAATCAAAAACCCACCTAAAAGGAAACCGACTTGTAACATTCTCTTTAATGAAGAATAAAACAAAATAGTGTCCCATAAGTAAATAGTTATTATATTTTGGAAGGAAATGTACGAAATATTGTTACATTTTAAAAATCAAATGGAAGTCAAACCCGGCCGGTACCTCAAGCTTGGTTATTTGATTGTGCTACATGATTAGAAAAAAAAAATACAACAAATCAAGGAGCACATAAATGCAGTAAAATATAACTACTGGTCATTAAATTTACATGTCGGAAACGACTGTGATAGCAGTAGGTTATACCTACTGGTCATTAAATTGACATGTGTCGGAAACGACTGTGAAAGCAGTAGCTCATACCTACTGGTCATTAAATTGACATGTGTCGGAAACGACTGTGAAAGCAGTAGATTATATCTACTGGTCATTAAATTGACATGTGTCGGAAACGACTGTGAAAGCAGTAGCTCATACCTACTGGTCATTAAATTGACATGTGTCGGAAACGACTGTGAAAGCAGTAGATTATATCTACTGGTCATTAAATTGACATGTGTCGGAAACGACTGTGATAGCAGTAGAATATATCTACTGGTCATTAAATTGACATGTGTCGGAAACGACTGTGATAGCAGTAGGTTAAACCTACTGGTCATTAAATTGACATGTGTCGGAAACGACTGTGAAAGCAGTAGATTATACCTACAGGTCATTAAATTGGCATTTGTCGGAAACGACTGTGGTTACAGTAGAATATACCTACTGGTCATTAAATTGAAAAAAAAAAATTATTGGTTCCAGGTAATTAACTATTAACATGAGCTCTCAACTCACGTTAGAGAAATTTGATTGTGAGGGCGAACCTTCATCAGTAGGAACAAGATGGGAACGCTGGAAGCGGGCACTACTGATCTACCTGGAAGCTGCTGGTATCGAAAGTAGTCAGAAGAAACGTGCTTCTCTTCTACATTTTGGTGGAGTAGAATTACAGGAAATATTTTATAACATCCCAGATGCAAATGCATCACCAGCAGATGGAGTGGATGTCTTCGAAGTGGCTATCACCAAACTCGATGCATACTTTCTACCCAAGCAAAGTAAAATCTATGAACGTCACCTTTTCCGATTGATCAAACAAGAAGAAAATGAAAAGTTTGAAAAGTACCTAGTACGGCTTAGACAACAAGCAGATAAATGTCAGTTTAAGGACAAGGACGACCAAATAATCGACCAAATTACAGAAAAGTGTTCCTCTAAAGAGCTTAGAAAGACAATTCTACAAACAGGAGACGCGATAACACTAACAAACATAATCGTTGAAGCAAATACTCTTGAAACTATAAGTCGACAAATAGAAGAATTTGGAGGAAGCAGCACATCAACTGAAAACATAAACAGAGTAAAGGACATGGAAACAGAAATGAAGCAAAACAATTATGATAAGAAGTGGAAAGGAAAAACAGGATGTGGAAGATGTGGTAGCCCAAGACACGCGTCCCAAGACAGCAAATGCCCGGCAAGGGGAAAAGAATGCTACAGATGTGGGCTAAAAGGACATTTTAGACAATTATGCAGAACATTAACACGGGACAGAACGAATAAACGGAAATATGAGGAAACTAACATTAAACAAAGCGGAAATAAAAGAATGAAACGAAACAATCAAAGAAACGATACAAACCAGATAGATCAAACAAAGTCTGAAGACATACAATATGTATTCAAAATCGACGATGACAGTGTATTAGATTGCTATATTGGCAGAATGAAGGTTAACATGTTAGTAGACTCTGGGTGTAAATGCAATTTGATCACAAACAAAACCTGGGACAATATGAAGCAAAATAAGGTACAGGTTTGTAACCAAACTTTCAGTTGCAATAAGACGTTTTATGGTTATGGAAGTAAGAAACCCCTTGACCTAGTTGGATCATTCGACGCAAACATAAAAATCGCAGATAGAGCAGAAAATGCAACTTTTTACGTCATTGCTGATGGAACTAGAGATCTGCTTGGAAAAGAAACTGCCATGGCTTTGGGTGTACTAAAAATTGGATTAGAAATTTACCAAATGGAAACTAGGTCAGGATTTCCAAAATTCAAGGATGTCTTGGTGGAGGTACCAATCGATGAGAAAGTACAACCAGTTTCTCAACCGCTAAGAAGGATACCCATACCACTGGAAGAAAAAGTTGAAAAAAAAATAAAAGAACTGTTGGAGGAAGACATAATTGAAGAAGTTCATGGATCCTCGAGATGGGTATCACCAATAGTGCCGGTTTTGAAAAATACCGGAGACGTTCGCATTTGCGTAGATATGAGACGGGCCAATAAAGCAATTCTTCGTGAAAATCACCCATTACCCACTATGGACAAGCTACTACCGAAAATGAAAAGTGCGAAGTACTTTTCAAAACTGGACATAAAAGATGCTTTTCATCAGATTGAATTACATCCCGATTCTCGACACATTACAACCTTTATTACAAGTAAAGGCCTATTCAGATACAAAAGACTAATGTTTGGAATATCATGTGCCCCGGAAATTTTTCAAAAAACCCTAGAACGAATATTATTGGGATGTAATGGCACTATTAATTTTATAGATGACATTTTGGTATACGGAAAGAATTTGGAAGAACACGATCAAAGATTAGAAACAGTAATGAAAACTCTAGGAAAAAATAATGTAGTACTGAGAAAGGACAAGTGCACATTCAGGGAACAAAAGGTTCAATTTTTAGGACACGAATTATCACACAAAGGCGTAAAACCATTAGACAAGTACGTGACAACCATTCAAGAATTTCGTCCACCTATGAATATAGGTGAGCTTCAGAGCTTCTTGGGGTTAATAAATTATGTTGGAAAATGGATTCCAAATTTGGCAACAGCTACTGAACCACTAAAAGAACTGCTTAGGAAGAAACAGAGCAAAACTATAGAATTAAAAAGTCTTTGGGGCAGTAAACAGGAATTTGCATTTAACGAACTAAAATTGGCTTTGTCTAGTATTCCCACTCTTGGATACTATGACGTTAAAGATCGGACTATCGTAATAGCAGATGCCAGTCCGGTAGGACTAGGAGGAGTATTAGTTCAAATCAACGATCACGGGCCTCGCATTATAGCGTATGGTCACCGGACACTAACAGACTGTGAAAGGCGTTATTGTCAAACAGAAAAAGAAGCCCTAGCTCTGGTCTGGGCTGTGGAACATTTTTATATTTTTCTATTTGGAAAAGAGTTTGAATTAGTGACCGACCATAAACCACTTGAGGTTATATTCGGTCCTAAATCAAAACCATGCGCAAGGATAGAACGATGGATACTACGCCTTCAAGCATACACATTTAAAGTAATATATAAGCCTGGCCAAGAAAACATAGCAGATAGTTTATCAAGATTATGTAAATTAAATAAAACATCACAAGACAAATCGGAAAACTATATACATCAAGTTGTTGAAGGAAGCAGGCCAATAGCAGTATCACTGGAAGAGATTATGGAAGCATCAAAGGAAGACAAGGAAATATTAAAAGTTAGGGAAGGCCTGTACAAAAACAAATGGGATGAAGAGGTAAAAAATTTCAAAATATTTCAAAACGAATTATGTTTTTACGACGAAGTTCTATTGAGAGGCACTAGAATTGTTATTCCAAGAAAATTGCGCAGTCAGATTCTGACAGCGGCTCACGAAGGACACCCAGGAATAGTCCAAATGAAGGCGAGACTAAGAACCAAAGTATGGTGGCCTAGATATGACAAAGAAGCTGAGAGCTTTGTCAAGTGCTGCAAGGGCTGTACGTTAGTTTCAGCTCCAAATCCACCAAACCCACTGAAGCGACGGGCATTACCATGCGAACCTTGGGTGGATACATGTATTGATTTGCTGGGTCCTCTACCAAGTAGCGACTACCTATTGGTAATCGTCGATTACTTCAGTCGATACAAGGAAGTGAAGATTTGCCGTAAAATTACTAGTGCAGACATAATAAAATCTCTAACAGAGATCTTTAGCAGACTTGGTAACCCATTGACGATAACAGCTGATAATGGAAGACAGTTCTGCAGCGAGGAGTTCAAAAAATTCTGTACTGAAAGGAATATATTTTTGCATAACACGGTACCATACTGGCCTCAACAGAACGGAGAAGTCGAACGACAGAACAGAGATATTCTAAAGCGACTAAAAATTAGCCAAGTACAGCAAAAAAACTGGCAAGAAGCTTTGTTAGAGTACTTGGCTATGTATAATAGTACACCGCATACTGTTACAGGTAAAACTCCAACTGAACTATTCTTCAAACGGCAATACCGTGACAATATACCTATGGCAGGAGATATTTCACATACACCTAAACCGGAAGATTCAGAGGTTAGAGACAGAGATCAAGAAAAGAAAGAAACCGGGAAAGAATATGCAGATAAGAAAAGAAAAGCTCGCGAATGTCAACTAGTGCCTGGGGATAAAGTTTACGTTAAGAATATGGTCAAAGATAAACTAAGCCTAAATTATGACCCAACTACCCATACAGTAGAAAAGCGTAAAGGAGGAGACATAAGTGTCCGAAACGATAAAACTGGGAAAGTATCACGAAGAAATGTAGTTCATTTGAAGAAAGTTGAAGGTCAGTGGGAAGTTGTAAGTGACCAAAATAAAGAAATTAACATAGGAGAAGATACAGATGAATCAGAAAATAGAACAGAAGAAGAAAAAGAAGAGTAAAAGGGAACACTAAATGATTTTCAAATATTATTGTCGTGATTTTGTTATGCCAGAGATGTCAATTAATTATTAATAAAACTATTAATGTGCTAAATGTCTTATTAATTATTATGGTTATCCACAACTAAGTTAAAACAAGGAAGGGAATGTAGTGTATGTAGATATCACGCTACAAACCGATAACGGCATTGTGACGTTGTCTCGGGCGTGCGCGTCGCTCGGTTATAAATACCGACTCGAGAGGTGGGGCGGGCAGTCGTTGTCGGACGGTCGACCTGTGCGGTGGTGCGTTGGTGAGTGTGCTGTGTGTTGTGAGTGTGCATATTTTACAGGAATCAATATTTTTAGATAGAGCCCTTCAACTCTGTCTGACTTTAGTGGTGCGGAATCTATACTTTTAGGTAGAGTCCTTCAACTCTATCTAGAATTTTTGTTTAGGTATTGTTAATTTTTAATTGGTTGTTGCTGAGATAGACGGAGGCTATGGTGCCTAACTGTACTCAAAGCTGAACTGTAGGTTAGTTGAGGATAGTCAGCGGCGATAGTGCCTACCTGCACTCCAGATTAGTTGGTAGAGATGTGTAGAGTTAGTCAGTGGCGATAGTGCTTAACTGAACTTAAGTGGAGTGGTTTAGTTTAGTAGGTTGGCTGAAGTTAGTCAGTGGCGATAGTGCTTAACTGAACTTAAGAGGTGTAGGATAGTTTAGTAAATTAGTGTAAAGTTAGTCAGTAGCCATAGCGCTTAACTGTACTCAAAGTTAGTGTTTAATGTTTAGTAGTTTTGTTAAAGTTTTAGTCAGCGGCTCTCGTGCCTAACTGAGTTTAGATTTGTGTGTTTAGTCTTGTTAGAGTTTTAGTCAGCGGCTCTCGGGCTTAACTGAATTTGGATTTGTTTGTTGTTTGGCTTCGTTGATCGGTTGTAGTACCGAAGTTTTAGTCAGTGGCCATGACGCCTAACTGCACTATGATAGTTTTTGTTTTTGAATTTTTTGTTCACTTCGTTTTTCGTTGTTTCTTTCTAATAAAAGGGATGTAATGTAACGAATAATTTTTACTCGCTACATAGTGTCGACCTCTCTCGTCACTTTTTCGAAGTTTTCGGTAATGCCGTGGACCCACTTTAGACATTTGATAGATTGGCTAGGATTTAGTAGAGTAATCGATAAAACCATAGACCATCAGTTTGACAGTTGGATTTTAATTCCCCGGCTGTCAGATTT
The DNA here is from genome assembly GCA_947361185.1 of Charanyca ferruginea. Lineage (NCBI taxonomy): Eukaryota > Metazoa > Arthropoda > Insecta > Lepidoptera > Noctuidae > Charanyca > Charanyca ferruginea. The sequence goes on along the minus strand of OX376057.1, from coordinate 7,571,370 downwards.
TTTGACGTTTCCGTTTTAGGATAATTAAGACGCACTTTCTGATCCGTCTTCGCTAAGAGCAATGCTGAATTAATTTCTTCGATTTCAATCACGAGATTGAAATGATTTAAAGGTCCACCCCTGGTTGGAACCATTTTGTAACAATGTTAGCGGCAGTGCTCCTCCAGTATTTTTGAAATCGTGAGTATTTGGATGGTTGAATCTTCATCGCCATATGCTGACAATAAACTTGGGGTCGTGTGTCCTAATCCTCGTCGATTTTCCATTGTTTCAGCACCTATATCGCCATCGCGTATTGAGTGTGCCCATAGCACGAGTGATTGGCATGTTTTGTTTTCGTTAAGAACGGTAAGTAACTTAAAATTCCCGATTTACTACCTCGTCGCCATTTTACTCGACGTGTGAATTCAACTAACAAAGGAAATCGTTTTGTTTTCAGCCCCCAAAGGCGTTCTTATTTAAACTTTGGATTTTCATCCTTGAAACTTAAATTCATCATGGATGAGCTGACGCGTTTCCCCTCGAGTCTCCAATCAACCCCTCAGGTTTCATTTAAATAGTTTTCTCGAAGCCTGTGGTATGTCTCTTTAGTTTTCTTTCTCGTAGTTTCAACTTAAAATCGTGCAATACTGACCGCTTTAGCATAAACTTTAGATATAGAATTTAATAGTTATAAAACAACATTCCCTTCTAATGAAAGGAACCTTCTAGTGTTGTGTTCGCCATACTGCCTGCGATGTTAGAAATAAATGAGCTATTGTTAAAGAATTTGCAGCTTAATTTCAAAAATCTCCGACCTTAGATTAGAAGCCATTTCCTTTACCTTTCAGCTATCCCGGATTCCTTTGTTTTTTTAAATTAGCTAGTGAGCTCTGGCGCCCGAACCTCATTCCTCTTAGTTACTTTTGTTTCATTTTGAGCTCCCTAACTTCTCATCTTTAGAATCACACACATGGTTAGTTAATAAATATAGTTACATTATTTTTTTTTATTACACTAGTTGTCTTTACCGAATCAGTCATTACTAGGGATTCGATAATCATCATCATCTGCCTAGCCTTTTCCCAACTATATTGGGGTTGGCTTCCAGTCTAACCAGATGCAGCTGAATACCAGTGTTTTACATGGAACAACTGCCTATCGGACCTCCACAACCCAGTCACTGGGTAACACAATACTTCTTGGTAAGACTGGTTGTCAGACTTTCTGTCTTCTGACTACCCATAACAACTGCCAAAGATTTACAAATGACAGCCGGGACCATCGGCTTTACGTGCTTTCGATAATCAGATGCATATTTATCTAAAATTCATTTTACACTAAGAAAGTATGGATACAAGTTCTAGAAATAATTGATTGAAAGAAATCAATTGCATGATTCCGGGATCACATTACAAATCAAATGCATATTTACTTTTATCATTGATATAAAAAAACCACGAGTTTTGACCTAAGGGAAACTACATTTTTATCATCCTACTAATAGAAGGTGTCAAGTTAAATAAACTGTTGTGTTTATAACCCTATTAATAAAATAAAATCATTTCTATAATTTTAATCTCTAAAGTGGAGGACTTTTAACAAACATAAAAAAAGAGGTTTTCAGTTTTACCTATATGTTTATATATATGTATGTTTGTTTGTCCGCGATTATCTCCCGTTTGGCTGAACCGCTCTTGATGCGGTTTTCAGAAAAGTGTTTGTTACATTCTGGAGAAAGTTTTGGTATACAACAAATGGAAATTTATTCAGCACTTTTAGAAAAAATCAACAAAAACAAAAAAAAACTTGACGACTTTTTCGTTTCTTCCATCTTTGCAGGACTTTCAATCTCTATTTGAACTGTGTTGCCATTCCTTAATGGATTTGGGTGATAAGGAGGCACTAAAAAGTGTAAAATAAAAACTTTTTCATCACTTTTTAGCTTTTTTTAGAAGGCGGTTCTTTATTTTCAAAAAAGTTTTTAGTACCTCCTTAACAACCAAATCCATTAAGAAATTGAATTGAAATAGAAATTGAAAATCATCCAAAGATGGAAAGATGGAAGAATCGAAAATCGTCTTCTCGGTTTTTCTTTTTTTTTTCAAAAACTACCAAAAAAAATTCTGTTTGTTGTATACACCCCCTCGAACGCCCCCCCCCCCCCCCAGAATGCAACAAACACTTTTCTGAAAACCGCATCAAAATCGGTTTAGCCAAACGGGAGATAATCGCGGACAAACATACATACATACAAACATACGGGTCGAACTGAGAACCTCCTTTTTTTTAAGTCGGTTAAAAAGCGGAATATAATTATTTTACAAACTAAAGTTATTTATCAATTTTTAGTTTTTGAAAGCGGATCTCTTCTTTTTGTAAAAAGTTTTTTTCAATATAAAAGTGAGTCACCTGAATTTTAGGTAAATAGGCAACTGATTATACAATTCCTGCTCATATTAGTGTTTGTTCCATTGTATCTATTAAAAAGAAGAAAAGAAAGCCCTTTAATCAGGACACTAACTTCTGCAACACAGTTTTTACTAGCGCAGGAGTTAGGGAAATCTTTTTTATCTGTAACATAATGTTTGTGTCCAATAAATAAATAATAATAATTATTATTCAACAGTCCCCGGTGACGGAGGAAACCAGCTTGAAGCAAGACTAAATAAAACAAGTGTTGTACATTATATCTGTGCAAAAACATCTTCGGATTATTTCAATATATGGCTCAACCTCGAACTCCTTGTGCCATTCGTCATTGACTGCTGGGTGGACAACTTGAAGCTAGAGTACGACAATGTTACACGGACAACAAAATGTCCAGATGGTGTGGACATCAGGATACCGGGCTGGGGTGACCCGGAGCCTGTGGAATGGTTAGACCCATCACATCAGAGTTCTGGAGCTTACTTCAACTCAATCGCTGATTTACTAGTCAAGATGGGATACACGAGAAATGTGTCCATCTTTGGTGCTCCATATGATTTCAGAAAGGCTCCAAGTAAGTTCTTTTTCCATGTTTTTATATTCAATGTCAGCTTGTCTAAGTTTGTCTGTCTTATTAGACACAATATTATTATACCTGTCCACACAAAACAATTCACATTTACAGGGTACAGAGTGGAAACATGGAACTTAGGTATAGCATACATAATGTGTGCATAGCATAAATTATAGTGGACACAGACTGCCACGCTAGTCTCACGATCGCATGCGCGACAGCGGAACATAGTGTAGGGCTTGATAACCAGGTTGGTCAAAATGCTATTGAGTGTTTTCCATTAAGAATTTCGCAGTAGCCACATGGAGTTTTGATGAAGTGGGCTGGTGCCTCGGAAGCACCTTAAGCGTGATTGTGTTACATCTATGTTAGTGTATTGAAAGTCATATATCAATCTTATTTATCAAAAAAAAAACAGTCGTCAGGCAATCGGTGTCCGACTGTCCCAGGTTTGCGAGCGCGCTAAAATGTAAAAATCTTTAGGAAAACTTTCACTACATGAAGTGGATTTAAAATATCGTCATAGCACCATTGGTATTTTTACTACCAACAGTACCAACAGCTACCAAATATTAATAATACTTATCATAATAATTAACTAGTGCAGTAGAATTTTTATCTAGCAATAATAATAACTATTATTCTTGCTAGATAAAAATTTACATTCTTTACCATTGTCAGTTTCATACATAACATAATATAGTTGATAATATTTTAAATAAATAATTACTTACGGAAATTAAAATAAAGAATTATGGTACCATCATTATGTCATCCACTGCTGTACGTAGGTAACGTAGGCCTCCCCCAGAGATCGCCAACCATCCCGGTCTTGGACAGCCCGCACAATCCGATGCCAGCCACCTTCTTTAAATAGTCGGTCCATGATCCATGGTGCCGTAGCAGTCAATAAATAAATAAACCACGTCGGTACTAATTCAATGTACCAAATGTGTTAAATTACTGGCTAGCAAGAATTCTCTCGAGCGAATTTCGATCACGGTGGCCAATCTCAATGTAGACTAGTCAAGTACGCAGCAGGTACGGTGCGGCCGACGTATCTTGGCGATCCTGAAGTTAGCTGTTTGGTTGCGCAGTGGATTTTTTAGGAACTTGTCTACTGCGCAGCTAATCGGCTAACTTCAGGACCGCCAAGATACATTGACCGTACTGTATCATAGTGCACAAGTGTGTGCACAAACACAGGTGCATCCCCTCTTCCCTCATTCTCATAGTCCAATGGCACGGCGATCTGACACGACCGGAGAGAGAACAGGCGCAGGACTAATGACTTAACATATTTTCCGAGACACGGGACGTTACACCATCTTCCAAACTCCGGGCCGCTACTGAGAAATTCCTAATGGAAAAACTCAATAACACTTTGCTTGATCTGGGAATCGAACCCAGGATCCCACGCTCAGCAGTCGCGCTGCAGTCAATCCCCAGTTTCCAACAATAACAACAATGTACAGCCACCAAAAGAGATTAAGTAACCAGGTCAACTGAAATAGGCGAATTTTACTTAGAAACCGATTGATGTTTTTTTTTATTTTAATTAATGAACTGCTTCTTCTCTATTAACTTTATTTTATTTAATTCAAAAACACCAAGTCTTTCAATGATTTGTGCACTGCATAAGCCTCTTTGTTATGATATAAAATTGTAATAATAGGTAGGCTTTTCTTCAATAACCATTTATTTGCTTTTTTTAATTGTTCAGCGTTTTACATCCAAAATCATTACTTTAAAATATAGAACAAAAAAATGGAGTGACTTGGTTCGTTATGACAATACTAACCCAAATTATGTATTGTAAAAATAAACATTTTAGACAAAGTACTAACAAAGCCCAATGATTAATCAGGTGTTGAAAGTAGTTCATTCTGACTAATCCTAACACCTACTGACCTTCTTTGATTGATGACCTAAATCGAAATGACACAGATACTTTTCCTTTAAGCAGAAACTTGTGTATTAGCTTAGACTTTAACTTTCATACAAATATTAACATTAATATGATACGATAACGTTTAAATTCCAATGAAACGCAATTCAAGTTTTGCTGAACCTTCAAACAATGCTGAGCATCTTCATGCTAACTCATTGGCTATAGGTACTGCCTATACTTATTCGCGTTTAATCTGTTTCTGCATGGTATTTTCCCCATTCCATGTCATTCTTCCCAATGTGCGGGAAAAGTTATCCATACAAAATTTGCGATGAATGCACGTTCAAGTTCTTACCAGATAATGCACGCGTAGCATGACCACGCTATGTCTACGGAAGAATAGACATACTGACAGGAAGAATAGACATACTGACAGGAAGAATAGACAAACTGTACTGACTTGTCTATTCTAGCTGTCAGCAGTCCAGCACGCGTAGCATGACCACGCTATGTCTACGGAAGAATAGACATACTGACAGGAAGAATAGACAAACTGTGACAGGAAGAATAGACAAACTGTACTGACTTGTCTATTCTAGCTGTCAGTATGTCTATTCTTCCGTAGACATAGCGTGGTCATGCTACGCGTGCTGGACTGAAAATTGCAAAACGCTTAAGAATATTTAAGTTTCGCGGGTTACTCTGGCGCTTTAGTTTACCTACGTTCTTAGCGTTCATTTAGTCCACTGCTGCGAATAGGCATAAGTTTTTCTCTGTTACGCTGTATCTGTGCTCTCCGTAGGTGATGTAGGTCGATTGACAAAAGAGCTCGCTCACCAACCTTGGCCCCAACGTCAGTCATCATGTTGCCTTGGCCCTTATCCCTTGTATTTAAATCTCCATGGTCCTAGACAAATAACCGTTATAGCCATTGTAGCATTTTCGCATAACGGTGCGTGATGTAATCGTCTTTTTTAAAATACCTCATTGATAATTTGTGTCTGGAGGGGCTAAGTAAAAGCCGCACGGTTAAACTACGCTTGCTGCGGTCGGTCCGTGATGGGTGACAATCTATCTCAAACCGAGCCCCCACCATTCCTCGGTAAGCACGTAAAGTCGTTGGTCCCGGCTGTCATTCATTATCTTTGTCAGTCGTTATGGGTAGTCAGAAGCCAAAAAGTCTGACAAGTCTTACCAAGGAGAATCGTGTTACCGAGTAACTGGGTTGTAGAGGTCAGACAGGGAGTCCCTCCATGTAAAACACTAGTATTCAGGTGAATTCTGTTAGACTAGAAGTCGACCCCAACATACTAGGCACGTGATAGAAAACGTGTCTCTGTGGAAGCTTGCAATTGACCATATTTTGTATAAGTATTTTACTCACTGTTTCTGCCTAGCTGTGAGTTTTCCAAGAATGAATAAAACAAATAAACAACAGCATAATAATATTATCTACAGACGAAAACGAGCAATTCTTCACAAATCTCAAGACCTTAGTGGAGACTACGTACGCGGCCAATAACAAGACTTCAGTGACTTTCGTGGTGCACAGCATGGGTGGACTGATGGCCATGCACTTCTTGCGGCTGCAGCCTCAGAAGTGGAAGGACCAGTACATCCGGCGGCTCATCTCGCTGTCCACGCCCTGGGGAGGGTCAATGAAGGCTGTCAAGGTGTTTGCTATCGGTAAGATAATTTTAAATACACGATGGAAACTTTTTCAATTGATTCAGTTCCACGACTTTATTCCAACATTTATCGTGCAAACTGCCAGACTGTGGAATGCACTGCCCACACACTGTTCCCTGATAAGTATAATCTGCGTATCTTCAAGGCACGAGTGAACCGGTTTACCCTAGGCAAGCGTGTTCCAACTTAGGCCGCATCATCACTTAAGAGCGCCCTTCCCCATGTAACGAACTCCAACGCAAGCGTGGTTGAATTTTTTTTTGTTTCAACCAACGCAAGGTCGAAAGCATACGAGTGAGTGAGAACGCGATAACATCACAGGAAAATTGGCGCGCGGAAATTTCACAAAACTTGTGCCAGGACATACCGTGTTTTTGAAAAAGCCTTACATGCAAACCTAACCTAAAGTACCTAAGTCCTTTAAGGCCTGAGGTCTAGCAGGGCAATAATATTGTACTGAATTTACAAGTTTTTGGTAAAAATGTTTGTAATTTAGAATCTCTATTACATGTACAAGGTTTCTATGACGCTGTTTTTTTTACTTTTACAATGTATGAGTGCATAATGAACGGCCAAAGTTCAGATAAAATTGTGCAATAAAGCTAATTTTCGGACGTGTTTATCGAATGTGTTTTTCAAAAAAGTTTATTTTTGGCTTTATACAAACCTAGATTTAAACCTGTGTGTTATAAATACACACATAGGTACACATGTGTGTTAAAAATATTTGGAAAATAGTTTGTTATAACGCCGTGATCGCGTACGAGCGTTTGTATGGGAAATATGACGGAATGGGCGCTCTTAAGATCAGCAGGTGAGTTGTAAACGCAAGTCTATTGGTACAAAAAAATAAAAAAAATATGTTTATGATTCTAGATTTTTAGTCGGTTATTAAAAAACCAGTTGTGCGTGTATGTCGGATACACGCACAACTGGTTTTTTAACTTAATTGTATTAATTTAATGTTTTAAACCGACTTCATAAAAAGGAGGAGGTACTCATTGCCACTTGCAATTTTATAATTGCAACCAACCCGCATTTAGTTTCGGACAAAAATTGGTTTATTTAAAAACACAAAAGTGGTTGATTTAAGGTTCAGTATAAACCAAACTTATCTTAACTTACTAATATTATCGGTTCAGTACAAAAGCCACGTATGAGTATTGTTAGCAGTAACTGGGACCGATATTCAAAGGTCACAGAGCAAGGTACGCCTCCTTCGTAACGACATTGGTCATCGGAAGATTGGACATTATTTTTTAAATGACGTTATCAGTTTTGCGATATATTGCTAATAATGCGCAACAGAACCGGCCAAGTACGAGTCGGATTCGCCCACGAACCGGTACCACCGTACAATATTTAACACTACATTATATAGGTAGGTTAAAAAAAAAGCGGCCAAGTGCGAGTCGGACTCGCCCATGAAGGGTTCCGTAGCAGCAAGTAACATAATATAAAAGTTATTTTATTTTTATATTTGAGTTGATTGAATGAAAGGTAAATTGCGGTTTACGATTTATGACGTATTAAAAAAAACTACTAACTAGATCCTTTTCCCTTTTCAAAGCAATTTTCGGTGGAAGTTTACATGGTAATGTACATCATATATTTTTTTTAGTTTTATCATTCTCTTATTTTAGAAGTTACAGGGGGGGGGGGGGGGGACATTTTACAACTTTGGAAGTGTCTCTCGCGCAAACTATTCAGTTTAGAAAAAAATGATATTAGAAACCTCAATATCATTTTTGAAGACCTATCCATAGATACCCCACACGTATGTGTAAGTTTTTGTTTTTTCTTCTATTTTTGTGTGAAAATCTTAATGCGGTTCACAGAATACATCTACTTACTAAGTTTGAACAGTATAGTTCTTATAGTTTCGGAAAAAAGGGGCTGTGCATACGGACGGACAGACAGACAGACAGACATGACGAATCCATAAGGGTTCCGTTTTTTGCCATTTGGCTACGGAACCCTCGAAACACGTTTTTTGTATAATTTCGAGTTTTTTTAAACGGATCTCTAATTTTTATAATAAGAAAATATAGCACTCACGGATAACGTAACTTCTTATTAGCATTTTAATTTACATAATCGGACTAGTAGTTCTGGAGATTAGCCAGAATGACAACAAACTAAACTTTTAATTTATAATATACTAGCTGCTGCCCGCGACTTCGTTCCCTGTGTTTACTTGCGAGAGCCATTAGAGCTTCTTAATCCGGCCCTGTCGTAAAATCCGTTCTTGTCGCAAAATCCGTTCTTTGCGGACGTCTACTAACTATAAACTACCTCCCTGCCAAATTTCATCTTTGTACGTTAAGCGGTTTTCGATATTTCGTGATGAGTGAGTGACCTTTCGCTTCTTTAAATTTAGATTAGCTATGTACCTATACTCTGTTCACAATAAGATTCGACATAAACACAAACCTTTTTTACAGTCCCTTCAACCGATTTTGACTTCTATTCCGTAGGCTTAAGGATGACATTAGAGGCAAAAAAGTGGTTACAATAACAACTGTTTACTGCAGTAGCCATTTGTCATGCTACCAACGCAATATGAGTCAAAATCTGGTGAACGGACTGTAAGAAAGGTTTTTGTAAATGTCTAATCTTATTGTGAACAGGGTATAGTGATTTGTTTTTAAAGCTGCCATAATAACACGCATTGTCACAATTTCTAGTGTCTACCAATTACGGTTCTAAAGATAACACCCTGTGACAGATGGACCGACAGTCAGCAGAGTTTTATTAAATGGGTACCCGAGTTCGGAACCCTAAAAACGTATCAGGGTTAGCTATAGACAAGCCTCCAATATGAATATTATAAAATAATAAACATGCGAATTGACCTCCTTTCTGTGACGTCATGAACATGCGGAAATAACATTGAAACATACACTTGTGTTTATATTATATTTACTTTAGTTTTCAACGTAGTAGGAATTATTTATGTAGTCCAAGTATGTGGTAAACACTATTAGGACCTGCTTCCACTTCCACTGGCGGCACGACAGGGCAAGGGAATAGGAAATTAGTAAAATAGAATGCCCAAAGCCCTCTTGACACGGCGCCTCTCTATATCTCGCATGATACAACCAAAAAGACAACCGCTTCTCTAATAAGTAACTATGCATATCAGCTACAAATTACTATCCGTTGTGGTCGCCATCTTCTTACCCTTGTCCAAGGTTACTTGGGGTAGGTAGGCATAACGTGAAATGATGACACGGTTGGCGCAGTGGCTGAGGAATCGACTGCTGCGCAGCGTGTTGAGGGTTCGATTCCCGCCCAGGGTAAACATTTGTGTGATGAGCACTTGTGTTTGCCTTGTGTCTGGGTGTTGTTTATCTATATATGTATGTATTTAAACAAAAAAAAATGTATTTGTGTATGTATATCAGCTGTCTGACATCCATAGTACAGGGTCTCCCTAGTTTGGGGTCAGATGGCCATGTGTGAAAAATGTCCCCACATATTATTATTATTATAACACGTTTACCTACTTTTGCCATTCCGTCTTATCAAACATCGTGCTATCACTGTCTCCTATTTCTTTCACTTTTCTTATTTTTAGGGTTCCGTACCTCAAAAGGAAAAAACGGAACCCTTATAGGATCACTTTGTTGTCCGTCTGTCTGTCTGTCAATACCCTTTATCTCGGGAACGCGTAGAAATTAAAACCATATACCTTCTTAGGTCCACGGTCTCTCGAAGCTGTGACAAAATCAAACTGCTAAGTTAACGTGAAAAAGAGCTACGGCCGTTTATATCTTCAAAAATGTATATTTCGATACTTTCAAGGGAATCAAAATTTATAGGGTACTCCCCGTTGACCTAGACCTATTGTACGGAACCCTCGGTGAGCGAGTCCGACTCGCACTTGTCCGGGTTTTTATTTTTAGGACAATCAGCTCCATAACCTTATTTAAGTTTAAACAAAATTACAAACGATCAGGGCCTCAAGTCTGCTATTACAATAGTGTCAGAATGGTCTATCATTGATTTCATAATTGTTGATTTTTACAAGTTTGGTAATCTACTAATATATTGGCGTCATTGTGACTTTCCATTGGTCAACCACTGACACGCCATTGAAAGAAATGATGTAGAATGGTAATCTCGTACAAAATGACAAATGAATGACTAACTTAGGCGGTAATCTGCAAACATTTTGACAGTTCCTTTGATCAGTGACCTACTATTACTACTACTATTAGAACGTCATTGTGCAGTCATTGCTTTTAATTCGACCGACCAATGATCGACCATTATGAATTTAGCAGATTACGAACTTTTAGTAAAATGACAATGGGATCGTGTTGGAATGACGAAATTATAAAATAGCAGACTTGACCCCCTGTATGCAAACAAGATTTAACATCTTAGACAAAAATCGGAGTCATCGGTATTATGACATATCATAAATAATTTTGGCGGCGACACTTTCTAAATTAGTGAGGAGTACACATCATTCTTCACATAATCCATCTATCTTTTCTTTGGTCTACCTTTCCTTCTTCATGCATCCACCACACTTGTATTCATAAGTCTTTTAGTCACATGCGTGTCATCCCTCCCTTTCCCATTCCTAGACAAAGAATTCTCGATTATAATGCTGGCACTTCACATGGCGTATTTGTGCAAGTATTCGCCTTATTTGGATAATACAAAATCGACTTTATTTTAATAAGATAGGGTATATTTTGTATTATCCAAATAAGGCGAATATTTGCACAAATACGCCATGTGAAGTGCCGGCATTATATCTACTAGCTAATACTTACCCGCGACTTTTTAATTTCGGTTATCTGTGGGCTTTTATTTTTTTTTTGCACGGAACCCTAATTCTTTTCTAAATAGCCTATGTTACTACTTATAACATCAGCAGTGACAGTCCCGTCAAAATCGGTACAGCCGTTTCAGAGATTAGCCAGAACAAACATACAGACAAACAAAAATTCAAAAAATGTATTTTTTGTTTTGTAAACAATTAAATGCATTCAGTAAAAAGCTGTTATAATAAACATTACTTGAAACAGACACTTCAATTTTGTTTATTTGTATGACACATGCAGTAGGTACTTAACGTGAAAAAAACGCACAATTTACAACGTACGAAGTTGTAACGCATCATGTTTGCAAAACAACGCATCAAACACTGCATGAGTCAACGGATGTCCCGACCAGCAACATCCAGTTGTCAGGCACTCTCACAATGTCCCCGCGACCTCAGCGGAACATTGATTCATCAGTAAATTGATACCGTAAACGATCGTATGGAGTGTAAACAAGACATTCTAAATATGGTGTAATTGACCGATTAATCACTTTGGTTTGGAAAACTTGCATGGTATTGGCGCCGCGCCGATTCCCTTGTTCAGAAAGTAAACTAAAATTAGGTATTTGGCATCTCTTACTACCAGGCAGCTGAAGAAAAGGACGGCGACAGACAAGGACTAAGTTAGAGATGTCAAATTAGTTTTTCCCTTGAACTTCGCAGTGTTTTTAATCAATACGTTCTGAAATGACAACTATAATTGTATGAACATTTTAGATTCACTTAAATTGACAGTTCTTATTAATATAGTTATGTCTCTTTCTTTTATTGGAGAGAAAGAGATATAAATAGCGTAAAATTAATATAGTTCGTGCACAACCGAATTGGCACCATTGTGTAATGATTAATTGTGAAGGTATCAAGTTATGTAGGGGGCCGTTCAAGTACCTATTAGGAGAATTTTATTATTTTTAATCCCCTCCTCCCACTTGTTAACAAAGCTAAAATAAGCGCTTACCTACTATATTACCTACCTTTCTATGTTCACGTAAACATACTAAAATGTATTTTTTTAAACCTTTTCAGGTTTCTTTATTTCTTTATTATTATGACCTTGCTTCGCATGGGTACAATGTAGTAATCAGGTAAGTAATAGGTAGTAATCAAACTATACTTTCCTCTTGAATCACTCTATCTATTGCTAAAAACTGCATTAAAATCCGTTGCGTAGTTTAAAAGATCTAACCGTACAGACAGCGGGAGCGACTTTGTTTTATACTATGTGAAGATAATGAAATAGGTACGAATTTAATATTTAAACAAGAAAATTATCAAAAAATCAGAAAAGTAAATATATAAATATTGCTGATATAATCGCCATCCTAACCCATCCCCCAAGAGTCATCAAAAATAAACATGCAAAATCACCCTTCTGGTGTTTACCCCTAGGACTTCAGGGAGTCGTTCCAAAAGTTATGCTCGTTAAGTTTAGGTATACCTATTTATGTTAAGTACAATGAGCACTCCCATAGGCTATCTTCAAAGTTCATGATAGGTTAGTTGATCACGGAAAGGTGACTACTAACCAGCGATTTTTGATCTTCAGTACAAAAACCAAATAAGAAAACGTGTACTGTTCGTGTATCAAATCCTGACTAAATTAATATGGGATCATACACAAAGTATACCTATTCAAATAAAAAGATCGTTTTCCTTTTTTGGAATTGGCAAAAAAGGCACATACTTAGTCACTTACCATGAGAACAATGTTTACCTTGTTAATGCTATGTCATGCCATATATTGATAAAAATAAATAATTCTTATTCTTGTTCATTTACAATTCCAATTTCGTGATTGTCAATTTTATTATGAATATAATATGAGAAACCAACGAAACGCATTCAATTTTTAAATAATATGTTATAATTTGCGATTCAGTTTTGACCTATTTGAGTCTTGAGAATGCATTGAATCAGTGTAAATTCTTGATACTTGAAGATATTTTTAACCCCCTACAAGATACAAGATATTTATTTTGCTAAAACATGAGTATACACTCGTGGTATACACATAGATGCAAGATGTTACATAAAAATTTCAATTGTGTCACTGTCATGTTTTGCCTTTAATACGTACAATACGGTCAAAAAGTTCTGAACTGCATAATATCATTGGTTTGTTAGATAAATAATCATAATAGATAATGGGTTAAATTAACCACAATGTGGGTCCCGGAAAACGTCCAGCGACATCGTGGTGGACCCAGGCGAAGATGGCGGGATGAGCTTGACGCTTACAGGAGGGATTGGTCCACACTAGCTCTGGACAGAGAGGGTTGGAAAGAAGAATGGGAGGCCTTTGCCCTGCAGTGGGACAATACAGGCTAAAAAAAATTTATAAACAAATAAATATCATCATCATCAGCCGGAAGACGTCCACTGCTGAGCAAAGGCCTCCCCCATAGAACGCCACAACGAGCGGAAACCTGCTGCTTGCAGGTTACCCGGTTACCCACGACCTTAACGATGTGGGAAGAAAGTTCTCGAGTGGAAGAAAGGTTCTCGGGTGGCGACCACGAACCGGAAGACGCAGCATTGGTAGGCCTCCCACCAGATGAAATAAATATAATCATAGTCAAATATAAATTTAAAAACAGAGGGGTGTTTCCAAACATTGCCCATACGACTGAAGCAATTTCAATTTATTTATTTTTGTTTGAAGGTGAAAGGAAAGGTGATTAGCTCGAGAGGGTTCTTAGCAATGATTCAAGAAAATCTGCTCAGCTTTTTGAAGATTATCAGGTCTTTTCTAGTTGATAAATGGATGCTAGCATCTTCCACAAGTCTGATAGAGTCGAAAATTGGTTGAAATACCAATTTTACTCCAATTTATAGTTTAATTATATTTGAAGAACATCGTAACCTTGAACTAAGAGGTTTTTGTTTGGGTATTTTTTAAGTAGTAGTAGTTCTTCCAAATCCCTTTTTTTTGTTTTTTAAAACTTAGTTCTTATCTTTGATAAAATCAGGAAAATAGCTCGGCAAGTTTACTTTATTAAAGGATAAATTGCGCAGTAAACTTTGGTTGTGAATCTTACATTACAATGAATCATTATAATTAGGTTCAGAGGAAAATGGAACCATAAAAGCCTAACTAAGAATTTTAGTCAGTTGTTTTTGTTGCATTGTTACGACTACATAATTTTATGTACACACGGTGACACGGCTACGTAACAAGCTATACATTTCCAGTATAAGCTGATCCCGCATTATATAGAATTTCCATACAATGAGAGGTCCGCTTATATTGGAATTGTATAGCTTAATGTGTACCCGTGTGTACAGTCAACAGCAAAAGTAGGTAATCAAAATCAGAAATTCAATACTAATAAACGGAGTTCGCTTCAGAACTGTGTGGTGTCAAAGTGATTCAAAAGTACAATACGGTCAACGTAACTTGGCGCGTCTGAAGTTAGCTGTTTGGCTGCGCAATGGAACTTTTAGGAACGAAATTGTCTACTGCGCAGCTAATCGGCTAACTTCAGACGCGCCAAGTTACGTTGACCGTACTGTATGTGTGTGACAATCACATACTTTTAATCAATAAACTAGTAACAAATTATATACATTAGTGTTAGTAAATTAGTATTGAATTTCTGATTTTGATCATCTACTTTTGCTGTTGACTGTACTAGCGACTAGATTGATGATTGATTTAAATTTTGATGGTATATTTGTATGAAGTTGAATCTGGGGGAGATTCAACTTCATACAAATATACCATCAAAATTTCTAACTCATTATCATCATCATCATGTCAACTTTTACACGCCTCCTGTTGAGCATAGGTCTCCCTCAACGGGGGGTTCAGCCGTAATCTATGCTATGCTTGGCCGATGCATGTTGGCGATCGCAGTAGGTGTTATGGTACTCAGAAGGACGCTGCTGTCCATCCTCTGGTCAATATCCCTCTGTCGCTTTCTACGACACCCACGGGTAGAAATCGGTTGTGCTATTCGCGACCGGCACCACACAGTCATATTTCTAACTATTCAGGTGAATTTTCTAAAAAAATATTTAATCAATCCTTGTCCTGTCAAAAATCAGTTAAATCCGACGATATGATCTCAAGTGATAAACGGCAATAGATTTTATTTATATAACTAGCTGATGCCCGCGACTTCGCTCGCGTGATTGTCGGTTAATATGGTCAGCGGGGTTTTACTTTTTATAAGCGGTACCCTATTGTGATTGTGAATCTCGTCGAAATCGGTCCAGCCGTTTCAGAGATTAGCCGGAAAACAGACTAACATAAAAAAAAAATAGTTTGTGATATAAGTATCGTATATATTTTCATATATACAAATAAATAAAATTTGAAGTGTCTGTTTGTGTGTTTGCTTTTTACTGAATGCATTTGAATGTTTGACACTCTAATACTAATAGCAAAAAAATCTATTTTCAACCGATTTCAAAAAGAAGGAGGTTCTCAATTCGTCTGTATGTTTTTTTTTCTTTTTTTTATATTTGTTAGGTACGCGATTTCTCCCGCAAATGTAAAGCGATTTTGAAAATTCTTTTTTTGATGGATAGGGATGCCTCAAAAAATTGTACATGGATGATGTTGTAATGTTCTCACCTTGTACTTTCAATCTCTGTTTTGACTGTGTTGCCATTTCTTAATGGATTTTGATAAGGAAGTACTAAAAAGCGAAAAATAAAAAAACCTTTTCTACAAAAAAGACAACCGCCTTCAAAAACAAAAAAGTGAAAAATAACTTTAAAACAGAACACACATCACTGTACTTTCGGAAGTCGGTGGCAATACAAAACAACAAATAGAACAGCCAAGCCGCCGACTTCCGAAACTAAAGTCATGTGTGTTCTGTTTTAAAGTGATTTTTCACTTTTTTGTTTTTGAAGGCGGTTGTCTTTTTTTTAACTCTTTTGTCTGTCTGTCGGTCTGTTTGTTCCGGCAATATCACTGGCAGATATCTAATACTCTCAGGAGTAACATAGGCTAATTTTTTTTAATAATAATAATAATAATATTTTATGTGGGGACATTTTCACACACGGCTATCTGACCCCAAACTAGGGAGACCCTGTACTATGGGTGTCAGACAGCTGATATACATACACAAATACATTTTTTTTGTAAATACATACATAAATAGATAAACAACACCCAGACACAAGGCAAACACAAGTGCTCATCACACAAATGTTTACCCTGGGCGGGAATCGAACCCGCAACACGCTGCGCAGCAGTCGACCGCTCAGCCACTGCGCCAACCGTGTCGTTTAAGAAAATGAATCTGCGTTCTGTGCAAAAATAACCCACAGATAACTGAAATTCACGCGTACGAAGTCGCGGGCATCAGCTAGTTTTTAATAGTACAGTACGGTCAACGTATCTTGGCGAGTCTGAAGTTAGCCGTTTGGCTGCGCAATGGAACTTTTAGGAACGAAATTGTCTACTGCGCAGCTAATCGGCTAACTTCAGACTCGCCAGATACGTCGACCGTATTGTACCTATACCCTGTTCACAATAAGATTAGACATTTACTCCGGTTAGTCCCGCTATGCACCAGTCCCGCTATGCACCACTACAAAAATACCTATAAAAAAGTTTCGCTATGCACGAAATTTTTTGACGCTACTTAGACAATGGAAGGTATAGTTGGAAAGAAAAGTGTTTAAATTCAAGTAAAAAATTTGTAGCGCTAATAGTATAAATATGCGTTAGCGTCTGTAAGTTAAAATTGGTTTTGTCTCGTTATGATAATCAAAACCGTTAAAATGACAGATAAGGACAAACAAATTTTAGAGCAATTCTAAGTTATGAAATGTTTATGTAAGTCAATACTTGACCCACAATATTAAACGTCCCTAAACCAAATCCTATCTTACTATTAACATATAATGTAGATTAAGTCTCGGGCAGAAAACTAGTACAATTTACAAGAGAGTAAATAAAAAGTCCGTTTCCAAAGTCAAATCACTTGTATTTATAATATTTCAGTCTTATACACGAATAAAATACAAATAATAAATTGTTTCAATAAAATACCAATAATCAACTTTTCAAATAAAATACCAACAATTAACTATTTCAATATAATACCAATAATACACTTTTGAAATAAAATATAAATAATCAACTATAAAAAAAAAAAAAAATTAAAACGAATAAAACGTAACGAGATATACGTTGTTTGAAATATTGTTTACTTTTTAACCGACAGATGGCGCTGTTAGCTAACCGGCGTTTTCTGAATCGCGGTGTTACGTTCCTCCGCAATTTAATCGAATGTTCGGGAAAACCTTCGCTATTGCGTTAATTGCTCCTATTTCATAATCAAACGTGAATTTCGATGGGCACCATTCAGGCAAAGCTTCATTGATTAATACGAACATCTTTTCGTACGTTACACTTTCTTTGTTCAACAAAGAAAGTGTAACGTACGAAAAGATGTACAACAAAGTTTGTTGTACAAAAGTACATAGAATAAAGGTGCTACATTCGTTGATATACCAGTACTTCCCATGTCTCCATGAATTACATACACTTGTTTAAATGGCATTGGGCAACCGTCGAAAGTACCATCACCGAAGAAATGGGTGACACCTTTTATGTTGCCCAATTTGGGTTGAAGTAGGAATAATTATGCGGTTTTCGCCTTCACAATAATCAACCAATACATATTTACGAAATTCATCTGGTATGATAACTTCAGCCGGGTTATTAAATTGTGTTTTCCGAACCTTCAGTGACTTATTTCTGTATCTGTATAGTTTACTTTTTACCGATTTGTAGTCGGGAACACTTCCCGAGAGATGGTAGCCGATGTCTCTTAATCTTCACATATGCTTTTCGAAAGTTTTCTGTACCGGTGTATAATTTGTACCAATATCTTTCTTGCACTCACTAATGGCTATTTCAACCTCATTGTCTTCAAAACTTGGCACGCATTGATCGCTGTGTTTATTTTCTTGAACTATTGCATGACCTTTATTGTCCAGAACCAGTTTTCCAGTGCATTTAATTATATTTCTTCTATTTACACAACGCCAAATAATTGTACTTTTGTTTTCGCGGGTTTTGAGATATTTGTGCCCGACATGTAATAAAGTTATTCCACCGCGTCTACTGTCAATTATTTTAAAATGTTGAACCGAACCACTTAAACAACTTGCACCCGACATTGTTATAGAAGAACTAACCGACAACTAACCTAATTACCCTTATCAGTAAGTTGCAGCTGCAAAATAATAATACGATCATATTGTCTCTACCTATTTACATAGAAAGGAAAGAGAAGAACCAGGTAATGATTCGCGGAAGGGCTCATTGTTATGGTTACCCTGAAAAAACTAGTTCGATACATGCTTCTCATAACAAGCTCAAAGCTTGATCTGTTTGAATATATTTAATGATGATTAAGAATAGGATCATTTTTGTAGTAGGTTTTCTTAATCTACTTTTTATGTGGTTAAATAAAATATTACACTGTAACATTTTTGTTCATCACTGTACGCGTTTGTAATTTCGTGCATAGCGAAACTTATTTATAGGTATTTTTGGAGTGGTGCATAGCGGGACTGGTGCATAGCGGGACTAACCGATTTACTCAAACCTTTTTTACAGTCCGTTCAACCGATTTTGACTTCTATTGCGTTGGAAGCATGACAAATGGCAACTGCAGTAAACAGTTGTATTGTAACCACTTTTTTTGCCTCTAATGTCATCCTTAAGCCTACGGAATAGAAGTCAAAATCGGTTGAAGGGACTGTAAAAAAGGTTTGTGTTTATGTCTAATCTTATTGTGAACAGGGTATAGTAGGATTTCCCAAAATAAATAATATTTTTCGTCGAAGGTCAATGCGCTCAGTTCATTCACCCCTGTACCAACCATGGTTTGTCTTCTTGACTAACTTACCCCTGTGATGTTATGAGTTGGGTAATAAGAGCAGATAAAATGTGTTATTTGTCATCAACATTGCATACTGTAATGTGCAATAAGTTACACAAGAAATATGTTCTTGTAAAATTTGCAACAAACATGTCAGATCGTTTAGCTTGCTTTTATTATTATTAATTTTTTTAAGAAATTTCGCACGGACTTCAGTATTTCCATTCAAGCCACCCACTTGAATGGAAATCCTGATGTCTGTTCGAAGTTTCTTTGTTAGGTTATCCGAATATATATAGCTTTAAATTAATTTTCAGAGTTCCGTAGTTCCTTACCCGAAAATATCATGAAAAGAACAATGCCCACTTCCCATACATTTAAAAACCTGATAACAAAAGTGTATGTATAGTAATAAAGTATAGTAGAAAGACTACCTGTAAGTTTAGAAAATAATGCCAGATAGTCATTTTTACGATTTAAACGCCACGAAGTCCAAAAAAATACAAATATTACTTTTTAGGTTAGGTTTTGCCGTTACCAAAAAAGTAGTAATGAAATAAATGTGCTAGAACTAATTATTAACGCTTGGAAGTTTTTTTTGGTTTAAAATAGGAATATTTACCTACCGATCTATAGTCTAAAACAACTTTTTTACTTTGCGTATTCCTCGAAATCAGCTGCCTCTAAGTCACTGCTTAGGCTCTCAATAATGCCACTATAAATAGAGTGTCGAGCATTAACTGTTGTTTCAACAACAACAATAACGTTCTAGCATTCTTATAGAATCTTGGAAACCCCTATCCAACATAATCACATCATTTTCTTGACAATATAATCTAAAAGATGATGAGTTTTCATAACATAAACATGTCAAATGTCAAAAAAATCCGTTTCAGTCGTGCGAATTCAATATAGCATACTGCGTGATTAATTTATTTAATTATTATGTTATTTGTAATGAATATGTAATAAAGGTGTATCTAATAAAAAATAACATAATAATAAATACTTACTGATTAAATAAAACGTAAAATAATGAATAAACCTCAGAAACAGAGTTGAATAAAGTTAAAGTTGCAATGTGTAAAATGGAACGTCGTAAAAAGAGTAGTTGAGGTGCGTTCGAAACATGGTAATACGTTAACCTTTGACGTAGAATAAGCATAAATAAACTTAAATATCTTTTTTTCTTGCGTTTCTTTTAACATTGTGATAAGCGTAATTAATATAGAATAAAATTAGCTAAATTTTAAGATTTATTACATTTCTATACATAGTCAGGTCAAAAATGAACATTCTTCTTTCTAACTATTCCTGTGGAGTTTATACAAAAAATATTCCATACAAACCTTGGGCTTGCAATTACGAAAAATTCAAACGGAACCTTATTGCTCTCTTGCTGATCTGTACGTCCCGTCGTCTCTCTGTCGTTGGAGGGGGGGGGGGGCGTCTCTGTCTGTAGGTACCTATATATTTTACTCTCTCGTCAATTGCGAAAGATTTTGGATTGGAATCCCGACCCGGACAAAATCTCTGCCTACTCCATCGACATACACACTTAACCGATGCAACTTTTTGTCCCCAGGTGACGACTTAGGCAGCCTAATGCTGCGCGAAAGCATCATGCGCACCCAGCAGATAACGTGTCCGTCGCTGGCGTGGCTACTGCCCTCGCCTCTGTTCTGGAAGCCCAACGAGGTGCTCGTCCAGACCGACAAGTACAACTATACCATCAACGACTTCCAAAAACTGTTCACGTAAGTATAATTATATGTCACGGCTAAAACCCCAAGTGCGGCTACACCTAGTTTTAACCGGCTAGAACTAGGAGTAGCCGGTAGCAGTTAAACTTAGGTGTAGCCTGCGAGCTCGGGACTTGGGGCACCAAACCATTGAGTAGAAGAAAACGGTCAACGTCAGGTAGACGGAGTCCCGCTGCACGGCGCTCCCATTTCTGTCTGCAGGGTTTAAACTTAAATAAAAATTAAATTTAAAATTAAAAAAAACCCCCAACGCAAAACATAAAAGCGATTATGTAAAAAGTCAAAAATAATACCTTTTGTTGAGCCATCAAATGTTTGTTCGTTGAAATGGCGCTATAATGTCGCGGCGGGGTACCGCTTAAAGTAAGTCAGTCCCTTAATCTCATTCACTGTCTATTAATTTACCAGCATTTCCGACCAATTTGCTTCGATATTATCAAATTTTATATATAATCTTGTTGCAAATCTAGTTACCAGTTCGCTATTTTTTAGTTTAGTTTAGCTATTTAGTTATTGCTTTAAACTTAGCGGTACCCCGCCGCGACATTATAGCGCCATTTCAACGAACAAACATTTGATGGCTCAACAAAAGGTATTATTTTTGACTTTTTACATAATCGCTTTTATGTTTTGCGTTGGGGGTTTTTTTTAATTTTAAATTTAATTTTTATTTTAAATTTTTTAAACGTAATTTAGTTTGGTTTTGTATATGAGTTTACAAAAATAATTTACAAGTTTTTAGTTTTCATTTCGTTACTCATTCCTCATTCCCTTGCAATATAGTATACATTATTCTACTAGTCAAGGCCTTTCATTTGATACCCATATATTGAGGGAGTTGTGAAAATAGAATGTAATTCACCATTTTGTGGTTGGGGCCATCTTGGATTTAAAATTTGTCATAGTGTATAGTATTCTACTAGTCAAGCCCTTTCATTTGATACCCATATTGAGGGAGTTGTAAAAATATGTGATCCGCCATTTTTTGGCGGCGGCCATCTTGAACCAATTTTCATCAAACTTAGCTAAGCTAATTCCGACTAATTCACGTTTCAAATAAAAAAACAAAATCAAAATCGGTTTATCCGTTCGGGAGCTACGATGCCACAGACACACACACACACAGATACGTCAAACTTATAACACTCCGTCGTTTTTGCGTCGGGGTTAATAAAATACTGATTAAAACGAATCCAAATTACGATATATCTGCTACTAGGTACTAGTGTGCTGTATAATCTGGCTGCAGCATAAGACCAAGAATTCTATAATCTTGCATAGTTTTATAGCAAAGTAGTAGCAGTAGCAGCAGTAGTAGTAGTAGTTTTTGTAGTTTTTGTTGCATAGTTTTTTTCAATGGGTGGTCAGTGTGGCCTATAATAATATGTTTGAAAGCAAAGTAAACATCCGGTATCCGGTACAAATCGGTTCACGCGTTAAAGAGCTACAGTGCCACAGACAGACACACAGACACGTCAAACTTATAACACCCCTCTTTTTCGTCGGGGGTTAAAAAAAGAATTTTGCAAATCCGTCTATATATGACAGTTATGTCCGAACATATAAAAAAAAAAAATACAAACATTCGAGTTGATAACCTTCTCCTTTTTGAAGTCGGTTAAAAAGGAACCTAACCAAGGCTAAACCAAGATCTAACCGAAGATAACATACACCTAAGTTTAACCAACTGCTAGTTCTAGCCGGTTAAAACTAGGTGTAGCTGCACTTCGGGTTTTAGCCATAACATATAGATCATCATCTTCCTGTCCTTGTCGAATGTTACTTGGGGTCGGCGCAACATGTTTGCTTCTTCCATTGTCAACCGTCATGCTATCACTAACTATCTTTTCTTTCACACAATCCATCCATCTACATTTATATTCATAACTCTTCTAGTCATAACTAAGAAATCACGTTAGTACACGTACGTTAGTACACGTACGTTAGTACGTTAGTCACGTTAGTAAGGGAGCTTGTAGTAGTCATTATCATACTACTACGTAGTAGTAGTATGATAATGACTACTACAAGCTCCCTTACCAAAAAAATATACTAAATTATACCAAATGTACTAAATGGTCACCAAATCTTAGTGTGCAAAATAACCAAAATCTTTTTGACCCCCCTGGGGCGGATCCGACATTGTTAGGTTAGGTTAGAACTGTGACCCCCCTACGCCAGAATCAAATCGCTTTTCAACCGACTTCAAAAAAGGAGGAGGTTATCAATTCGTCTGTATTTATTTTTTATTTTTTTTAATGTTTGTTACCTGATTTCTTTGGACTGGGTGAACCGATTTTGATGATTCTTTTTTTTATTTGAAAGCTAGTGCTTCCCGTGTGGTCCCATTTTAATTTGGTCCAGTTCTGACAATGGCATCTATGAGAAAACCGTATAAGTCTTAAATTTGCATTAAGTATGTGCGCGATTTGTTACGCGATTTCTCCGGCAAACGTAAACCGATTTTGAAAATTCTTTCTTGAATTCTTTTTATGGATAGGGTATGCTTCAGGGGTGGTCCTATATAAATTTTATCGAAATTGATTCAGCACTTTTTGAAAAATCAACAAATACCCAAACATTTTACATAGACGACGTTTTAGTTTCATCAATCTTTGTAGTAGTTAACTTTCAATCTCTTCTTAATAGATTTGGATGAGAAGGAGGTACTAAAAAGCGGAAAATAAAAAACTGTTTTCGAAATTGGTTTACGTTTGCCGGAGAAATCGCGTAAAAATCGCGCACATACTTAATGCAAATTTAAGACTTATACGGTTTTCTCATGGATGCCATTGTCAGAACTGGACCAAATTAAAATGGGACCACACGGGAAGCACTAGCTTTCAAATAAAAAAAGAATCATCAAAATCGGTTCACCCAGTCCAAAAAAAAAAAACGAATTGATAACCTCCTCCTTTTTTGAAGTCGGTTGAAAAGTAGCCTATGTCTTTCCCCAGGGTTCAAGCTATCATCATAAAAATCGGTTCTGCCATTTTGTCTTGAAAACGTAACAGACAGACTTACTTTGACATTTATACATTTATAATATTAGTATGGAAGTAAGGATTTTAGCTAAGGATTAGATTTTTAAACCTAAGGTGGAAAAATCCTTATATCCTTCGGCTTCGACTGAAGGTTGTGGCGATAGCCAGCTAGAAATAGGTTCGGTCGGACACTACCCATAAAGCTAGAATTTGGCAGGTAGTTGTATAGGTAGACGTCAGCTAGGAATGGAGTTTTAGTAGTAGGTAGTCTTCCTGTCTTTCACACGGACGAAGGTGCGGGCAAAAACGAATTATATTGTAGGTACCCACATAATAGAGACATCAGCGTTATATGATACTCCAGAATACAATTAGGTATGTGTAGTTTATATCTTTTAAGTTTTCAATTATTACTTTTTGTTATTCACCTGCCATGTTATCTTTACGTACCTTTGTGCATGAAGTATAAATAAATAAATATTAATTAATCCTTCCAAAATAATCTAATTAGTGTACTATACCATTACGTTTAAATGATGCTAGAGATTGACAAAGCACTATAATCATGATCGACAATTATTCATGCAAATTTTATCGATAATTTTCTGTGTTTAAATAATTAGCTTTGAAATTATTTGAACACACAAATTATTGATACAATTTGCATTTTTTTTTATTTGTTTATTACTTAATTAAGTGACTAAACATGACTAATAAAATAGAAATATATTATGATTGAATGCTTTATAAGCGTCAAGTATGACACCTCACTTCACACCTCACGTCACAGAGTAGCATTACAGGATATCAGCTCACCTCAACTTCACTTCACCTGAATTCACATGGGACATTTTTACGGAACAAACCCGCTAACCATAAATTACTCTTTTTATTTTTACATGGCCCAGGCGGAGATGGCGAGATGATCTAGACCACAGATATAGATAGACCTAGATAACGCAAGTATCACGATCCGTATGAAAACCAAGCGTGCCATTTTTTGGACGTCACAATGTATTACGAATGTTTTGTTTTTCCCAAACTTGGTATTCCCAGGTATTACTGAGGGTATTAGATTTTTTTTTTTTTTAATTAATTACGCATAATATTAATTACAGAATGACTTACCGATGGAAGGAAACGTTTACTGTTTGGAATCGAACCCAACACATATACAGCACGCGCAGGCGACGTGACCCACCTACGCGTCATCGTCATCGGCGAGCGAGCTGAGGTGCGGCGCGGGGAGCCGGCCCGACCGCCGACCACTCGCTTTCTCGGACACCATCGCGAACGGACGACACTCTTAAACCGAAACTTTAATTACCTTTATGTTTGTTCGGGTCAGCTGTAACCTTTCGAATCTAACCGGCAATACACCAAGCCTTCAATATACAGTCCACTTTCATTTCTCTCCAACGAGCATATTTAACATTTACTTTATTTTTGTTACTTACGATTTTTTATCACATCATGCAAGTTAGGCACGAAAATAGGTACGCGAAGTAGTTGCTCTTGCGTTATTTAGGTCTGTCTATATCTGTGATCTAGACTCCTTCGACAAAGACAGATGAATGCCCTTGATAGAGACAAGTGGAAGGAGAGTAGAGAGGCTTTGTTTGGCCCTACAGTGGGGACATGTTGGCTTATAAAAATGATAATATTTTTACAGTGATATGGAGCTTCCAGACGCGTGGGAGATGCGCAAAGACACGGAGAAGTACACGAAGGACTTCACCGCGCCAGGTGTAGAAGTACACTGCATATATGGATACAATCTAACTACTGTTGAAAGGTAGGTGACGAAGTATTTGTTTATACACACATTGACAAGTTTATTTAGCGTCCTGACCACAATCCAAAGGTTTATAATTTGTCGTCTTTAGGTTTGGTGGTTATTAGAAATACGTGCTTTCGATTCATATTCAAGCCTCGCAACGGTTAAGGCCGCCTCTACTTTTACACACAGACGAAGTCGCAAGCTGAATCTAGTGTTATATAAATTACTTACACATCTTTTTCCAATTCACAGACTAGTATATAAACCGGGCACCTGGCTGGACGGCTACCCAACCCTCGCGATGGGTGATGGCGACGGTACAGTCAACCTGCGCTCACTAAACGCGTGTGAACACTGGCGCAAGCGCAGGTTCCGAAACGGCAACGTAGTCAAGTCTCTGGCGTTACCCGGCGCTGAACACCTCACGATCCTCCATGATAAGAGGGTCCTGGATTATCTAGAGCTGGTCATGAAGAACTGAAGGTATTTGTATTGGGCTTTGTCTAGATGGAGTTAGGCTTCCATTTTGAATGAAGAATAAGGTGCTTTTGCAGATGGTAAAGAATTTTGTTTAAGGTAAAAGGTATGTCCTGAAGGCCGATTCTAGTAATTTTAAACGTTGAAAAAATCTAATATTGATTTCAATTAGACCATTAATAGGCACTTTTGAACTTCATATATGAAAAATTGAATCTAGTCGCCCCTTCGAAAATACTCCATACTTACTCTTTTAAAAAAATAGTTTTGAATATTTAACTACAGAAATTATATTAGAAATGTAGTTAAATTAGAGGTATTTTAGACAGGTTGAGACTATTTGAGACAGATTAGAATGCGAACGTTCCTTAGACTTACAACGCACTTGCGGCTGGCCGCAATGCGGCGTGCGGCTGGCCGCATTTCAGTTTTTATATGAAACCGCATGATATCACCACACTGACTTGCGGTCAGTCATCAACCGCTCCGGTTGTCTTAGAGATGTGGTGGGCCGCATATTTATTGTTATAAATTTGTTTAGCATATAGCCATCAATATAATGGAAAAGAAATGCTTGTAATTGACGGCATGCGGCGGACCGCAATAGAATCGAGACGATACTGTTAGCCGGAATACGGCGTGCCGCAAGTGTGTTGGTTGCTGGTCGATTTCACAGATATAAATAGACCTAGATAACGCAAGAGCAACTACTTCGCGTGCCTATTTTCATGCCTAACTTACGATAAAAAATCGTAAGTAAAAAAATAAAGTAAACGTTTCCTTCCATCGGTAAGTCATTTGGTGATTAATATTATGCGTAATTAATTAAAAAAAAACAATTATTTTTAATCTAATAAGTACCCTCAGTAATACCTGGAAATACCAAATTTAGGAAAAACAAAACATTCGTATTACATTGTGACGTCCAAAAATTGGCACGCTTGGTTTTCATACAGATCGTAATACTTGCGTTATCTAGGTCTATCTATATCTGTGGTCGAGTTACTAGAATTGTCCCCCAGAACTATATTTGGACATTCAGTTTCCATTTTTATGAGAAAAATGTCTTGAAGAGCTTCTCCATTAATTCGATCGATGCAGACTGGCTTTTCCGATCATTAGTTCTATTGATAATGTCCCTGTTTTGGGCAGAATTATTGAGTTGGTGGTGGTACCTTTCTATGTACGGTTAGCGACAAAAGTCCTTTCATACTTCCGATTTTAGAATCTTGATTCAGCCTAGCTTTTTCCCAAGTATGTTGGGGTCGGCTTCCAGTCTATCTGGATGCAGCTGAATACCACAGTTTTACATGGAGCTACTGTCTGTTTGACCTCCATAACCCAGGTACTGGACAACACAATACCCGTTGGTAAGACTAGTTGTCAGACTTCAGACTTTTTGGCTTCTGAATCCTAATTATTGAGTCTTGAAAAGATGTAAATATCAGCAAGAAGTTTTTGGTAAAATCCGAAACGGTTAAAAAACAGTGCATTTTATTATTTCGTGTCAATTTACTGATACGTAAAAATAACTGTGTTGACTTTTCTTGCTGACCGTACCTCTCAGGTTAGTTAAAGCATATCTATAAGTTGTGGGTATTTTAGTTAGTATAAGGAGAAAGGAATCGGTATGAATTTGGTTGTTGTTTTCTGTGATATAACAGAATTATTTATCCGTTTTTCTTTTTAAATATGTTGTGTCTTAAAAAATATTTAAAAAGAGAATACATATAGGATAATTGGTGCAATCGCATTTGTGAGGTAAATATTATGAAACGGAAAGTAAAATGAATGTGGTTTTTGTATAGTTTAATAAATCTTTATTATTATAAGTATAGATAATGTCTACAGTAGCATACTATAGTTTTTTCTTTAGTAATTACAGCAAGCGTCAAACTTTATGTAGGCTCTGAAGTGCGTCACTCACTGTGCAGTACCCCACGAAAATTTCTAATTGCGCATCGAAGACTCTCCTCGTGTGCAGGTAGAGCCGCCATAAAGTTTGCATCGGGCTGTACTAAAGAAAATAACATTTCTCTTGCCAGTTGCCTGTAAAGCTTTTAACAGAGCTAAATATTTACTTAATTACATTTAACACAGAGTTGCTCTCCACATAATAGGATCTAGGCTAGATCTAAGCTCTCATAAAATCTAACCTTAAGTAGAAAAATTAACCTTATCGCTTTATTATAATAAGGTTATCTTATGAAAAATCATTTCAATCCTCGATATATTTAAGTGACAAAGCCAAGCTTTTACGGCTGTGATACTCTCTAATATATTGTATTTATTTTCTTGAAATTGTATTATTTGCCGATGTAAATTAAGTGTTATTTTAACTTCCATGACGGGAAAGACTTATTTTATAATATCTTTATCTTACGTTATTTTTTATTTATTTACATTTGGTTGCTATTTATTAGTGTCATTATATACGTATGTTTAATAACTATAGTCGTAGCAAATTACGGGTTTGCTTCATGACTTTTATGCCTTTGATATAAGGTTTAAATTACAATTTATGTTTAATAAATTGACGCGTCTTAGTAAAACACATCATCTGTAAAACTCTACGGATTTTTTATTCGGCTAAAAACATATTTTGATGTGAAACATCTAATGCTAAATGGTATTAAATCAGTTGTTTTTAAAACAAATAATATTTTCTTTAAAATAAACTGAGTTCTTCAATAAATCTTCACATGCGTATTTTCTATACAAAATAGTTTCGATGTTTCTTCACATCATTGCGTTGTTTACATTAGGTACTTCGTAGATACACATACAGACATGGAATTCTATCAAAACAACTATTGTCAAGCAATATACTTACTAGTCATTAATATTTCAATTTTTAAAGTTATCTATACTCCATTAATTACAATATTAGAAAAATATCATCATAACCACGGAATAGAAAAAGCAAGTGAAAGATTTGCAGCTATCCCGCGTGTGACACAATTATGCGGAAAATATGTAAAATTAAAACAACCTTCAATAGTTGTACTAAGTCTTAATTTTGTATGAACAATAAATTCAGTTTTGACAAAAAGCTTATTTGTTGTCCATAATATTTCAATGTCAAATCAGATCAAATACAAAAATATTCCCCATTCACTTTAAAAAATATCACTAAAATGCAGTTATTAGACCTTTATTTTTAAATGAATATCTAACATTTTATTGAAGATTAATAAATTCACGCTTATTACATTCGATAATCTTGTATACTCACTTCGAAATCAATTAGCACAGATAATATTTTAATTTTGCAATATACAATTCAGAATCAGAATTGTTGAAAATCTATCAAAGAAATTTGACAAATTGTAGTAGCTTTACGTGCTGGCCTCTGTACCAGAATTGTTATTGTTTGTTTATACACAACTGATGTAAGTATATTTCTATGATAAAATGTGTTTATTTATACGAATACACTTTTAATGAAGGGCTAATACTCTTTTATTGATCAATTAATAATTAAAGAATGTTATTTCTTTTCTAAGGATTAATTTGACTGACGAATTTGTGTACGATTTAATTTGTTATATAATCAAAAATATTGTATGAATTTAAAATATTATGTATTAAATGTACAGATACTATGATGAAATAGGTGTTGGATTGGCTATTTATTTGTTAGATTTTCAATAAATATTAGAAGTTAACTTTTTGTTTTCTATTCTTAAAATCAATTAATTCAATAGTATAATTTTATAGACAAGACATAGTACTAAGTAGATTGCGCTTCCTCTCATCAAATCATACCAATTATATAAGAATTTTACGTTTATTACGTCACGCGTATTTTGCGTAAGTTTATTAATAATAACTAGGATATATTGTTTATCATACATGTGAGATTGTTAAAAATAAATAAAGAGAAACACAAATTAATATTTATTTCATTACTTTGTACCTTATTCCCGTTCGTATAACCAACAGTCATAACTCCAAACCATTTTCCCGCCTTCTGGAATGTTCAAAAACAAAAAAAAAAAGGTATCAAAATGTGCATTTTGAAAATGAAATACTGTAAATTTGAAATTTTGTATAGCAGATATAAACCATAGATAAATCTATCTGTTAGTAGTACTTGCGTGCAAAATAGAGATAAACGAAGTATTTGAAGTATGGTTACTTAAGTAATGACAAAAATTTCTTTCTGTATGAGAGAAACATTTAAAATTCAAATTTCGGTATAATAGTGCAAAAGTGTGTACAGTCAAAAGTTGCAAAATTCAAAAGCTATTTTCTCGTGAAATAACTAGTTCAACTTAAAGATAAAACATATTAACCTAAACTACTATAAACTAGTTTGGGATCAAAGATACCCTATTCGTAACCCCCCATAACATTTCAATCAATAGTTTAAGAGAAAATCAGTTTAGAATGAGACCAACTGTTTACATGTTTTTGCTCGTGACTGTACACAAACGGGCGCACTCACTTTTCTCCCACTCTTATAGTCCGACGGGACAGCAATACGACACGACCGGAGAGAGATCAGTCAGGTACAGGAACAACGGCTGTGTTTTCTGAGACACCGCCAAGAACTTCCAAACTGCGGATTGCCACTGAGAAATTCTTCCCGGCACGAATACGCGTTTGCAAGCACGTGACCAACAAGGCGAATAAAACACGTAAATCAATAATAAACATGTATTTAACTTTGCATTTCATCAGCCATATTGACTAAACTTTCATTAACCATGCTAGAAATGGTCCACACTTATGTAAATTCCATATTATCCATAAAATGTGCTTATTTCGTAGAATAATAGCTTTTTGCACAAGTGTTGACACACCGCAACCTACAGCGTTATCTCTAAATAAATACTTCTTACATAGCCCCCGGTATAAAGCTTAATACATAATACTAAGGTACAGCGGCTGACTAGGTTGGCAGAACCGAAATGGACTTAGCCTCTACGAAAAAACAAAACAGACATGTTCATAAGTTTGAACCCTATAGTAAATAATTCATACAAAGAGAAAAGGTACAGTCGATATTGACCGTGTTCTCAATAATAACTCCTTTAAGTTGTTAGTTATAACCAAATGTTTAATTTGTTTAGTTATAACCAAATGTTCAATTTGTTTAGTTATAACCGGAGTTTCTTTATGACCATAATCTTGAAAAATATATTGCCATCAATGTAGTTTATCTTATAAAAGCAGTATCCATCTAATCCGCACTTTATGACTTTCTCTAGTCAGCCGCTATTTTCTAAAAGCAAACACGAGGATTACAAAATCCTTGTAAATGTTTTTAGAAGCACTTTATCGGGAACAATTTTGCCTCTTATCTTGAGAACTATCTACATTTACATTCAGATTCAATCAATCTCATTTCTTTCATAGTTTAAACCAAACTTTAACAACACTGCAAACAATAAAATATAAAACGACAAAAAGACAATTATTATTATTAGGATGTTTTATACATTACATATATATTTATATATACATGCGTAGATTTTTTGGAGTAATCTTTTAGCTGAGTGTATGCATCCCTTCCGTTGATTTTATGTGTTTGACTAGACAAGCACATTCACAATACCAGAGTCCTAAGGTAGACGCGTGCTGGTGGACCCAAGACCATGATCAACACATGGCTGGCCGAATGCGGCCAATAAATACTTGAAATTTACTTAACACAGTGGAAAAGACATCGTCATGGATCCAGTACAACTCAAACAGATGACATGACACGTCGATTTTAAAAAGGCAGCCGGGCATTGCCTACGCTATCAATTCAATCCCCCCCAGCGACACTAAGCTGAGGTCCGTACCCCAGGGGGGGTGCTTTGGGCGTAGTCACTTATAGTAGAGGAGACGTGGAAGATCGACCTTCGCCCATTAGATAACTTGATGAGACATATTTTTCAAATATAATTTATTAACAAACATGCCCTATGATGACTTGCCTATCGAAAAGTTTTCATAGCTACTTTAATTTAATTTTCCAGTATAAGGTGATCTATACTAAATTGAAGTTCTTAGGCTGTGCCCTTAGGCTCACAATGAGCGGCTGACCGGTCTAGTAAGCTGCGAAGTGCTAGTGCTAGTAATTTCGCCGCGAATTCATTGCTTACTAAATGAGTCGGCAAGCGAAACACCGCAAACTGAGTACGGTACACGCCGTGAACAGTGAGCCGCTCACTGTTCGCCGAATGAGGACACACACAGCCTTAGGGTCCGTTCACACAGACCGGCTCGGAGAGGAGAGCAATTTTTGTATTTTAAAACAGAGTTTTAAATCATTGTAATAAGGCTTATTTTTGTGTGTCACTTCACGCTCTTAGTGTGAAATAATAAGAGAAGCCGACCGGCTGTCTCTGATGACACACTCTTCCGTGCTCCCGCAGCCGAATGACTCCGTTTGGATGCTCTTTCGTGCTCGCACGGCCGATCGCGCCGGTCTGTGTGGAAAGAAGAGCGCCGGCCGATGCTCTCCGAGCCGGTCTGTGTGAACGGACCCTTATTAGCCGCATGCAGCCAGCACCATTGTTCGCGTCTACTTTTATTCCTACCCCAATTTTCAGGACACATCGCTAAAAGATTTTACCCAAAAGGCCATAGAAAGAAAACTAAACTTAATCTTTAAAGTACAATCAGTCACAAAATGTTTACCACATTGGTTTTAAGTTTTCCTTTTATTCCGCAATGTGATAAAAAAATTGCTATCAACGATGAAAATATTTAAGGACTCCATCATATTTCTTTTTTGTGTTTACAATATTTATATTTTTCCACATTCCATTAATACATAACCTTAACAAACATTAAGTGTTTCAGTTCTAGAGTGCATACAATAACAATAAATAGTAAATGCTTATATTCCTCTTAACGTCACGATTCAGCACCATTGAGACTGGTCGTGAGGACATACCAACTAACGAGGAATGAACAATGTTAACCTAGTTATGTTAAAATTAAGGAAATATCACATTTTTAACCAAAACCTCAATGTACACACAAATGTAATAATTTACAGACAATTTTGAAACAATAGCTTTCAATCTGATAACAAACACAGACAACAACAATTTGGCGTTTTCCTTTTATAAATGCCTCAACTTATGCCTGAATTGTAACTTAATATTAATTCATAAAAGATTCCATTACCAAGAAATATACAAACATATATGAATCTTCTGTGACATCTATAAAAGTAAATAGAAAATAAGCTGACGCATTTATAAACCCAAAATAATATGATTCCGAATTTGCTTGTTTAAAAGCAACCTTCTTACAATCACGGCCACAAACATCTTAATAATTAGTTTAACTTCGCAATATTTGTTCCGTTCCTATAATAACATCATTTCGTACAGTTTCCATACAAATGGTCTCTGGCAGAGACCGCGTAAGAAACTCCTTCACATGTTACCGTGCACTTTCTAACCACATTTCGTTGAAAGCGTATATTTCTTAATATGCTGACCCTACCTATGTATGAATAGCTCGGAGTTAAAAAGTTAGAAAACATTATAAAATTGCACCTCTAATTTTACAGCAATATAAAAAGTGGTCACAAAACTTAACTTGTACAGTCAGCATAAAAATTTGCCATAAGTTCAATAACTCTATTAATGCTTTTAATTTCATAGGGAATTTACATACATTTATAAAATGGCGATATCCAACTTGTGACTGAATGCTGACTGTACAAGAGACACATTGATAGAGGCACTATTTAAAACATTTTTTTGTTTAACTGTCACGTTAAAATTTCATATAAATATTAGCTGAATTTGTAGTATTCGACTGCATTACATACTTCACTTAGACACACACATGTAAGGCATTCTTTTAATAATTTAAATAAGTATTACGCTATCATTCTATCTAACATTCCTACACTAGCGCGTTTGGTTAAATGTTTATCGAAAGTTTATTACGATGTTCTTTGAAAATTTTATACTTTTATGCCAATAGCAATGGCCAACAAGATTTTAAACCCTCTTCATCATTTTCTTATGAACACAGCCACCAATCAGCATTTTAGAACAAGATAAGAAAACACATTGCATGGTGGCGCGTGCTATGCTAATTAGGCCATGTAAAAGACTTGAAAACCATTTCTAGAATTTCGTACCCGAAGGACGCCCAACAGGACTCATTACTAAGCCGCCTCTGTCCGTTCGTCAATTATCATCATATCATTTTAACCATAATAGGACGTAGACATTTGCATTTCTAGTGTGTAACAACAAATAAAATAATGTTAAAAATAAACATTTTTTACCGCCCCGTTCAAAAAGACATAAAAGTGTTTCAGTGCCAAGCTACGACTTACTACTCTATGGAATTACGTTTCCATACGTAATTCCATAGAGTAGTAATTCGTCTGTCATGTAGTCGTGACTGTGGCGTGCTGGGCACATGTCGGTTTGTCATCTATACATGACTTTGGCCAAAAGGTTCAGTCCCCATACAAGAAACATGTTTTTTTTCGGCATTTTTGGTAAATATTTAGGTACCCATATTGTACGATGGTACGGTACCCTGGGCGATTTTTAAGCTGAATTATTATTTTACTTGGTCAATATAGGTAAGCTAAGATTCCCTTTGGATGATGATTCTTGAACATTTCAACGAATAAAAAAACACGACTATTTTGCACACAGATACACACAAATATTTAGCCAAAAGGCAAATAGAAAGCTTGGGAACAGAGAAACATCTGAAAATTATCACTCAGTCATACGCCAATGGAAGAAGTTATTTATTCAGAAATTGTTAGTTTGTTAGGGCAATTCTAAGAAAGCATAGGAAAGAATATTACTATCAATAAAAGTTGTAATGCTTAAATGAGACCTTCTCTGGTCCTAAACCTTCTATAACGTAATCTGTTTGAAAATTAACTTTCCATGTCACATCGGTTCGGGCTCTTTTCAGATGCGAGCGATTCCACTATAGTAAGCACGGTATAGTAAGCAAAAAATAACGTAAAAACTTGTTCTGCTTTTTCAATACGTTAAAGATATCTTCAGGACCATTTATAATAGTAGATTGTTATACAAGGAGCTAAAATGATCCATTATATACCAGGTAGTTTTACTCCCGAGCTTTAGCGAGGGAGTAAATAGAAACCGAGTTATAATGGGTTTTAGCGCCGAGTGTTACACTATACTTTTCACTACGATTGCGCGAAAATAAAACAATCCAATACAATATGAAAATTCTACCAGAGATCGCCGATTTTAGTTCCATTTTCAAAATTAAAATGAGGTTCTTTTTTTATGAAACAGTAATAAGTCGAGTCTTTATTCATGATTAAAGACTTTTTACGATTACAGACTTATGACAAAGACTTTTTCGTTTTTGTAGGCTCATTGTCATATTTGACACACAAAAAATAAAAAAAAAAACTTTTTCCCCTAGAGGATGAAATGCTATTTTATCCCCGCTCTGGTATGCTACAATGACGGCCTTTTTGAGCAAGAGAAGTGAAAAATAAATTTTATTACTTTTACGTAAGTTATTTGACATGTTAAGATATTTTTCAAACAGACTGTACCGACATAACTTCTACCGCACATTAAACATTAGCAAGCGTCCCAATGGTAACAATGTCCCTTATGCCGTACCCGTTAGAGCACATATTGCTCTAACATCAGTTTGTCCGCCGTCTAAGTTAATAAGCGATGACACCCACACTGGCCAAGCACCATGTCTTATGAGAAACGCACCATCGACTTCAATCTATACCAATACTAGCTTTTGCCCGCGAGTTCGGCCGCATGAATGTAGGTTATCGCGGATCAAAAAGTAGCATATGTCCTTCCTCAGGGTTCAAGCTATATTCATGCCAAATTCCATTAAAATCGGTCCAGTCGTATCATCGTGAAAGCGTAACAGACGACAGAGTTGCTTTCGCATTTATAATATTAGTATGGATTATAAATGCAAAAGTAACTCTGTCTCTTACGCTTTCACGATGAAACGGCTGAACCGATTTTGGTGAAATTTGTAACCTAAGCTACTTTTTAATCCGCGACTTCATCTGCATCCGCGATAACCAACATTTACGCGGACGAAATCGCGGGCAAAAGCTACCTATTCAAAATATAGAAACATTAATTTCCTTTAATATATTTAGAAAATACAAAATCAATCGCGGGATATTTAGATTCTTTCGTTACAGTAATGTACTTTTTATTGATTACCCCAGAAAGATTGTTTGATGATGTTAATACAAGTCAACAGTGCGTTTACAATCTTTATGATAATTAGAAAATATAAATATGATGGGATGACAATGCCAAGTCAGCGAGTGACCCTGCATACAGATACATATTTTATTAATTTATGTATGTGTATGTGATATTGCATTTTATTTGAAGACACAAAACTTGATGTTTAACCCTTTAATTCGCAGTGTTAAACCTGAACGACATAGTAGACAAAAAAATATTGTTCATTTTCTGCTAATATGTTCTTTGTTTTTTTTTATTAATTCTTTCGCGCGAATATTTTATCTCTCTTCTTAGCAAGATGGCGTCGAGGACACCTGTTACGCACGGATCTAAGGTAAATAATTTTCGATTTGGAACATTTAAATTTAGTTTATGGATATTATGCATGAAAAATTACCTAAGAAATATTGCCTTTATTGATTTGTGTACAAATCATTTTGTTTGAAGCACGAATATTCAATATATGAGCCGGTGAAATGTTATGTTGTTTGAGACCAACACTGCGAAGTACTCAGAAAAGTACCGAGCATTCTGTATGTCGTTCACAATCAACATTGCTCTCTTGCTTGTCAAGTACTGCATTTATTTTATGTCGTTTCTGAACAACACTGTACCTTTACTAACTTAGATATTTTGAATATTTTTGCACTGCCTGTGATCACTAATACTGTGGGTAAATGTTTTAAAAACACTTATTTGATATTTTGATTTGCGATTGACATTTTTATTATGCTTTGGGTGCGGTTTTGCATGTTTTTTGTTTTTGCTTGCTTCAGATTAAGCCAAAATGGCACCGCATAAGGACGATTATGGCACTCGTACCACCTGAAAATGCACCTTCGGATGGTAGTAGTAGCGGCTCTGATGATGAAGTTATAATCCAGAATTTACAACGGCACGACGATGACGATGATAATATTACATACTGCAGTTCAGAACCACGATCCTATCCTTCTTCTCTGAATGATTTAGATATTGACTCTGACAATGAAGATTGCCAACCAGCTCACTACCAGAATTATCGGACGAAGAAACTATTCCACTGTCACCTGTCATCAATGAAATGTTTCCTACCGGTCGACCCCAAGAACAACTTCCTTTCATGCTAAATTCAGTATCATCCATCTTATCGCCTTTAACCAGCTCACCGGCACCCACAACTCGTTCAAAAAGAAAAGCAACCACAGTTCCTAGGCTTCTGACAAAACGAGTGAAGAAGGTCATTAGAAAACCCATGAATTTCAAGTTTAAAAAAGGCTTATTTCAGCACACAGCTACAGTAGAATTACCACAATATAGTCCTCCTTTTGATGCTGGCCTAAAAAGCCTTCTTGATTATTTCCAGCATTTTTTCTCTGAAGATATAACGGATCTTATCACAGAAAACACGAATCTTTATTCAGTTCAACAAGAAGTTTCGAAAAGCATAAACGTGACTAAAGATGACATAAGCGATTTTATTGGCATTACTCTTTTGATGGGTGTAGTCCAAATGCCAGCTTACCGTGACTATTGGAGCAAAGCTTTGAGATTCCCCGAAATCGCTGATATTATGACACTCAAAAAATATGAAAAAATAAGAAGATTCCTTCACTTTGTTGACAACACTGATACAAATGACGATCGCTATTTTAAAGTCCGGCCTGTACTTGAGAAAATTCGTAAAAATTGTTTACTGCTCGTAGAAGAAGGGCGCTACAGTGTGGATGAAATGATGGTGCCTTACAAGGGAACACGAGCAGGAAGTAGACGGCAGTATCTACCCAAAAAGCCTAAGAAATGGGGATTTAAGATATTTGTGCGAGCAGGAGTCTCCGGATTAATATATGACTTCATCCCTTATGCTGGTGAAGACACATTCAGAGACCGCCACTTTACGGACTACGAAAATAGTTTAGGTCTTGGAGCAAAAGTTGTCATATCTCTTTGCAAGACCATACAGGAGAAACCAGCAACTGTTTACTTCGACAACTTTTTACATCGCTCGAGCTTATCCATCACTTACGTAGCGAATACGGCATTTTCAGCTTAGGTACGGTCAGAAGTAACCGACTTAGAGGCTGTCAAGCAATGTTACTCTCTGACAAAGTGCTTGCAAAGAAGGGCAGAGGTGCCAGCGATCAGGTTGTCTGCAATGAGAAGAAGCTGGCTGTGGTTAAGTGGTATGACAACAAAGTTGTCACTTTAGCAAGTTCTTTTGTTGATTCGCACCCAAAAGAAAAAAATCAAGCGATACTCAAAAGAAACCAAATCTAGGGTTGATGTGGAGTGTCCACAAATAGTAAAGCAGTATAATGCTCACATGGGTGGTGTCGATCTGGTCGATATGTTGGTGTCGTTGTATCGCTCCAACTTTAAAACAAGGAGATGGTATATGGCATTATTTGCTCAAGCACTTGACATATGCGTTAATAACGCATGGTTGATGTATAGAAGGGATGCTCAAGTGAAGAAACCATTACCTCTTAAAAAGTTTCGGATTCAGCTAGTAACTGAACTGTTCCATAAAAATAGGATTCGGCAAACGGATTTAAAAGAAAATGAAGCGGCTATCAAGATTAAGGCTCCTGTTGCTTCAAGACCACCAGATTCTGTTCGCTACGACAATATAGGCCACTAACCAACATTTGTGTCTCAAGGCAGGTGCAAGTTTTGTAAAAAAGGTTATACCAGTGTATTTTGCAATAAGTGTAACCTTAGATTGTGTATGTTGGAAAAGAGGAATTGTTACTACCATTACCATGTCAATGTCTAAATGACCATAACTATGTCTAAGAAAGCTGCTTTTGTGTTTTTTTTAACAATAATCTTTTTTCCTCCACATTTTTATTTTTATTTTGATTGCAAGTATAGCTTTCTATTCAATGCGCAATGTTGGTAGTATACAACATATATTCTGCCTTAAATTCTCTAGAATGTTTCGCAATGTTGTATCTCAACAACATATGTTTTCTCGAAAAGTATATAAGTTAGATTTTTTATTTTTATTTTATAGAGCCATTTAAACCATAAATAAACTCCCTAGAAAGAAAAAAGAAAGAAACTGCAATATTTTTTCACCTGCGAACTAAAGGGTTAATGACAATAAGCATTTTTTTTTTGCCATGAAGTTATTCTACAATTCTACAAAGAATGTCCACCTCCAAGCTAAAATTTTGAAAAAGGTTTCAGTATAATTAAAACCCTAACCAATGTACTCTATGATATTGTTTTCATAAAGATTCTTACACACTGGACCGAATTCGTCGAAAAATTAAATCTTGTGGCGATTTATTTTCGACCGATATTTCGATCAAGTCTGCCAGTAAGTTGTCCTATACGATCATGATCCTGGGTAAGTGTGAGATGTCAACCGTATGCTGTTGGAATTGTTGGAAACATACCCAGACAATATGAGATGAAGGAATATAGGAAATGTACGAAAATAATTGACGTTTGTTTGAATTATGACTACATTAATACAATCAATATACAAACACAAATGATTTGATAAATAATAACAGAAGATTTGAACTGATAGTAGAAAGTGCACTTAGAAAACTTAAACAAAATGTACGAACAAAAAAACATTATTTTATTAAAAACTTAAGTTGCGATTCAAATCAATTTCACTTAAATTGAAATTAATAAATCCAACATTATATAAACAGATCATAAAATCTATGTAACATTTCATTAGGTAAGACATAATAAATTAATCATTATAATAATGTTATTAAATCTTATTTCAGGAACCCAAGAGTTAGGCAGAGAAATAGTTAACACCACTATTGTACAGTCGATAAAATAGATAAGTAACAGGGGTCGTCAGATATAGTTGGCGTTTTCTTAGAATTTAGAAACTGATGAATTGGAATTGGGTACTTGACACCAAAAAGCTTATAGGTAAAAGTGGAGACAACACTGAACAAATAAGTGAAACCAACTGTGGACAGACACTCTCTTTCTGAATGCATACATAAGATAAAGATAACATATATCATAGTCTCGTTCTTATGTATGCATTCAGAAAGAGAGCGTCTGCCCACAGGTGGTTTCACTTAGGTATTTGGAGTGTTGCCTAGACTTTTATCTATAAGCTTCTTGCTTGATACCAACGATCAATTGACATACTTTTTATGAGCTGTCAAAACGCCATTTCCCCATAGATTTAGTATGACAATAGCGGCCTGTGACGTCACTTATTTACCAACTCAATTGACTAACTATTAATAAATAATAACAGAAGATTTGAACTGATAGTAGAAAGTGCACTTAGAAAACTTAAATTGATTATTACTATTAATTGATTTCAAAGCAACTTAAAATCGAATTTTACAGTTAATTGAAAATTTCCAGGCTAAAATAAAGTGTATTATAAGATAAGTTGTATTTTGGAATTATTAATTAATGATGTCAACAACCCAATTGAAATAATCAACACACATCACATACATGTAAACTTACAAACGTTACCTCTTTATAATATTAGTACAGAGGCAAATTTTTCAACTTTATCACAAAAGAATAAGGTTCATGTTCAATTGGGAAAA
The DNA here is from genome assembly GCA_947361185.1 of Charanyca ferruginea. NCBI lineage: Eukaryota > Metazoa > Arthropoda > Insecta > Lepidoptera > Noctuidae > Charanyca > Charanyca ferruginea. The sequence goes on along the minus strand of OX376057.1, from coordinate 7,530,364 downwards.
TTTAAGCTTGGTATAGCTTGATGTACTGTCATCTGTACATATAAATTAATTAAATTATATTTCTGATGGAAACAGAAAATAATTTTTAACAAAGTTTAAACATATCTGATGGCCCTAGTTAATTATCTCTTTTGTTGACTGTACATTTCATCATAAAAAAACGTGATAGTAGAGTTAACTATAAGGCCACAGCACTATGCGGTTACCACCGTTACAAAATGTATGCATGTAACTTATTTCTATCATGCAATGGATTTTTCAAATATAAAACGGTTAGTTTTGAGCATAACCAAGCCAAATAGAAAATAGTTTTACAAACATTGTAAGTAAGACCCGGCGCCCATTGGCGGCATCGGCATGGCAAGGTATTTTAGGTGACAAATAAAAATAGAACTTAAATGTATGAAACTCAGATTATCAAATAAAAGGCAGATAGACCGTGCGGAAAACTGCGAGTGAAGCCACAAAAGCAAATACAAATTCAATAACGAGTACTTATAACCTCGTGATTGTATTCGCTTTTGAATTTTTATTAGTACTTGTTTTTTTTTTAACAATTGTAGGTATTCGTTTTTGAATTTGTATTTGATTTTATGGCTTCACTCTCAGTGTTCCGCACGGTCTATCTGCCTTTTGTTTCATAATCTGAGGTTTGAAAATAGAGTAGAAATTTCAATACACGGCATGCCTAAGCATACCGCGGTATTGTTTTTGTACTTACGACGGATAACATTGAAATTTTAACTTTATTTCCATACCTTTAAGTTATATTTTTATCCACCTAAAAATACCTTGCCATGCCGATGTCGACATTGGGTGCCGGGCCTGACGGTCTCCTAGACTGCAGGCGGTAACCCCACACTACCTTAGACCGCTCCATAAAAAACCTAACGCAACGGAACTGTCCCTTCATTCCAACAACTCCACCAACATCAACAACTACAGACGGAAGAAGACAAACTGATAGGCGTGGCGCTACCTGTTGAACAGCAAGTCGGGGCGGTAGTACACGTAGATGCCGAGCAGCACCGTGGCCGTCGCGAACACGGCGCGGCGCGACAGCGGTAGGCGCCGCAGAGCTAGCGGGATGCAGCGCCGGATGCGAGCCGGGAGAGAACCGGCGCCGGCTCGGGCCGCGGCCGCACGGTTCTGAGCCGCGATCTGACGACTCTTTAGTCGTGCTTCGTCGAGGCGACGTTGTTCTTCTCTGTGGGGGGGAAAACAATGTATTTTTTTTTATGGTCAATGGTGGTATTTTACAGGGTGCGACTGCCTGGCTGTCCTCTTCTTCGTTTCCTTTTCGAATCGATGGTTTTCCTTTTAGAGACTACTTGGGCACATTTAAGTAGGTGGGTGGTAGGTGGTAGGGTGTCCTCTACAATCCAGATACAGGGTACCACAATACCCCTTGGTAAAACTGATTGTCAGAGTTTCCGGCTCCACAATCACTCAATAATTAAAGAATCATGGCAGGATTTGTACAAAAAAAATAAAGATGTTTAGAGAAGTTGAAATTCAAATTTTTATATTCTTGGGTACCTAAAGAATATCTTCAGGCACTTACAATATTTTTAAAACCTTGCAAAAAATGTTAATAGTTTAACGAAAAGCTCATTATTTCATAACGAAACGGTGACTGACAGTAACAGTGACACTGACAGTCGCCGTTTCGCAGTTCTTACTCTGAAATTGTATCGTTTTATGAGAAATAATATCACAAATAATAATTATATTTTTCCACACACTTGTCACATCACTTGTCTGCCAATTTGATGGATCCGTTAATGTAGCTTGTCACTTTCTTTTTTTTGTAAACACAAAATGAGCATCGAGATGAAACGAAAAAGTGTTATTTTCATTTCGTAATATTTTAATTATGCGGGGGTTTAAAAATATGGTAAGTATATCAATCTACTCCTGGTAATGTATTCTTCACATTGGGAAATATTTTAAAGCCTCTAAATTATTTATTTTTTTCATACAAATGAATGTATGGATATCGCCATGATTCTTTACGTCAGACTAAAATACTATGTCTCAAACATTATGCTTAGAATACGTTTTAAATTAATCAGCGTTAAGCTATGGCCGCCACATCAAAAAGAAAAAATATGTAAGTTACATACTCTATGGAATGACGTATAGAAGTCTGTCATGAAGTCGTGACCGTGGGTGCTGGGCATATGTGGGACGATTGTAGGGGTGGGACTAAAAAAATTTACAACAAAATATATAAACTTACTCTCTCCTCTCCAGCGCGGCGACTTCGGCTTCGAGATCAGTGGGGTCGTTGTCCTCGTACAGCTGTTTGGCGGTTACTAAGATGTCTTCGAACGGTAAGTCATCTGGTAACTAGAACATACAAAGAAAGCCGTTTAAATGTTGCGTGATTTGTTGCTACTGTCTGTCACTTCCACATCGAATCATTTGTTGTATTTTAATTGGGTATTGGGTATTTTCCCAAAAAAAATTATCAGTCCGTCAGTTAGACTATCGAAAAATATTGGATACGTATTTTTTGTTTTATCAAATCATTAAAAACTGACGAAGATAAAACGCATCAAAGATCATGAGTGGGGGTTTGTGACGTCACTTCGCCAGTAAAAGTGTACTGACATAGTGATGTCACACGAGTTTTCGACGCACTGTATCGTCTTCATTTCTTGTTTACGTGAAAAAAGAAATGTCCAATATTTTTTGGAAATCTATCTGACGGACTAAATAGATTTTTTTGGTAAAATACCCTATTGTGTAACATAAATTTATTTAGGTCTGTCAGCGAGTTAAAAACCGCAGTATACTTGCTGTTAAATTAAGAAAACACAGAACTAGGACGTGGCTCAAAAGACTGTCCAGTTTAAATAGAACTAGGCTAGACATGTGGGTGGGCTCTACATGCCGAATGACCTATGGGCCCATAAAATGCAAAATTAGTGCCCCGAAATTGCGAGACATGGTTGATCAAAAGATGGCAAGATGACTTGGACGGCTTCCTTAAAGATTGGCAAGCCGTAGCGCACAGTCGAGACCGATGGAAGGAATGGAGGGAGGCTTTTGCCCAGCAGTGGGACAGTACGGGCTATAAATAATAATAATAAACAAATTATACTTAATTTGTTTATTCTTGACTTGGCTCGCGAGGTTCTCGACGTGTGGGATGTAAGTCTATCAGTCATTATGCCGATAGTCGTGACGGCCAATCGAATTTTTTCAAGGAGCCTTGACCAAAATCTGAGAAGGCCCTCGCTAGGCAGCTGGATAAAGGGTAATAATAATAAATAGATGAAACTCACCCTCGACAACAAGCAATGCAACATAGCCATATCACATTCACAGTTGTACACCTCTTCCGCTCTGTACAGCACTATGGCGGCTGTGACGTACACGGGGAACAGGGGCGGCGCGCACAGGAAGTAGTCGTACAGCCGCACCACGTCGGTGTACTTGTTGAGGCTGTGGCCGAACCAGGTCAGGTACCAGGGCAGGGCGAACATTGTGCCTACTTGCGCTCTGGAATTGTATAAAAATAGCCTCATGAAACGGTGGGATCCATTTTGATCTAATCTTATGACGTGTCACCCCATATACATAGTTGTAGCAATGTTAAAAATTATAATCCTACTAGCAACCCGACCCGGCTTCGCATGGGCCTATAGCCTTCCTCGATAAATGGACTATCCAATACAAAAACAATTTTTCAATTCGAACCAGTGGATCCTGAGATTAGCGCGTTCAACCAAACCAACAAACAAACTCTTCAGCTTTATAATATAGATATAGAAGACGCAAATTAGCCTTTAAAAAAAAAACGGTTTATTTTAGCCCTGAATTCATGGCTTAGTCGCAAAATGTCTACTGGTCGTCAAATGTGTCTTTCTCATTATGTCGCTTTCACAGAATGGCTCTAACGAAAAATGTCCCATTAGCAACTTAGAATAAAATTTACCCAAGTTTAAAAAAAAAGGTTGTTTCTTATTTATACTACAACTAATACTATTGTACTAGTACTAATACTATTGTACTACTGATAAGAAATTGGAATAAAAGCTTTTTACAAAAAAGACAACCGCCTTCAAAAAGCGATAAATAACTTTAGCACAGAACACACATTGACTTTAGTTTCGAAATTCAGTGGCTTTGTTCTGTTTGTTGTTTTGTATTGCCACCGACTTCCGAAACTAAAGTCAATGTGTGTTCTGTGCTAAAGTTATTTATCACTTTTTGAAGGCGGTTGTCTTTTTTGTAAAAAGCTTTTATTTTCCGCTTTTTAGTACCTCCTTCTCATCCAAATCTATTAAGAAGAGATTGAAAGTTAACTACTACAAAGATTGATGAAACTAAAACGTCGTCTAAGTAAAATTTTTGGGTATTTGTTGATTTTTCAAAAAGTGCTGAATCAATTTCGATAAAATTTATATGGGACTACCCTTGAAGCATACCCTATCCATAAAAAAAAGAATTTTCAAAATCGGTTTACGTTTGCCGGAGAAATCGCGTAACAAATCGCGCACATACTTAATGCAAATTTAAGACTTATACGGTTTTCTCATGGATGCCATTGTCAGAACTGGACGAAAATAAAATGGGACCACACGGGAAGCACAAGAATCATCAAAATCGGATCACCCAGTCCCGAGAAATCAGGTAACAAACATAAAAAAAAAAAAAAAAAAAAAAAAAAAAAAAAAAAAAAAAAAACAGACGAATTGATAACCTCCTCCTTTTTTGAAGTCGGTTGAAAAACAACCTTTTTTTGACCTATAATAAACACATACTATTATTACTCACTCTCCACTATAGAATTGTGTCTAAAAAAAAGTATTTTCAAAAAAAAGAAAACCGTCTTCAAAAACTAAAAAGTGATAAATAACTTTAGCACAGAACACACATTACTTTACTTTCTGAAGTCGGTGGTGGTGGCTTTGTGTTTGTTGTTTTGAATTGCCACATTTTATTTTTTGCTTTTTAGTGTTGCCTTAACATCCAAATCCATTAAGAAACGGCGACACACTTAAAAGAGATTATAAGTCCTCCAAAGATTGAAGAAACTAAAACGTAGTCTAAGTAATTTTTTTGGGAATTTGTTGATTTTCTCAAAAAGGGCTATATCAATTTTGATAAAATTTATATGGGACCATTTCGGAATAAACCCCTTTCGAACAAAAAGAAAAAGAATTTTGCAAATCCGTCTGTATATGACAGAGTTATGCAGGAACATACATAAAAAAAAATATACACTCGGCGTCACAAAAATCGCACCTCTTTAAGAATTCCCTTCAAAGTCATTTTAACCCTATTAATCAATGGTATACATATGACTATAAGGTATAATTGGAAAGGCAATTTATTTAAATTTCAGAATAAATCAATGGATTTGGTTTTTTGTTTACCAGGGAATAAAAAAAAGCAAGCTAATGCAAATGATTAAAAAGTTAAATTTTATTTTATCAGCAAAAATTACAACAAAGTCCTTAAAACTAACTTAAAACCTAGTGTTACCCCCCCTAGCCCTGATGACTGCTTCCATGCGTTCTCTCATGGACCTTATTAATGTGACAACAGTCTCTTGTGGAATGTTGTCCCATTCTGCAACGACGGCATCTTGAAGGTCTTGGAGAGTGGTAGGGGCAGGATTTCGTGCCCGTACTCGCCGTTTCAGTTCATCCCAAAGGTGCTCAATAGGGTTCAGGTCTGGACTTCGCGCCGGCCAGCGCATAACAGGGATGCCAACTTCTTGCAGGTAGTCTCTTACAATTAAAGCGGTGTGACAACGGGCGTTATCGTGCATTAACGTGAACCCACTGCCAACAAAACCCGCATAAGGGACAACCTGCTCCTCTAAGATCTCTGTTATGTACCGAGCAGCAGTCAGCGACCCTTGCCCGCGAGCACTTCCAGTCCGAGAAACACACACAAGGTTCGTTTTACCGTCGATTGACATGCCGCCCCAGAACATGCACGAGCCACCCCCGTATTCCATTGTCTCTTGAATACAGGCTTGTGCGAATCGTTCCCCTTGCCTCCTATACACTCTTCGACGCCTGTCGTTGCAGAAAAGACACACCCTCGTCTCATCCGAGAAGAACACAGCCCTCCATTGGTCTATTGTCCAATCCACATGGTCACGGGCAAATTGCAACCGGTCTCTCCTATGCTGTGCAGTCAATTTGGGCCCTGTAGCAGCCCTATGAGCTGCAATTTTCTTCTCCCGCATTCTTCTTCTAATCGTGGAGACGCTTACAGAAGTTCTGCGAGCTGATCGCAGTTGTTGTTGCAGCTCAACAGCATTGGAGAACCGATTACGTAAAGACGTCGAAACAATGAAGCGATCGTCTCTTTCGGATGTGCACCGTTGTCTTCCAGATCCACGTCTTCGGATATAGCCACCAGTCTCTTGGAAACGTTGGAACACTCGTCGAACGGCAAAACGACTCAAGTTCAGTTGCCGAGCAACATCACATTGCCGCATCCCTGATTGCAGTAGTGCAATGACTTGAGCGGCTTCATCTGCAGTGGTATCCATCTTCTGGTGTATTTTTCTTGCTGTAGCTGTTCACGTGTGTTCACTTCAAAGGTTGAATAGCGAATGACCCACATTTAACCCGGGTCGCCCGTTTTATACCCTTGTAGGGAGGTGCAATTAGTGGCCGTTGTAATGCGTATTTTGACAACATTTTTTTTAACGTTACGTGCTAATGAGATCTGTTGTGTTTAGGAATTCTAACTGTTGTTAATTTAAAGGTCGTTAAACATACTTTTAATTGATACCAATATTAATTGGGTTTAATGTATTCGTTACTGGCGGGACATGTTTTAAACTTATTTTCGAAAAGGTGCGATTTTTGTGACGCCGAGTGTATATAAACATTCGAATTGATAACCTCCTTCTTTTTGAAGTCGGTTAAAAAAATAATTTGAATACTAGTAACCATCCAAAACTCACTTGTCTAAACACTCAGAGAGCTTTCTATCCGCCCTGCTGACGACCGGCAGCATGTAGTTGAGGAGGTGCTGCGTGGGCTGCATCGTGATCTGCATGAAGGGCGCGAGCGGGGCGCCCGGCCCGTACGACAGCCGGCACAGCAGCGGAAACGATGCGCGGTCTCCGCACACCAGCAGGAGGGTGATCGCTACGTCGTGGTAGCCCTGGACACGAGAGGAGTCACAGATATAGATAGACCTAGATAACGCAAGAGCAACTACTTAGCGTGCCTATTTTCGTGCCTAACATACGATAAAAAATCGTAAGTAAAAAAATTAAATAAACATTTCCTTCCATCGGTAAGTCATTTTGTGATTAAAAGTATGCGTAATTAATTTAAAAAACAATTATTTTTAATCTAATACCCTCAGTAATACCTGGTAATACCAAATTTAGGAAAAACAAAACATTCGTATTACGTTGTGACGTCCAAAAAATGGCACGCTTGGTTTTCATACAGATCGTGATACTTGTGTTATCTATACCCTGTTCACAATAAGATTAGACATTTACTCAAACCTTTTTTACAGTCCGTTCAACCGATTTTGACTTCTGTTGCGTTGGTGGCATGACAAATGGCAGCTGCAAAAAAAAGTTGTTATTGTAACCACTTTTCTTGCCTCTAATGTCATCCTTAAGATTACAGAATAGAAGTCAAAATTGGTTGAAGGGACTGTAAAAAAGGTTTGTGTAAATGTCTAATCTTATTGTGAACAGGGTATAATTAGGGAAAAGCCCGCCACACTATTTTCAACAATTGCGACTCCTGAAAGTCAGGATCAACAGTTGAGACCACAAGGAAAGCGATGAGGCAATGAAATTCGGCGAGTCCCGGAGAAACGATTCAACTGTCTTGGATCCCGCAACGAAATTAGTCAGAAAAAAGCTTTTTACAAAAAGACAACCGCCTTCAAAAACTAAAAAGTGAAAAATAACTTTAGCACAGGACACACATTGACTTTAGTTTCGAAATTCAGTGGCTTTGTTCTGTTTGTTGTTTTGCATTGCCACCGACTTCCGAAACTAAAGTCAATGTGTGTTCTGTGCTAAAGTTATTTTTAACTTTTTAGTTTTTGAAGGCAGTTGTCTTTTTGTAAAAAGCTTTTTATTTTCCGCTTTTTAGTACCTCCTTCTCATCCAAATCTATTAAGGCTGCGCCGAGCAAAATAATTCAAAACAGTCGTCACTGTTAAAGTGATATAATCAATACTTTTACCATAATTGCCATAAAAAATATGTAATGAATACCACAGTGAATGTGTTAACCGATTATCGTTGGCAAAAAATAAGAATACTGTTTAATTTAATAAACAAAAATACGTAAAGTTGTACAAAAATCTTTAAAAAAATCTCGTATTTAGTTGAGTTTTGTTAGTAAACTGTATTTTTTTTTCACAAACTTGAATTCATATTAATCTTTAACATTCATACTACAATTTGTAGTTTTTACATTTTCGAAATGTCGCTTAGTTATTCTATTATGAATTTTTGTTTTAATTGACGCGCTGTTTTGAATCATACATACATACGTTGCGTATGATTCAAAACAGCGCGAAAAATTAATAATAAAATAACTAAGCGACATTTCGAAAATGTAAAAACTACAAATTGTAGTATGAATGTTAAAGATTAATATGAATTCAAGTTTGTGAAAAAAAAAATACAGTTTACTAACAAAACTCAACTAAATACGAGATTTTTTTAAAGATTTTTGTACAACTTTACGTATTTTTGTTTATTAAATTAAACAGTATTCTTATTTTTTGCCAACGATAATCGGTTAACACATTCACTGTGGTATTCATTACATATTTTTTATGGCAATTATGGTAAAAGTATTGATTATATCACTTTAACAGTGACGACTGTTTTGAATTATTTTGCTCGGCGCAGCCTTAAGAAGAGATTGAAAGGTAACTACTACAAAGATTGATGAAACTAAAACGTCGTCTATGTAAAAATTTAGGGTATTTGTTGATTTTTCAAAAAGTGCTGAATCAATTTCGATAAAATTTATATGGGACCACCCCTGAAGCATACCCTATCCATAAAAAAAGAATTTTTAAAATCGGTTTACGTTTGCCGGAGAAATCGCGTAACAAATCGCGCATATACTTAATGCAAATTTAATACTTATACGGTTTTCTCATGGATGCCATTGTCAGAACTGGACCAAATTAAATGGGACCACACGGGAAGCTTTAGCTTTCAAATAAAAAAAGAATCATCAAAATCGGTTCACCCAGTCCAAAGAAATCAGGTAACAAACATAAAAAAAAAAATACGAATTGATAACCTCCTCCTTTTTTGAAGTCGGTTGAAAAAACAGTGAAGGAGTAAGAAAAAGCATAATTTCTACTCCAATCGTAATGCTAGTAGTTCAATGTTTTTAATATAATGTCTTGTTATGAAGAAAATGCTGTATTTTCATTTGTATATGGGCGGCTGCGCTTAGATCACTGACCGAGAAAATAATAAAAGCGTAACGTTATGGCGTGCGCATTCTGTCTGCGTTGGCGCAGGCAAGTTTAACTTTAAATATGACATCATACTTCCTACATATTTTTCTTCAGTTCATGACTAACTTCATTATATTTAGATAGAATATAAATTCATTGTAATTATATGATGGTCATGATGGCCCAGGGATTAAGAACTCTCATACATAAGGCTGTGTGTTCGGAACCGGGCCGGGCCGGGCCGGAAGTAATAATAATAATAATATAATATGTGGGGACATTTCACACACGGCTATCTGACCCCAAACTAGGAAGACCCTGTACATACACAAATTAACAAATACATTTATACATACTTAGATAGATAAACAACAACCAGACACAAGGCAAATACAAGTGCTCATCACACAAATGTTTGCCCTGGACACTGGACAGGATTCGAACCCGCAACACGCTGCGCATCAGTCAATCGCTCAACCAATGCGCCAACCGTGTCGTCAAAAGTACCAATATAACTATTTTTATTTTACATGTACTTTCATACTTTGTCTTTGACAAGCTGACACGACAGAATTTTGACGTTTGACGTCGGACGACGTACTTATTCCTATGCCACAAAGTATAAAGAGTAATATAAAAGGTACAGAAAGACCGCTCCCGCCATCTTCGAAAATAATTGCCTAACCTTGCCAGACACACTAGGGCTGCTACTGTATTGACTCTGAAGGTTTTATTTGTGACAATATGAAAGGAGATTGTTCTGCATCCATACATGTTTTGCCCCAGATCCAACAGCGAAGGAAATTTACTTTGCGTGTTCTAAATTACAAGAATAAGCCTATGAAGACAAAGTTTAACGACGAACAACTTGTAGAAAGCATTTATTTAAAAAGAAAACAAAGAAGAAGAAGAAAACAATACGTAGAAATATGCTAGTAAATGGCTGTCACTAATGCTATTTCTATTGCATTTCTATGTCATGTGACTAGTTAAGCTATGAGTTAAGCTAAGAGATTCAGTAAAACATTTAACCAGATCCTTATGTCCTAGGTACCTGTCTTATATAAGTAGTGTAACGAATGATCTGAACTCGAATTATCTGCACCCACTAATTTACAAATTCGACTTGAATATTAGTAGGTTACTAATTTTCATAATCACTACTAATATTAGTAACTACTAATGGCGTCGCGTCGGTACTCGGTAGTTCGTCGGGAATGAAATAAAATGAAGTCGTTCTATTCATGTTGTTGTTCGAATGAATGGTTGAACGAGCAGTTGAATGTTGAAAAATGTATTAAGTCTGAATTTATTCGAATAATTCGAGTGAGTAGAAAAAAATAATTGAAAAATGAAGACTGTCTTGTTACCTAGCGTATACTTTTAATGATTAATAATGCTTTTTAACTTTATAAGCACGTTTATTGGTTTACGTACTACTAACCAGCTACTAAACATTACTATTAACTAATAATTCTATTAAACCTAAATAGAATGATTTTACCATTACACACAAAGTGACAAAGTCGTACATCCAATTCGAATATCCAATTAGTTACTGTTTTTTCAATCACTCGAAACATCCGAATGATTCGTTCAGTCGAATGACTCGAATGAATTCATTCGCAGTCGCGCATCACTATTGTCAAAGATGGCCATTTTTGATTTGTGATGTCGTAAATTGGTTGAAGCTCTTTTAATTGTTCAATAGAGAACGCAGGATGTCCGTTTCAAACAGATATTCGCAATAAGTATGATAAAATATACTTATAATTATCATGTACATCAGATCTTTGTTGGTCCTGGGGCCATTTACGACGATGTCCTTTTATTGATACTGGTTGGAACGCTTTGCAATTTTTTTAAAACAAAATTTTCTTGTTCGTCCTGAAATGTCAATTACATCATTTATTCATTTTGACAACACGTGACAGTCGAGACTGAAGTCTGCTTGAAAATGCCTATAAACGTGATGTCAATGTGTGCGTGGTAAAAATAGCGGTTTGTTCTGAGTCTCTACTCGGGCGCGACGCAGCCTTACGAACTTTGTGCCTATGCCTACCCTTTTTTAATTCGTGAATTTTTAAAATGTTCTTACCCTTTAAACCTTCCACATGTATTGCAAGTCCAAAATTAGCCAAATCGGTCCAGCCGTTCACGAGTTTTAGCGAGACTAACGAACAGCAATTCATTTTTATTATATAGATAGGTAGATATCACTGACATCAACGAACATCGAAACTAAACTTGAACTAAAAATATAATTTTAAGTCTGAAATCCAATTCGCTTTGAGCAAGCGTTAAGCATGGAGCATCACTGTTCATGCCAAAGATATATTTCTACAGTTCATAGGCATGAACTCCTCTGAAAGGCCTCTTCTCATGAGAAGAAGACTCTTTTCATAAGAACAAGGCCCTTTTCATGAGAAGAGGCCTTTATCCTGCATTGGGATAACAACAGGCTAGTATTATTTATAATTCGCCGGGAAATTATACAATAACAACTTTGTTGGGTCATTTCCTTGAAGAAAGTTAGTGATTTGATAAAATTCCTAAACAGTTTCAGGGAAATGATGAAATAAACAACTGACTTGTTTATTTCATAGTTTCCCTGAAACTGTTTACCTAAACCTGACTCGCATGGCTCTATCATATTTTGATAAAATCACAAATTTTCTTCAGGGATATGACCCAACAGAGTTGTTATTATATAATCTACCGCGATTTGATCAAATCCCTAAAAACTTCACATGGCGTATTTGTACAAATATTCGCCTTAATTGGATAATACAAAATTTACTTTATACTTATTGAAATAAAGTCTGATTTGATCAAATCCCTAATTGTACCATTGATACCCTGTGATAATATTATACTTTCAGGCTAGAAGACGTGATGATCTTAGCAGGGTGAACAATAGCAGCTGGAGCAAAGGATTTAAGTTGCTTGCTATTGGAGTGGCCTGAAGGGTTATGTCTAACGGTGGACTGCTATAGGCAAATGATGTTCATGGAATTATGATAAAATTATCAAACTCTGGCTTAAATATAAGTTTTATAGACCAATATGGATTTGATATGGGAATAAAAAATCATTTTTTTGAATTCCATAAAAAACTTTACCTTCTTTGGGTCGTATATTCAAGGTTATCTATTTTGAACTGTATTTATTTGTTTTTTAGTACAATATCAATTATTAATCCAATCAAAACTGCTCGAGCAGAGCGATATCTGGGTATATTAAATTGACATACTTTTTAAGAGCTGTCAAAATGCGATTCCCCCATTGATTATGTATGGTAATTTATACTTATGACATCACTTGTAGGTTCTCATTTGACAACTCAATTGACTAACTATTTATTTATTTTTTATTTGTTTATTGATGATTTTATAGCAAATAAAAATCTAATTCTACAATAAATTGAAAATCATCGGATTTTCAGGGCTATTATCAAGTGTGTTTTTAGAGGAGTTTTGTTAATGGTGTCATCTACCCAAATAAAGAATATTATTTGGTCTAGAGTCTAGACCCAAAAATCTTGAAAATTCATATATTTTGCATTCCAGTCAACATTACCTACTAATAAGGCTAGAACTTGAATCTCGATAACATGTAACAAGCCAGTTGATACTAGACCGTAACCAGGCGAGCGTAAATATTAACTATTGTGTAACTGATAAGGATAACAAGTTCATACTATCAGGGTCAGCTCTGTTATTAGCTTTCTTCCGCACTGCCTGACACAAATTTTGTTTTGGCTTGTAGGCACTGAACGATTTTCGATCGCCAATGGCCAAGAATGGCGATTACGGCCGAATTCCCCCTTGGGGGAGACCAATGCCCAGCAGTGGGCGTCTAAGGGTCTATTCAGACGTACAGTACAATTCAAACTTTATGGCGGCTCAGAACACTAGTCAAAAAAATATACATAAAAGACGTTTTCGTTTCTTCCATCTTTGGAGGACTTTTAATCTCTGTTTTAACTGTGTTGCCGTTTCTTAATGAATTTGGGTGATAAGGAGGCACTAAAAAGTGGAACATAAAAACATTTTACAAAAAAGGGAATCGCCTTCAAAAGTAAAAAAAAGTGATCAATAACTTTAGCACAGAACACACATGACTTTAGTTTCGGAACTTCGGAAGTCGGTGGCAATACAAAACGACAAACAGAACAAAGCCACAGACTTCCGAAACTAAAGTCATGTATGTTTTAGCTAAAGTTATTTATCAGTTTTTGGAGGCGGTTCCCTTTTTTGTAAAAAGTTTTTTTGACATGGTGGTCAAAAGATTAAAGTTAGGTGAAGGCACGGGTGCAATATAGATCAAACTATACGTAAAAACCTTTCTCTTGAATCACTTTATCTGTTGCTGAAAACTGCATTAAAATCCGTTAAAGGCGTAGTTTAAAAGATCTAAGCGTGCAGACGGCAGGGGCAATTTTGTTTTATACTAAGTATGTAAAGATGTAAAGAAATGATGCGTAGGAGGGTAGGGTATACAAAAGGGGCATGCGGGGAGTCGGGGACCTACATACTGCTACGAAGTTATCATTTACACGGAAAATGATATTGATATTCACGATGTATCTATCTATTTCAGGTTCGATATCAGCATGTGTTTTTACAACCGCGTTATAAGTACGGTCGAACAAGCTAAATGGTTTACAGGCAAAAATATTCATCTTTCTACTACACTAACTTTTTTTTTCTTTAGTACGTAGGTACCAGGGTTACCTACGTGATCAAGATAAGAAAATGGAATAAAATAACAAATTGTAAGTGTAGTAGTAACATGAATATTTTTGCCTGTAAACCAATTAGCTTGTTCGACTGTACAACTAGTTAAACCAATATGAGACATATTAGTCCATCAATAAGGTTGAATTTCAATATTATTGTTGTAATATACGTAGTTACATTTTCACTACGGCCCAAATTTTAAATGCGGGTGTAAGCCCGCTTTGAAAGTTAATTTATAACTAATAAATTATTATTAGAATTACTTCGATATGCATAGTAGAAATAAACTATTGAAAACTAATTTAGTAATGGTTTATAGTGATAATAAAAATACCAACGGGATACAAATTCTTTTAGCTAATTGAATTAATGAAATATATATTCAGGTCACATCAAGGCGCCAACACCATCATGGTGTCTATTTCTATTATGTGACGGATACGAAGCGAAAATATAATATTAGGAAGCCCGAAAAGCTTGTTGCCAGTCTTCTTAAGGATTTTTTTTTATTAAGGACGCGGTACCCGAAAGTACCCGAAAAATAGTAGGTAATATAATCTGTAGAAAAATGTAACAGCGTCCTTAAAACACGAAAATATTCTTAAAAACAGAACAAATTAGCGAAGTGCCAATCATTGGGAGGGGGGGGGGGGGGGTGGCAACGTTCAGCCGCTGGTTCAACAACAGGCAGTCGCTCCATGTAAAACACTGGTATTCAGCTGCATCCAGTTAGACTGGAAGCCGACCCCAACATAGTTGGGAAAAGGCTAGGCAGATTATTACAGTTGCCGTAGCGGTCGAGCGATGACCATCATCATGACACTCACACACACTCACTCACACGACACACACACACATGACACACAAACATGACACACACACACACACACACACACACACACACACACACACACACACACACACACACACACACACACACATGTGACATGACACGGATGCGGCGTATGACATGTGATGTGTGTGTGTGTGGACATTTGACACATGGCCATCGGACCCCTAACTAGGGAGACCCTGTACTATATGGGTGTAGTATGAGTAGTAATTCTGTAAATGTGAGCACTATGGAGCAATTTATTTATTAAGTAAATTACATATATTTTTGTGTTTCGACATATAATTTACACAATTGACAATATGAGTATGGCGGTTGACAGCAATGTTATGATCACTCAAATGTCTCGCTGATGGTGGCGTGTGGGATAGATCATTCAGTTCCCTTCAAAAACGTTGAGTTAAATGGTGCTGATCCGCGCATCATGTTCGTGAACGGGCGCTGTCAGTTGAGATTGGTCATCTCTTAACTGCCACGGCTTTTATCTTTAATTTTTTTTCTATTAAAGTATTCACTTTACAATGTATTTCTACACCGAACTCGATGACCGCAGTATGTTGTGGCTAAGTTAAGCAGGTCAGGTTTAATTTGGTTAAATTATGATATACAACATACGTAAATAGATATTTGGAATGTGACCAAACTTGAATCTATACTAATATAATAAAGCTGAAGAGTTTGTTTGTTTGAACGCGATAATCTTCGTAACTGCTGGTCCGATTTTGATTGGTTTATTTATTGCTGATAACTAAACATTAGTCTTAGTGACAGTAGAATTTGCGGTTTCCGTTTAAATCTAAAAAGAATAATGACATTGATTATAGGTTAAATTGTGTTTTAGGTAAAATGAGTTTGTATTTTGTGGGTAGGTATTTCGTAATACGCAAGTTCTAAAGAAAAACAATTTAGTATAGAAAGGTTCAATATTCATTACAATTATTTTCATTAATTTACTTTTTTTGTACAGAGAAAGTGTTACTTTTTCACTTTAGGTGACAGGCGTGCGCGCGCGTGAATTTCGTACGGCTGTTGTGTTATTGTGATAAAAGTGAACCAGTACAAAAAACATTTTTTCTTTAGGAAAGTTGTTTGTTATCATGAACACAATCACGTGTTTAAGTATCGTACACTAATTACCAGTCGCCCTATATAGACTTCTGTCACGAAAATTTTTTACGGCCGCTTGGATGGGTGTAGACAATATATCGCGTGGCGGCAGCGGTGAAGTTTCTGTTTTCTTAGCAGGAGCTAAGGAGTGGAATTCCCTGCCTGAGTCTGTGTTTCCTGATAGCTACAACCCGGGAGTCTTTGAGTCAAGAGTGAATAGGTTACTTCTAGGCAAGTGTGCTCCATCTTAGACCGCATCATCGATTCCCATCAGGTGAGATAGTGGTCTAACGCATGCCTATCAATAGATATAAAAAAGGTTGTATTTAATTATTAGATTATTTTATTATTAGTCATCAGGGTTGGTCAGCTCTTACTGATGCAAAGTTTTAGTCAGCGAATAATCTTTCACTTTTTATTATACAGGGTGAAATTGAATTCATGAGCAAATTTTTAAGGAGTGACTCAGACCACGAACCTTTCATTATGGAGCCAACTCAAACAGTGCGAAAAAAAAACCAGCTGTTCCATACAGAAGTCCGTAAAAGCTTTACGGCCGCGTGGATGGGGGTAGACAATATATCGCGTGGCGGCAGCGGTGAAGTTTCACTTCTACTATGTGTCCCAGCACACAATTCGATTTTTATTTACGCGCTGTTTGCTATATGTATATATATTTTTAATTTATATTATGTATTGATATTGAGGATTAGGACACATAGTACCTACAGTTTAGTTCTATGCTATTCCAGATTCCTTTTGTTTTTTTTGAAGATGCATTTTTTTTTTATTTCCATATTTGCTCATTCCACTTACATTTCTATTTTATGATCGTGTTGTTGCCAGTACTATAACATATAGTACACATAAGGCGCCTCACAGTCTATAGACCTAAAATATACAAAGTATATTTATTCAAAGTGGCTACTTCCTGCTGATTGAGAACCCTCTAGTAATTTAGACCAATAGGAGGTATAAATAGGCCTTTAATTTTACTAAACTGTCTCTTATAGTTTAAGCATGAAGATATAGACATATAAATGGAGCCAACACTTAGAACAAAATCTTGAAACCAACTGTGGGCTGATGCTCTCTTTCTGAATGCATACATAAGAACGAGACAGTGATATGTGTTTTCTTTATCTTATGTATGCATTCAGAAAGAGAGCGTCTGCCCACAGTTGGCTTCACTTAGGTATTTAGAGTGTTGCCTCTACTTTTATCTATAAGCTTCTTGAGTTTAAGCTAGCTACTGCCCGTGACATCATTTCCAGTGTTTATATTTTTTTTTATTTCTTTTTTGTGCCAGAACCTACACGGGCACACGCAAAACTACTTACCTACCTGTTTTATCGACGCCGACAACGGGCACATGTATAGTTATATGTAGTTGATAACGTTTTCCGACATGTATTATTTTTGTTTTATTTTTATATTGTTCAATTTTGTGTATTTTCAACCGACTTCAAAAAAAGGAGGAGGTTATCAATTCGTCTGTATTTTTTTTTTTGTTTTTATGTTTGTTACCTGGTTTCTTTGGACTGGGTGAACCGATTTTGATGATTCTTTTTTTATTTGAAAGCTAGTGCTTCCCGTGTGGTCCCATTTTAATTTGGTCCAGTTCTGACAATGGCATCCATGAGCAAACCGTATAAGTCTTAGATTTGCATTAAGTATGTGTGCGATTTGTTACGCGATTTCTCCGGCAAACGTAAACCGATTTTGAAAATTCTTTTTTTTATGGATAGGGTATGCTTCAGGGGTGGTCCCATATAAATTTGATCGAAATTGATTCAGCACTTTTTGAAAAATCAACAAATACCCAAAAATTTTACATAGGCGACGTTTTAGTTTCATCAATCTTTGTAGTAGTTAACTTTCAATCTCTTCTTAATAGATTTGGATGAGAAGGAGGTACTAAAAAGCGGAAAATAAAAAGTTTTTTACAAAAAAGACAACCGCCTTCAAAAACTAAAAAGTGAAAAATAACTTTAGCACAGAACACACATTGACTTTAGTTTCGGAAGTCGGTGGCAATACAAAACAACAAACAGAACAAAGCCACTGAATTTCGAAACTAAAGTCAATGTGTGTTCTGTGCTAAAGTTATTTTTCACTTTTTAGTTTTTGAAGGCGGTTGTCTTTTTTGTAAAAAACTTTTTTTGCTATGAGCCTCAGTTGCCTGACCATAAAATGTTTATTGTTTGTTTGTTATTGTTTATCAAGGCGGCACCACACTTCGTTATGCGTTATTTGCTATGCGGCTACACTGTATTCGCCAAATATTTGTTATGTGAGCATACAACAAACACGCCATCCACACTTCGTGCCGGTGTGCCAAACATATATGGTGTGTTTGGCTTTTGAAAAAACAAAATGGACGTGTTGACTGTTACTGCGCTTATTCGTGTCCTTTGAAGTGTGTCAAAAAACCGACAGGTGGACGGATAGGCGTATTTGCTATTCGCGCTTATGCGTTATGCGGGCGAATAAAGCAAATATAGAGGAATAAACCCTCCACACTTCGTCGTATGCGGGCGAATAAGGCGCATAACGCATAGCGCATAGCGAAGTGTGGTGCCGCCATCAAAATCAAATCAATGGTTTAGTTATGAAGAGAAGATAAACATTAAAACTCATTTTTATTTCAAGTTTAATTGAGTAGATAGTAGTAGTGACCATACCTAAAGACCTGAATTCTTTAATAAAAACCTAGTTCACATGATAACAAAAGAAAACCTAATAATATAAAGTGACTAGACTTTTAATTTAAATTAATTTTGCAATTGCTGTATACCTTTTCCTTAATTGAATGCTTTTGCAAACTTAAATTATATTTTTTATAATTCAGCACCATCATCATCAGCCGGACGACGTTTAGTGTTGACCAAAGACCTTCCCTATAAAGAGGGATAAAGAGGGGGGGGGGGGGGGGTTGCCATAATCCCCACGCTTGGCAGGGGTCTTGGGGATCGCAGTGAAGTTTTTGAGTACACGGAAAACGTTGCCGACTTCCAGACTTTCCCTTCTACAACACCCTCGGTATCAAAAGGGTGGGTGCTATTCTAGCCCGTGGGGTGGGTTGTAATTTTAGTAAATATTATTAATATTTAGTAAATATTATTAATATTTACTACATATTATACACATATTATGTCCATGTTACACAAATCAAATATTTGTTTTGTTAATTTAAATAATAATCACTTACCTGGTAGTACTTCAAATGTGGATACTTCATGATAACCCGCAGTATGAGTACTGTGAGCTGGTCCTGTAACGCCACACGCTGTTCATACGGAATGCCTGGAGGGAACCGCTTCAGTGAACGGTTGACATCTAACACCACCTGATAATAAAAAAATTGTCAAAGTAATTAACACTGCTAAGTCATAAGTACCAACATTGTATACTTAAAGAGTAAAGTCCCGATGTAGGTAAATTTTGTTCTTGGTGGGACGGCCAGGACGTTACTGGAGTTTGCAATTAATGCTTTGACTTTCACTTTGAACATGTTGCATGTAACATTTCAGCACAGAGTCAAGTACATATCCTGATAATTATTATCAGAAAAATGTTTTTTTTACCTGATTGTATTCTATGTGCGTGGACAGTTCATCTAACGATGGAGGTTCTGTCAACTCTTCCTGCGTCACACCAACAAGCAACGGCCAGATTTTTCTTCTGTAGTCATCTGTCACAATGAAAAGATGATTTTTAACAATATTCAGTAAAAGAAAGCAAACTTTGGCCACTTCATTTGTTGTGTCCTAATTACAAATACAGTAAATAAAGATTAGGTTTGATTTTATAGTTTGATGATTAAATGAATAACATTATTTCCTTCAAAAGAAGCATGAATGTGATGTTATTTATACTAAACTATACAAATATAATAAAGAGGTAAAGTTTTAAGTTTGGATGTAGCGGGAACATAGTATACAATTTAAAAAATTCTTTCACCAATACAAATTATGAATGTATGATGGCCGTCAATTCGGACTGTCCCATCCAGAGGCACTGGGTAAAAATAGCAATAGGATTATGCTAAATTTAATTAAGTACTAACAACAATATCATAGCATATAAACAGAATCTGTTACTAACCAAGTTATGTTAGGTCTGAAATAAAGATATGTTTTATAGCAAGCTATAGGTTTTATTTTAGCATTAAATAATGAGGGATTTATAAAATAGACCAAGATGCAGGCAAAAGAATACAATATTGTTCTAAATCAATCAAAAAATGTAAATAAATCAATCAAATCTATGAATGCACTTGAGAACAAGAATCCAGAATTATGGTTAATCCTTGATAGTTCATAAATTGTGGCTGATTCTTTTGACTATTTATAGGCATGCGTTTGACCACCATCTCACTTGATAGAAAGCTATGATGCGGTCTAAGAAGGAGCACACTTGCCAAGAAGGCAAGGAAGGTTGTAGCTATTAAGAAACACAGACTCAGGCAGGGAATTCCACTTCTCAGCATGCTCAGTATGCTCAATGAATGTGTTTGTTGGATAACCTTTATCTAAGGAAATATGATATGGCAACTTCAGTAAAGAATAGCATGTAAAATTGTCATATCGCAGTTATCTGACCATCGAAGAATCAGCCCTTAAGTAATAAGCAATAGCAATTTTTAGTCTACCAAACAAATACTAACTAAACTGACACTGATATCTGATGATCAAAAATACCCAACCATCTAGGGGGCCCAAACAGTAATAGTGCTTACAAAATGTAACATCCACCAGTTCTACAGTTATCTCTCGTTATAAATAGAGCAGTGCATGACGACAGAGAGAGGCATTGTTCACAACTTTAAGACGTAAACAAATAGTACAATTACACTTACCACTGATCAACCCAGCTTTGCCTTTTGCAAAATTCTGCCATTGTTCCAAATTCACACAGTCAGGATTTTCCAAACATTTCTCAATATCTTTCTTCTTTTCCTCCACTTCAGCATCTTCGTAGACAGGTTCTAAACAAAATCATCAATGTCATTACCAGAGTGCACTTGAGACTTTCACTCACATTTTCTATAATAGCATCCAAGAAACTTACACAAAAATAGGACTGATATCACAGAGTAATATATTAAGAATATATACAAATAGGAAGTAATCAAATTGTCTTAATAACTGTTTACAATACCTTCATCGAATTTTAGCTCGGAAGGCGTAGAGATGTCATCAATATTTTTAGCGTTATTCAAGTCGAAAGATTGTTTTTTCGTCGTCGGCGAACAGTCGCCATTAGTATTACACTTATCACCAATATCGGCGTCGGTATTATTAGATTCCATGGTAGAAAGTTAAAAATTAATCGAGCGAAAACATTACACCATCCTTCGCCATAGGGCGATGTGATGACATATTGACATTTGCGAAAAATGTCATGTTCAAAAACTCGTTTTGCTAGGAATTCTGAATGTATTTTGGGTTTTATTTAATAATTTATAATTTACAGTATTTAGGATTTAAACTGAAATTACATAAAATTACTTGTGAAACTTATCATAGTGTCACATTTTATCACTAAATGAAATTACAATCCCATATTAAAATTGAAGTTTATGAACGCGTTTATAACAATGTTATGTCAAATTTACGCTTCTTTTTTCGCAAACACTTCAGAACTCAATAATAAATATTTTACTATTTTTATTTATATTTCATTTTTATAATTACGGGGCGATGCTCCATTTCATAATATGTACCGATTTTTTTCAACCTAATGTAATAAAAACTAAGAAATTTCCTCAATAAAAAGCAAAAGTCAATTGAATGCATGATGTCTAAATAAAAAAAATAATACGTTATTGTCAAGATACGTATACCATCCGGATTTAAATAATAACATAGAAAAAATCTGTAAAATAATAAATGGCCAAAAATATTTTTTAACAATGGATCTTAACGTCCATTCTCCAAATGAGAATATTAGAAAAATTGAAGACGTTATTGATATACAAAAAGCAAATGGAAATTTGAATGTTCGGCAAGTTATCTTCAAACTTCCATCAGAGTCGAGATGCACGGTTGCAGCTAATGTTGCTAAGAGCTTAGAATCTGGCCTAACTAAAGTAGACAGTAACAATAAGAAGAAGTTCAAGAAATTACGATCAAAACGCCATAAGAGCCCTGTACCAGACGTTATATCGTGGCCGAGCGATTCGGACATTACCGTGCTCAGAATGAAATTATATTTAAGCAGTGATTTAAAAGAGAAAGTGGATGATCTAGTTCCTGGGGATGGCCTTCACCAAACCGATAGCTCATCCATGACCAATTTAGCGACATTGATTCGCCAATCTCAACCACCTTCGAAACACAGCTTAAATATTGAAGAGTATCTGTTGCCGCTGACGTCTTGGGGTCGGGAGCAAGAGGAACAAGACCAGGATCCTGAAAAGGAAAAAGAAATTGATGAAATGGGACAACCTAATGGTGTTGCTGCAAAATACAAACACGAATTGTATGCTTTCAAACCAAGGTGCAGTTACGAGAACAATGAGATCTTGAGTTCCAAAGACAGCCAGTCATGCTACTCGAAGACGACAAAGAAGTCCAAAATGGCGAGATTCTTGCGTCTGTACTTCTGTCCCTGTTGCACCTGTCTGTACAGACTAGAGAAAATGCGGGACGACCCTTCTATTTATTTTTCGAACCGCTCAGAAACTTAATGCGTGTCCACAAACAAATTTGTAATAATGATATGTTATTTTTGCATTGCAGATAAGGAATTCCTTGGCAAAGTCAGCAAATTGTTTGTTTGATTCGATTCACAAATTCCTTCATTATACATCGTGATTATTCTGTACAACAGTGGCGGTAGCTACCTAGGTACATTATTGAAGTGACCCAGGAACATCACCTACCTACTATCTTGTCGGGATATTTAAAAGCACTATAGATTAAAATAATAGTGTAAAAAACAAGTGTCCTGTAAAAATAACAGCGTGGGATTTTAAGTCGAGCAAAAGATAATTAAAAAACATATATTGCTCATGACAATATTTCAGGCGTAGTGAAGTCACTAATAAATTGACCGCGCGTTACATATTTAAGTCACAATCTAAGTACAGGGTAATTTAAAAAATACCCAAAACCAAAGACTTAGAAGATTCTGAAGTCTTGGTACTTAATGTGAACTTCTAGTTTTGGTTTCTGGGATAAAGAAACCCAAAACGGAAAGTTTAAGCTTTCGCACGGCTGTTTTTGACTTTTCGAATCCTACGTATCTTAATAATGAAATAGGTAGGTACTTATCATAACTTCGTGGGGCCATGGTTAGACTCAAAACTAGACAGTCAAACCAGACCTCATAAATAGAAGGAAATAAACCGAAAACCGATCGTTTCGCAGTTTACTAGATAAACACTTAAGTACACCAATAAGTCGTGAAGTCAACTCACGGAAAATACATTGCATGTGAACATCCAGTGGGTTTCATTTTTATTTTTGCGGCAATTATTAAATTGAATTGCTTAGCTTCCTTATTTGATGAAATGTAAGGAATTTCTATTAGATTTCATTCGAAATAAACTATAATAAGCTAAGCTTATCAAAAAAATATGGCGTCATTTCCAATGCTATTCTGTACACCCTTGAGCTGGTGGAGTTTTTTTTTAACAAAATGAACCGGCTGTACCCTGGTTCAAATAATCACTAACTAAAGCCAAAACATTTAAAAGACCTTTATCAACAAACAACTGTTTGTGGGGCGATATGATATACTATTATCCTACTACTTGCCCCGCCGCCCGCCTTGATCGAGAGCACGTAAAGGCGTAGGTCCTGCGTCTGATCTCTCTCCGATCGTCCCATCGGCCTGTGAGAGTTATGAAAGAGGGAGAACACCTGTGTTTGCGCACACACTTGTGTACTATAACATCTCCTGCTTTCTTAGCTAGTCTCCATTCGCTCGGGAGAATATTATCCTACTACAATCACTTAGAAATGGCTGATCGACCTTCCTATGTACTTGACTTGATTAACTTTGTTGTTTTTCTTGTCAAATCGATGGTTATTGTTAATCCTTTTGGTTTTTAGTACTTGGGCCCAATTGGTGACCATATACATATTTATCGTGGCATTATCTAAAGTCTAAAAGTGCAGGTGTAAAGACGCTTTGGATTGGACACTGTCTGTTGGAAATAGTTCCTTGGTTTAACAGACAATTTGAATATACTTTGGTTAATTTGGTCTACTTCAGCGTTACTGTTAGACTTAACTTACATTAATGACCTGCATTATCGTAACTGGTGCGAGCGGAGGCTGGATTTATAGTGACTAACACTCAGACGGGACACGGT
The DNA here is from genome assembly GCA_947361185.1 of Charanyca ferruginea. Lineage (NCBI taxonomy): Eukaryota > Metazoa > Arthropoda > Insecta > Lepidoptera > Noctuidae > Charanyca > Charanyca ferruginea. The sequence continues at coordinate 7,505,895 of OX376057.1, read as the reverse complement.
CGCACCATCAGGGGTGTAACCATCGCCGTATCAGCCGTATCATTGATACGGGGCCCCCGGGATATAGGGGCCCAACGTGTATAATAAAATTTTGTTTACACACGTTCATACAATGTTACCCACGATCTTACTCGAACTTAGGCCGTACCTACGCTACGAGCACAGTATAAATATATACTTATTAGGTATACTTATTTCTCTATAAGCTACTCATTAATTTATCATTATCAAGCTAGCTTGATTTGCGCTTCGCCGTAGTCGGGTAGAAGGGACCTCCAACAAACTTTGACGCAAAACAGGACCCTTCTAAGGACCATGTTTGAGAAAGCGTAGTGTGAGACGCTCTGTGGCACGGTGAACCAACGATTTGAAGAAGGTGGCTATAGCAGCGGATGTATACGGTCTGCCCAAGACCGGGTTTGTTGGCGATCTCTGGGGGATACCCACGTTTAGCAGTAGATGGCAATAATCTGATAAGATATGATGAAGGCGAGCTACGCCACTGAGTAGCATGTAGGTACTGCTTCGTATAAGATGTTCGTGAGGTTTTGGATCGATGCTTCGTCCGAATCTCGTACGTAGCACAGTCACGGTCTAGCATCTATAAGTTGATCCACCTAAGGAGGTAGATAGAAGGGTATAGGTAGGTACAGGCCCCGCATAACGAAATAAACCGTTTCTCTATCTATGTAAGTAATAGGTACTATTATTAGAATTCTGAAGTTTGTTTTTTCGTTTATGCGCTAATCTCTGGATCTACTGCTCCGGTTCTGAAAACTATTTCGCTATTAGGAAGCTATAAGTTATTCCTGAGTGGTAAAGGCTATTTTTATATATAGAACATTTTCGTGGACGAAGTCGCGAGCAAAACTTAGTGTATACGTACGTAGTAGGTAGGTAAAGGTAAAGGCCCCGCATACTGACATAAATCGTTTATCTATATCACTATATAAATGCACAAACAAAGCCCTCATTATCACGTCAGAATGAATGCATAATGACTACGGTATGATTGCAGCCCGTCTTGTGTCTACCCACGCAAAAATAGAACAATGATTGAACTTTTTATTCATTTCTTTGGGCAAGGTCCTTCTCCATTCTAAAATGGTCATGATCAGTTACTCGCACTTCAAATAGATTGATGCTGGGCTGATTACGAAAGTTGAATGAAGTGTAGGCCTTTGCCCAGCATTGGGACGATACAGTTTGATTTATTAAAGTAAGTATTTACTTTGTAGATGTCTACATTACATTTATCTACCCGTTATCTCATGGTTAAAACTAGAAATCAGAACTCATCGGCTACAAACAGTGAGTGCATCTATCTGGAAATGGTTATTTGTTATACAAGAGTGCAAAGTTGCTTTTTAACCGCGTGTTCAATTTTGATGACCGAGCAAGCGAAGGATTCTAAAATTGAATCACGAGCGCAGCGAGTGATTCAAAATTAGAATCCTGAGCGTTAGCGAGGGAATCAAAAGAGCACGAGGTGAAAAATCTTTGCACTCGAGTGCAACACGTAACTTTTCATTCCACCTCAGCGAGGAAATGACTAAATGCAAAAAAAAAACGTTTACAAAGTCTGAGTTTTTAACAAATTAAAAAAAAGTTGTATGATATATTCGGCACCATAGAGGTAGCAGTAAATAGGTTTAATGTTTTTTTTTAATTCACAAACTTAGTGCACACGATGTTCTAAATTCAATTTACTTTATCCTCTAGAGAATAAAAACGGCTTTTCCACTCAGATATTGAAGATTAAAAATACTCTTTCCGAGATGGTGGGATGAAAATGTATTTATTAGGTCATATAGGTTGGGGTTGATAGATAGTACTTAGCCTCCATGCTTTGCAATAGTCCATATAGAGGTAGTTTAGAGGCTATTTAGACTACCACGCTAAACTCTAGGCAATAGGTCTAGGTTGATATATAATATTTAACGCGTTATAATACCTGTGACTACGATGTATCCATACTAATATTATAAACGCGAAAGTAAACTATCTGTCTGTTACATTTTCATAAAACAATGTTTTAAAACAATGTTTACGTAAAACAATGAACCGATTTTAATGTAATTTGGTATGAAGGTAGCTGGAACCCTGAGGAAGGACATAGGTTATATTTTTTAATCCGCAGCTTCGTATACTTAGTATTCGCGATAACCGCCATCCACACGGACGAAGTAGCAGGCAAAAGCTATAGCTGACGAAGTATGTATGTGGGTAGGTGTAGATACCTATACAGTAGTAGGACCCAGCAGTACCAAGCCACCTACATAAAATTGTCGTCCACTATTAAACATAACGACATGGGTAATGATTTGATGATGTAACACAATTAAATTAGAGTTGGCTCCCTGAGAAACGAGATTGTCATGATAATGTGGAAAAGCGTGAAGTCTTAAACACATTTTAGAAAATTCGACAATGTTTAAAATGCTTTTCTTGATTCGGTTCTTCAGTCAGAATAAAGCTGAATAAAGCTCCGTGCCTCGGAAAGCATGTAAAGACTAGATCTAGATCTTTGACAGCCGTCATCAGTAGTCAGAAGCCAGAAAGTCTAACAACCAGTCTTACCAAGGGGTATCATGTTACTTAGTAACTGAGTTGTGGAGGTCGGACAAGCAGTCGGTCCATATAAAACATTGGTATTCAGCTGCATCCGGTTAGACTGGATGCCGATCCCAATATAATTGGGAGCAGACATATGATGAAGCCAGATACCAGAAAATCGCCGAGGCAATGAAGCTCGACAGTCCTGAAGAAACGTTAGGTAACTTTCTTGGATCCCACAACGAAATTGAGCAGAAAAAAACAACGGAGGAGCCAGCGGCAGTGGCTGAGACTATCCAGGCATCGTAAAACCAGCTTCGCGTAGGTACTTCAAGCCTATGGCGAATTAGCGGTACCTTCAGTCGCGCCTGCGTGCTGTGGCCAATAAGAAGTCGGAGGGATTATACAAGAGGGAAACCGCAAATCAAATGTATTCAGAAGGAAACGTAGAGCTAGCTGCAGACATTTGCTCCAACATAAAAGTAAGCATAACGATTCTATATTTAATTTACTTTCTTCTAGAATAATTCAGTGTTCCTAAGAAATATTTAGTACAACCTTTACATGAGCTAGTCCCGCTCGGGTAAAGGGCTAAAGGCCTCCCCTAAGTCTTTGTAGAAACTTTTTCCCATGCCACCTCGGACCAACCCCATAATACACGTCCAGGACGTCTCGCCGCCACTTTCTGGGCCGTCTTCTATAATATTTTTTATTTACCCCCTTGTGACAGGTTATGAATAAATGGACTGACTTAACCCTGCAACTTGCCAAACTTTTATTCATAATAGCACTCGTGCCGCGAATAGCACTCGTGTGTGTTGAAGAAGGCGAGAGGTAGATGTTGACCAGAGAACAGGGGCAGCATCCTTATCAGTACGATGTATGTTGGCGATTACGGCTGGACCCTCTCTTAGAGGAGACCTATGCCTATGACATGATGATGATGATGATGATGACTTAGACCTAATCCGGGACCCTACTCTAGCTAGGGATTCCGTCGTCAATGTCTCGGGAGAGATGGCTTAACTCATGACGTACGATGCGATCATTTGATACTTCAAACAATGTCGTCAAACACCTATACTAAGTAGTAGTGCAGCATTCAAAAACGTCAATATCGTGATGTTTAAACCCCGTGCCATCAAAACCTATCAAAAGATGGCACACACCGTTGCTCCGCGGGGTGTCCGGGTTCCCACCCATTTCATCCCGAGGGTGTCGTTGAAGGCGACTGAGGGAATTCGGGCAGCAGCGGTTTCCATGTACTCAACAACTTTACTGCGATCCCCATGACGCCTGCATGAGAATTAGGGTAAACCCCCCTCTTAAAATGGAGGCTACAGAACAGATTCTGTGGTGGAGGCCTTTTTTCAACAGTGGACGACTTTCATCTGATGATGATGATGATGATGACACAGCGTCGCTGATGTAGAGACTCTGACTGGTTTTGAGTAATACAACCTTAATATTTGTATTGGTTATGATTAAACTCTTTTAGAATTAGAAGGTCTTGAACTCCGAGGTGCAGTTTGTAAGGTCGAATTGAATCTTTTTAGTATTAAACAAAGTCGCACCCACCGTCTGTATGATGTTTTAAACTACGCAACAGATATGAATTTTATCAATAGATAGAGTATACTACATAGATAGTTTAAATACTACATTGCACCCGTGCGAACCTAGGGCGGGTCGCTCTAGTATACTGTTACGGTTTCACGATGAAACGGCTGGACCGATTTTGATGAAATTTGGTTTGAAAATAGCTTGAACCCTGGGGAAGGATAAGCTACTTTTTTAATTCGAGACTTAATGAGCATAACATATTTTAATTAATCCACAAAGAAGCACCTAATACAATTATTAGATAATTATACTTGTCCCGGTTTTTATAGTACACAGGGCATTTAATCTAGACTTTGCTATGCCCCACTGCTGGGCAAAAACCTCCCACCAGGGTTTGTAGATATAAATATAAATGACCGACTCCAATAAGTGCCGTGCATCGATATATTATGTATATGTATCTATGGTGCCGTGATAGAAAATTGTCTAATTTTAAATACTTATTGACGAATTTTGTTTCCTTATTTATTTAGTTGTATAAAAAGTTTCATAGAATTGGTAGGTGTCTATTTGTTTAGTAGAATTAGATTGAGAGGAGAGAGCCGGTAGGTCGGTACAAGTCAGTTTCTTCATAGAGTTACTGCAAGAAATTATTGCTTCTGTTGCCTACTTGTTTTTTTTTCTTCTTCTGAGAAACGCATTGTCATAACGTATAGGTACTCAACTAGATCTTAGATCAGTTACCGCTTTTTTAGAAGAGGTAGAAATTAGAAATGTATTGTTCTATCTTGAAAATCATGTGGTGTGGTGTACAGTACGGTCAACGTAACTTGGCGCGTCTGAAGTTAGCCGGTTAGCTGCGCAGTAGACAATTTCGTTCCTAAAAGTTCCATTGCGCAGCCAAACAGCTAACTTCAGACGCGCCAAGTTACGTTGGCCGTATTGTACCTTATAACATAGGTACTAGCTTTTGCTCGCGACTTCGTCCGCGTGAATAATAATATTATTAGTAAATAAACGTTTATTTTTATTTGTACACAGAAGAGGAAAAACATACATAAGTACACAAGGATTTAAAAAAGATTGTACAGTAGGGTCACATTCAAGGATAACTAATTACTCCTAAACTAGGCCAAAAGCCTGTGTTTTAGGAGTCAACGTTTCTCCAGATATAATGGCAAACAAATTAAGCGTCATGCAAGTACTTATTTAAACAACAGCGTAAATTAAACAAAAAAGCCTTAAATTACATACCTTACCTTAAATACCAAGACGCCATAGAGATAAAAACCCAGTGAAAAGTACAAACAGTCCACATCGTCCCCATAGTACTCTCATCCACCGGTATTGTACAGAAATCACTAACACAAAGCCTTAACACTCTACACATGCCAACTCACACACTTTACATGCTTCAAAAAGCCACTCAACACCATATGGCCAAAATTTTATTTCACTTTCAGCTCAGTAACACATGTTCTTATGAAAATAGGTGTACCAAATAACATATAATTGAATGAGGGACTCGTTTTTAAAAAGTAGTTTTGAAGATATCGAAGTTCGAATATTTTGTGCCCAGATGAATCAGAATTTGTTACAGATGAATCAGGAACAGAATTAAAAATAAAAACCTTTATGTAGATAGGCTCTGTATTACGAAACGAATCATATTTTAACAACAACAAAAATATGTTTTTATGAAAACAATTATTAGTGAATAGTGATCATAATTATCATGGAAAAAGGTGAATTCAAAAATAATTCTTGTAAAACCTTTTTGTTACTCCAGTAGGTATATAATTGTATTATATGGGAAAGCGAGAATATTGTTATATATAATAGAAATTTCAAGTATTGCTAATATTTGTAATCATACAATAAATTCTGTTGGGTACTAGAAAGTTATTATAATGCTACATTATATTATTGTCTGTTTATTTTTTTTCGTGTAGGTACAACTCACTAGTCCTATTTATTATACTGATAACCTTTCATAATTAAAATATCACAGAAGTACTAACTTATTCTAACAATGGTACCTTGACGTCAGTCTTAGTTAAGCAGCCTTAATTATTAATTGGAATTACCAATCACATTAAAGTGTATTTATTAGATACTAACAATAAAGTAACAAAAACGAAATCAACTTTAATTAAATGGCATTTTGACAATAATTGTCAAAATGCCATTTAATTAAAGTTGATTTCGTTTTTGTTACTTTATTGTTGAAGATAATTATTATCTTCATTATTAACTTTCAAACACTTATCCTAAGTATGGTTAACTAATAAGTAATATAGTCAAAGTTAAGTAGGAATTAAAATAAATATTTCCTTGGCTCTTTACAAGGAACCGAGCTGCTTTCAATATCATCCTCTTGTTGGCAAGATCTTGAATTTTTGGAGGAAGATCTCTTTTTTCCATTTATCATATTAAATTAAGGCTTCTTAAACACAAAAATATGCTCATCAATAGAATCTGAGGGATCATCCACGCTTTTCTGATGAAAGGTCGATAGGATATCTCTGATGAATTTTGGAGTTATAATTTTTTCATCGATTGACGAAGTCTCCATCCAAATTTGAATTAATCATTCAACAAGTTATAGCTAAGTAAATTAATAGTACTACTGACTTGTACACGATCAAAAATTGGACAAGGAGAATTACGCAACAAAAGCGCTCATTTCGTGCTGAATATGGGAAAAACTAATTTATTTTATTATTTATATGGGGTTTTGACCATACGAATCAGGCACAGATGAATCAGGATTTTGCCTACAATCATGCATAACTCATCATACATACAGACTTCATTATTGTCATTTTTCTACACGAATCTATAACCCAAAAGCATCACACGAAACACAGATTGAACTTTTAAAACAATAAAATAAATTTTATAAAGTAGGCATTGTAATCAGAGTGTCACCTGAACCAAACACAGATGAATCAGATGTTTACCTTTGTAACACCGGGATCTAAGCCAACAGCCGCACGTTCGCCTTCTAGCTGGTTCGTTGCAAGACTGGCTTCCTTCCCCCCATGCGGGAAGCCAGACTCTCATTATTATTAATCGAGCAAGTACCTACGGTCAAGCGCAGCTTACGCCACATTAATCAGTATTATACGCCGGACACTTCTTATTTACTTATTTATAAATACACTAAGGTAGTTAGAACTAATACATATTTTTTTTGTAAGAGGACAATTCATTTCCTTTCGATATAATTATAATTTAAATTGATGTATCAAAGGGAAAATGCAACATCGACCATTTTGTTCCGGAAAATGGCAAACGGACGCGTTATATGAATCAGAAGAACAACCTTCAAATATTTTTATTGTATAGGTAGGTACCTTGACTGCAATTATTTAAAAAATATCATTTGTCCTAGTAAGGGATAAACATAAACTGTTCAAAAAAATTGACATACCGTTTTGTTAGATAGTTACAGAAATATACCCATAGAAATCAAAAATTTTGTCCCTGAAGAACTACCCATAACCCGCAAGTTCCTGACTTCCTCTACTCTCTCATCCACATATTCAATTTAATTTTTCCCTTACACACTTGGCTCCGGCCCGTGTGTAAGTTCGTCAACTCTCTTAATAAAGAAGAAAAACAAAAAATTGAAGATGATAATAATAATAATGTCGGTTATCCCGGATTAAAAACGGAGACGAAATCACGAATTAAAAAGTAGCCTATGGTATCCTTCCTTAGGGGTCATAACTATGTTCATACCAAATTTTATCAAAATCGGTTCAGCCGTTTCATTGTGAACTAAGCGTAACAGACAGAGTTACTTTCGCATTTATAATTAGTAAGTATGGAAGTATGGATAAACCTATGTCACTCAGCAGTACCTAGTGTCTAGTGTGTCTTTCTATGTATAGCGAAATCATTTTTGTAATAATATAATAAGCGAGAACAATTTACACACGGCCATCTGACCCCAAACTCCTGTACTATGAGTGTCAGGACAGCTGATATACATACACAAATACATAAATAGATACGTAGGTATATAGATAAACAACAACCAGACACAAGGCAAACACAAGTGCTCATCACACAAATGTTTACCCTGGGCGGGATTCAAACACGCAACACGCTGTGCAGCAGTCAATCGCTCAACCACTGCGCCAACCGTGTCGTCACTTAATTACAACCTAGAGATTATCACAAACGAACTTTATCTCTTTATTTAATTGTTATTGCTATGTGATAGGTACCTTATACACAGTTTCAAAATCAAGAGTTTGTGAGTGACTGAAATTACAAAAATCTGGGCCTAGATTCATGTAGACTAGATGTTTAAACCAATGTTATTTATTAAAATGCTAGACTCGTCTTTTAGATAGACAATGACTGGACACAACGAACTTAGAAATTAAGATAAAAAATTGCTGACGTTTCTTAAAAAAGAAAACAACTTCTTTAAAAAAGTGCGAGTTGTACACTCACATGTAGGGTTCCGTGAAACATACAAAAAAAAACAAATGAGTGCCAAGATACTCACGAGAACTTGTTTTTATTATTCCGTGCACGAGAATAATTGATGTGAGCTCGTATCAGTACCAGTCTCACGCACACATGAACAAGTAGTCTTACGGTGACGTCATCTAACGCTTACGCTTCTGACGTTCCAAGACTCATCTCAGCTAGCCTACCGTGTACCGAGCGCTAAGATGTTTATATATCAAAAAACACATTTCTTATTTTGTGGGGGCTATAGTAATACCACTCCGTGATTTTTTTTACTTTTTTCGTATGTGACTGACCTGCTCATAAACGGCTCGATACATTTTGAGTAAATTTTGTGTGTGTATTCCAGTGGATTTGAGAATGGTTCAGATTCACAATTGGACCTGCAGTGCAATTCTGTAAAAAATCACCCGCGAATTCGAATTTCGATTCTCGATTTCGATTTCACTTACCTGAAGTGAAAAGTATTGGTATTCGCTCAAATTGTTATGTAAAAATTGCTCGTTTCACCTATGTTCTCATTTAGAGGTGCTAGCGTAGTTTTCATCGAGTTACAGAATACCTAAGACAGTTTTCACCGCGGAATCAGAAGTGAGAATTGAAGTGAGTTCTTACAGAATAGCATAGCAGGTAACTGACGCTACAGTCGAGTTAAAAAGTCCTACATCTTGACTGAAAAAAAAAAATTTTTTAAGGGCAGGGCAACGTCTGCCGTTTGGCGGCCCGCTAGTAATACAATAAAATCCGTAATAATCTTAATAATACCCAAAGGTAGACAAACGAGACCCCTGTTTGTCTACCTTTGGGGACGCAACACTAAAAAGAATCAACTGATGGATAAGTGCCACCTGCTTACATTGTTAATTTTGTGCTAGATCAGCATTAGCTAACACAGGTAGGCAATAAACTAACGATTTAATTCGTAGAGTCACTGTGTGAACTTTAAGCGACAATGTTGACTCCGATGCGAACCACTTGCGGTTTCATAACAGGTGTAAATGAAGAAATGATACAAGTTACCAAAGTATACGTAGGATTGTATAACTAAAAGTAAACCTGTATACTTTAATGACTGACCACATCTGCACCACACTCAACATAATTATTGCCGAAGCGGTTCACGTTGCTGAAAGCCGAAGCAGTCGCTCGACATCGTCCTTGAAAAGTTGGTTCCCTGGTGGTTCACAACCCAGCATTAGGAAAACGACGCAAGGACGAGGATACAATGATTAGGTTTTACCCATAGGTTTTACTCGAGATTTTGTCCGCGTGAATCTTCTTACAGATTCCAATTTTTTTCGATAATTAATATAGCACTCGTGTATGCTATGCTATATCCCCGAGTCGGGGATAACATACATTCCTATCACTGGTTATACAGTACTGTATTAACGAAAGAATTTAAGTAGAAAAAAATCTTTTAATTATAATTAATCTTTTAATTCTTTCACTTTATAATATGATTAGTACAGATGATATCTTATATCGCTCCCGCTGTCTGTACGCTTGGATCTTTTAATTAAACTTTTTCATCAATAGATAGAGTGATTTAAGAGGTACGTACCTATAGTTTCATTCACATTACACCCGTGCGTCGCCCCGGGGTGCATATTGCCAAACTGTATACTGACCCAGACACCCGTAGTCTGTACTGAACTACATCGTGCTCATTAAAATCACAAATAAATTGGAACAAAGTGCATACGAGCTCAGAGCAATCTGAGAAGATATGCATTTTGCTCGCGGCAAATTGGAGCAAAGTACATACGAGCTCAAAGCCACCTGAGAATGTATGCATTTTGCTCGCTTGTATGTAAAGCAAACTGTGACACACGAATATCTGTATTCTGTAAAAGTAAGTTATTAATAATTCACTACACTCGTTGGTAAAAGTAATATGTTGTGCTACCAAAGTTAATGACAGAAACGAATCGCTGCGAAACCGACTCCACGTAGTCTTGTCTGCCCTACACCTAGAGTGTAATTTATATCTGCGTAGGCGTGGAGGGGCGAGGCGGCTCGCGAGCTGAGGAGCAGGTCGAATGGCAAACTCAGGGTGAATACCATCTGCGACGATAAGCTCGCCTGGGACCGCTGGAGCCCCGCAACGCCGGAGCCGTGACAGAAACTATGCCTGCTGCATGTTGCATGCTCTCATTAGGGCGCGTTCACACGACACGCGCACGCTCAGCGCACGCCACCCGCGTCCAACTCGCATTGAAATTTGTTAAATAAGAATTTGAGCCTTATAATGTATCAATAGATCTCAAATTGCATTTAACGAGGTCTACACGCGCACGCCATGCGCACGCCCCGCGTACGCCTTGCGCCCCCTGGAAGCCACTATGCCTAGTGAACGAAGTAGTCCAGTCACTAGTGGTTTAAGTGAGCGCGAGGCGTGTGCGAGGCGGATGCAGCGCGTATGCGGGTTTAAGGCGGGCACAACGCGTGCACGGGTGCTGTGCGTGATCGGCGCGTGTCATCTGAATACGCCCTTAGGATGATGCTCGCATGATGATGAGATGCATGATCAATGTGTTGTTTTGTTGGTTTCTACTTCTACTACACCAGACACTGGAAAGTATGGACGTCTGGACTCGTATGTATTTTGCTCTAGTATTTTAAAGCAAAATGTATATTGATTCAGACACTCTCTGAATAGGTATACAGTTTGCTCTTCAACTACAAAGGCAAACTGCGATCGAACTCAGAGCAACCCCGGTCTGGGTCAGTATACAGTTTGGCTATACGCCCTCGGGGCGGATCGCTACTTAAAGCGAGATTGTGAGTAACATTAATTACTTATAAGTGGTTATACACGTTGGAGCCCCTATATCCTGGGAGCCCTGTGTTATTGATACGGCTGATATGGCGGTAGCTATTATTTGGCGATATTTGTTCAAATATTTATTTCACGTAGGTACATTATTGAGTAGGTACCTACACAAATGCACATAGGCTCGTGAACAATATCATAGAACAATTAGAACTCAATGCACATCCCTATGGCTTACCTAACCAGTAGTATAAAGGTCGATCAAAGCTAGATAGTTCAACTAATTAATTTCTTGCTGCGAGTTTCACGCTGCTTGCACGCACGTGCATGGTTTCTTGAATTTCTTACCCAGACCCCATCATGCCTCGGAAATCACGAAAAGCCGCTGTTCCCGGCTATCACTCCTAGATCATTGACAGCTGTTATGGGTAGTCAGAAGCCAGAAAGTCTGACAACCAGTCTTAGCAAAAGGGTAACTTGTTACCCAGCACCTGGGTTGTGGAGGTGAGACAGGCAGTCGCTCCATGTAGAACACTTGTATTCAGCTGCATCCGGTTAGACTGAAAGCTGACCCCAAGTGACCCAACATAGGTACTCTTAGTTGAGAAAAGGCTAGGTGATGATGATCATATTCACGTAGGTATAATTAGGTATACATATAATTCCCGTAATAATACTTATTGTAAATAAAACGTTTATTTTAAAAGAGTAATCAGTAATTGACACGGAGTCTCTTGCCCATTATTCTCCATACAAAACTACATTCCTGGAAGGGACAACTAGACTAAATTCTTTTTTCATGTAAATGACGTTCAAAACTGCCTTGAACTATCTAATTGAAATAAATAATTTGATTCTGAAAGGAAGCATCAATAGGTACTTACTTAGTTAATTACGATTCTTTGTACCTAGGTACCTACTTACTTTGTAAATTCAGTTACTACTCACTACTACCACAGATGATATAATACTTACTGAATGCGATTAGGTACACTTTACTGAATTCAGTAGCGACTGAATTTGTCGACTTTTAGCCAAGTGTACCTAATCCTTATTACACTTGGCTAACAGTCGACAAATCCCCCCAAGCCCTTCAAGCCCTTGCTTTAGGTAGGAAATACTTACCTATCTTCCACTACCACAAAGTATGTACATACAAAGACTGTCCATCGCTAAAACGAAAAAAAAATGAACTGTGAAAAAAGTCAAAATTCACATTTCGCCCAAAATAAAGGTATTGCTCTTGTTCATGTTTATTTTCGATCGAGCAGATTTTACGATTTTAGTGAACCCGATCTGACCGCCCGATTCGACCATAAAATGACTCGCATAATCAAAAGTTAAGTATCAAACCGGATGCTGGCGACATCTGAACTCAAAGGTACCCGAGTGATTTATGCCATGCACGGCGAAAACGCACTTTTGGAGCCATTATGACATGTGATAAGACTGACGTAATATTACAAGCAAGTAAAATTGTGCCACGAATTACGTTTAAACTCCTTTCTTTATTGACAGCAAGGGTAAAACAGTTTCATGACATAAACACGTGCGCCCCACTAGTTTCTTGAATAATAAAAACCTTTTGTACCGGTTGATGACGACCTACGGGACAAGTTAAGTAACTATATACTATAGGGCCAAAAAACTGTATTTTACGAATCTTAGTTAGCATCTAGAAAGACCGACCGAAAGACCGGAAGACCGGTTGAAATTCCACGGTTTCGAACCAAGCGCTTTAATAATAATAATAATAAGCTGGCAACACTATGTGTCACTTATCTAATATTTTATTTGTTCAACAAAAATATTAATTAAATACCATATACACATTATTAATAGATACTGATACAATTTTTTATAAATAACGAGTATATATTCAACTAATTTTACTACTTCTGTGAGCCATACCCATAAAATCATCGCAAATAGTTTTTGGAAAATAATTTCTCATCATGACATCTGTCATAGTACAAATATATTGCATAAATAATTGGAAATTGTATATAATCGTCGATACATATGGACTATATAATCAAAAACGAAGGTACAAGATAAAGAAAATATATAGATAAGAATGATAACGAGAGCAGCAGTACGTCGAGCACGCCTACAACCTCCGGACCCGTCGCTCAGCTCCGCCTCACCGCCGCCGGAACCCAGTCCAACCGTGAGTGTTGTGATACCGGCCTCGGCAGTTGCGTCGAGCTCGAGCGACGAGTATTTCTCTCCGCCTACGACGCCACCACCTGCTCGTCGACGGGGAGGACGCCGGCCGCCGGATTGTTTAGGACCGCGAGACCCATCGGTCTCTGATAGGGTCCCAGCTCCCGGCGGAAGTGTGCAGCGCATGAGATGGACACAAACTATCAACGAAAATGTCATGCGCGCATACTATGGGGCTACAGAGGGGGGAAGTAATCTGACCGCGTACCGTGTTCGGATGCTCTCTCTGTTTCAGGTGCTTGAGCCAGCTGTCAACGTTTCAGCACAACGACTATCGGATCAGGTGCGGGTCATCCAGCGTAACCGTATGTTGGATGACACTGTACTTGATCGCCTCCGAACTGAAATGCAGAGAAGCCATATCACTGCTCCCCTGCCGCAGACTGTGGAAGTGGCACAACCACAGCCGACTGCAACATCTAGTCAAGTGACTGATGGGAGTGATGACATGGCTACACATGTAAGTACCCAGTGCAATGAAGAATTGAGGAGCGCTTTGGAGGGTGCGATTCGAGAGTATCGATTCATGCCGCCTGAGCTTAGACCACGCTTACCTCGTTTGCCCATGCATAAAAAAAACAAGGTGCTGGTGTGTGCTCTGGATTCGCAACTATCAAATTATTTTGATAGTTGCGAAGACCTCACTGATACGCATTCGATTCTGTACTGTGCAGCTGTTGCGGCATGTCGTGTAGCTCACGTCAAATTTGCTAATGATGACAGAGCTACACGACCAAAACCTGCCGTACCGGCGTGGCAGTGCAGAATTGAGCGCCGCATTAGTGAGGCCAGAGTGCTCATCGGCAAATTAAGCTGCTTTAGGGAGGGCAATACTCGCCCAAGAGTGATGCGCTTTGTGAGGCGGGCATTCTCGGGGACTGATATCAGTCCTCGAGACTATATGTCCTGGGTCACAGAGCGCATCGACTTCCTGAAGCAGAAGGTGTATGCATGGGCAAGCCGTATTCGAAAGTATAAGCGACGGGCGGAACGATACTTTCAGAATCGCACATTCCAGAGCGATGAAAGGTGGGTTTATAGAACTTGGGAGCGACCGATTCAAAGTGTGACTGATACGCGCCCGCCGGATGACGACGCCATGAATTTGTTCTGGCGCAACATCTGGTCGGTGCCTGTCGGTCACACTAAGGGTGATTGGACTCAGGAAGTCGAACGAGCGTGCGACGCAATACCAGAAATGGGGGCAATCACTATCAGCCCCCAAGATGTAGCTTGTGCAGTCCGTCCATTGCCTAATTGGAAGTCTCCAGGGCCGGACGGGCTGCACAACTTCTGGATCAAATGGTTCAGAAGGTCGCACGTTTGTTTGGCGTCGTGGTTCCAGTCATGCTTGGAATCAGGATCGTTGCCCCAGTTTTTGACGACAGGAATAACCCACCTGCTCCATAAATCGGGTAGTACTGCGGAACCCAAAAATTATAGACCGATCACATGTTTGCCGACGGTCTATAAAGTTTTTACATCCATTTTGAGAGCTAAAATTAACCACCACGTAGACAGTAACGGTATCATGTCTCCCTCTCAAAATGGATGTAGGAATGGGTCTCGCGGTACTAAGGAGCTGCTCCTGATTGACATGGCCATCAGTCAACAGGTTCGCCGATCCCGTAAGGATCTGTCGACATGTTGGATAGATTACAAGAAGGCTTATGACTCTGTGCCGCATACATGGCTCATGAGGGTGCTAGAGTTGTATATATAAGATCGATGCCACTCTGCGCACCTTCCTGATGTCGTGTATGGGGCAGTGGAGGACCGTCCTTCGCTATCCAGGATGTCGACAAATCCAGAGGAATAGTGAACCGATAAGGATTGAGCGGGGTATATTTCAGGGCGACAGTTTGAGTCCGCTTTGGTTCTGCTTAGCCTTGAATCCTCTAAGCACACTGCTGGAGAATTCAAGTCTAGGCTATCGGTTGAAGAGAGGAGGTCAGGTAATATCTCACCTTCTTTACATGGATGACTTTAAACTCTTTGCCTCCAACAGTTCACAGCTGATGGAGCTACTGAAAGTAACAGAAACTTTCAGTAGCGCCATCAGGATGGAATTTGGTGTGGACAAATGTGCAGTCATGCATGTCAAGCGAGAGGAGATTGTGGAATCCGAGGGAATTCAGCTCTCGGATTCCATAAACCTTAGATCCCTCTCTTCAATTGAGACCTATAAATATTTGGGTATGGCGGAAGCGTTGGGCATCAATGCTTCTGACATGAAACAATCGTTGAAGGAGCGCTTCTTTGGCCGCCTGAAGAAAGTATTTAATAGTGTTTTGTCAGGCGGAAACAAGGTGCGCGCCTTCAACGGATGGGTCATGCCAGTTCTGATGTACTCTTTCGGCATACTCAAATGGACACAAACGGAACTCGATGCCCTGGATAGGAGAGTCCGTACATTGTTGACAGCATATCGGATGCATCACCCACGGTCATCGGTGATGAGACTGTATATCCCGCGGAAGTGTGGCGGTCGTGGCTTCTTAAATGCTAAGACCCTGCACAACCGTGAGATATGCAGTCTCAGGGAATATTTCCTAGAAGCCGACGTGGGGATGCATCGGGATGTAGTTGCAGTGGACAAGGGCCTCACCCCGCTCTCCTTGGCTAAAGAGAACTGGTGCATACCTGTAGTGCTCAAGACTAATGATCGCGAGGAGGTTTGGAAGAGTAAGGAGCTTCACGGACGCTTTTTCCGGGCCCTACACGGGCCCGATGTCGATTTCTTAGCGTCCGTATCCTGGCTACGATTCGGTGATCTATTTGGAGAAACCGAAGGTTTTGTCTGTGCAATTATGGACGAAGTTATTATGACGAATAACTACCGGAGATTTATTGTGAAGGATGGCACTGTTGACATTTGTCGGGCATGTCACCGACCGGGAGAATCAATCCGTCACATTATCTCTGGATGAGAACATCCAGAGATAATGTGACGGATTGATTCTCCCGGTCGGTGACATGCCCGATGCAAGTACTCTTCGTTAGCGAGACGAGAACGTCTCGCTAACGAAGAGTACTTGCATAGACACAACCTTGTGGCCAGGATTATCCATCAGCAACTTGCTCTGAAATACAACCTCGTGGAATCAGAAGTACCATACTACAGGTATGTGCCCGATCCAGTTCTTGAAAATGGCAATGTCACATTGTACTGGGATCGATCCATCATCACTGACAGGACTATTGTAGCCAATAAACCTGATGTAGTGGTGGTGGATCGATTGGAGAAGCGCGCAATGATTATTGACATAGCAGTTCCGCATGACGTGAACCTCGTGAAGGTCGAGAAAGACAAGCAAATAAAGTATCTTGACTTGGCCCGCGAGGTTGTCGACATGTGGGATGTGGACTCAGCGATCATTGTGCCGATAGTTGTTACTGCCAATGGCTTAATTGCCAAGAGCCTCGACCAACATCTAAGGAGGCTCTCGTTAGGCGGCTGGATCAAGGGCTTGATTCAGAAGGCAGTACTTCTGGACACGGCCCGCATTGTCAGGAGGTTTCTCTCTCTGGAGCCCTGACCGCCGGTAGCTTGGACCCTGTTCCCGATACCGATGGGCTACTATTTTTTATATTTTTAAATGTTTTTATTTTTTATTAATATTTAAAAATGTATTTTATAGGTAAATATAATTAATAAATGGTGATAATAATAATAAAATTTTATTTTTAGACCAGGGTCCATAGTAGTGTTTTCATACCAAAACATGCTTAATACCTACTTAATTAAAACTTTAAATACAACATTGCATATTACAATGAAATCAGACTTATAATAAAAATAATTATTGTAGTTAAATAATAGACTCATCAAAAACAGTTACAATTAAAATGAAGATTAGAATTAAAATCAGAATTAAAATCATAATTCAAATAAGTTACCTTATACTTAAAGTTTAAAGCGAATTTTATTTTTATCGAAAATATTAAATTTAAATCAAAACACAAAATTGCAATTAAATTAAAACATCAAAATAAATTAAATTAAAAATTCAAAGTAAAA
Source organism: Charanyca ferruginea (assembly GCA_947361185.1). Classification (NCBI taxonomy): domain Eukaryota; kingdom Metazoa; phylum Arthropoda; class Insecta; order Lepidoptera; family Noctuidae; genus Charanyca; species Charanyca ferruginea. The sequence goes on along the minus strand of OX376057.1, from coordinate 7,488,262 downwards.
ACATAGCTGCACACATCTTCTCAATCAACGTAACTGGATGACGCTCGATGTGTCGTCATCCAGTGCCACATTATTGGGCTGTCCATCTTGCCGGCTATAACAGAAATCAGGCTGTTGGAGCTATCGCGCACTCGCCGCATCAAGGATGATATGCGTGTATGGATAAGTGCATAAAAATCAGGCACACCGGCTTCCGCGAACATTCCAGACGCACTGCAAAATCGCGGTAGCCCCAACATAACCCTGAAGGCGTTATTATACTGGATACGCAGAGCATTGTACGAGCTTTTTGTATAACTGACCCTTAGGGCACACGTGTACAGAGACTGGCAATACGCCCTAAAAAGTGTAATTTTTACCTCCTTCGTACAACGTGCAAACCTACAATGCTTTGCTTCCACATTTATTGTGCGAACTGCCAGACTCTGGAATTCACTGCCCGCCTCTCTACTCAACGATACATATAATCTGGGTATCTTCAAGACACAAGTGAACCGGTCTATCCTATCCTAGCGTGCTCCACCTTACGCTGCATTATCACTTAAGATTAAGTGATTTTCGGCCAAACGCAAACCTATATCAATATAAAAAAAGACCTGCTGGTGCTCTGTAGTGCTCTGTCCTGATGTGCGAAACCGTTCACTGGTCCATGCGTCCACATCAGTGATTTCAAAAGGACGCGCAAAATTACGCAGTAATATATAATGTCAATGGTCTACATAATTTTTATTCGCTCCCCCAAATCCATCCAGGAATTTGTTTCTCGCGCCATCTCGAATCAGCTCTGATGGTACGCGTCCAGGTTATTTCGCCACCTCTTCCTGGGCCGTCCATCTTCAGGAACTCATTGTGTGGAGACTTTTCCTTAAAGGTCATTGTGCATGCGGCTAACGTAACCCACCTAATCCCATTACAGCCTGGCAGCGTTTTTACCAACGTCAATTACGAGTATGTTCGTTTTGGAACGGAGCGTGGCGTACTTACTATTTTAATTTATTTATTTCTTCCGACATTAATTTGTGTACTATAGTTATTATTAAATAACTAGCGACCTGACCCGGCTTCGCATGGGCCTATAGCCTTCCTCGGTAAATGGACTATCCAACACAAAAACAATTTTTCAATTCGAACCGTTCAACCAAACAAACTCTTCAGCTTTATAATATTAGTATAGAAGTATAGATATAAATTGTCTGTCTGTCTATCTGTCTGTTCCTCTATTTGGTCCGGCTAATCTCCGAAACATCTGGTCCGATTAGGACGGGACTTTCACTGGCAGATAGCTGGTGTTATTGGTTGGTTTTATTTTATAAAAAGAATAGGCGTCTTCTTGTCAGCACTCTACTTCAAATCCAACATCTTATATCTGTTCCGTGAGTCCAGCAGTACCATTATCCCACACGATGTGACCACGAAAGACAAACATGAAAACGATTGGCTATCTACTTACTGCACAGCTGGTCACAATTAATAGGCCCCTTGAAGGATTAGTAAATACCTAGTAGGTAACTAACTAGGTAGGTAACAATGATCTTCCGCTGAGTACAAAAACGCCAGCTGCCTTGAATTTGCCGGTCTACCTGGAAAACTACAAAAGGACAAAAATTTCTTCGCAGTGTAGAAATTTTTGAATTTATTTGTAAGTTATGATTATGAATGAATCAGGAAAGCTGAACGCACAATAAACATTGTTTAGAAACGTATTAAAAAGTAAATCAATCGATTGGCGCCGTCGGACAGTCACGTCAGCGTCATAAACGTCACTTCTGAAACCAATCGCAATAATAACCGAACTATTTCTAGGTGAAATAAATTCGTATTTTACAGAATTCGTCAGTTTCGCGTACAATTGCCAAACAGTTTCATTTCTTCGGCCCCCCGTGCAGCCAGTTCGCTGCAAGTTATAAAGCGCGGAGAAAGCACAGCGGTCGATCAGTCTCGCGAGTCCCGTCCCGCCATTGTTGCGTTTTGTCTGTTTACGCGCCCTTTTTGTAGTGCATGCGCATTTTAGTGTTGCAAATTATTGCGGATATAAATTTTATTAGTGTTTCACTATGGATATGAGGTAAATATATTTTTTTTAAATATTTTATTGTTTTTCGATTAGAAATCGACAATTAATTATCAAGTCATTTTGACTAAGCTGGACTTATGCAAAGTTAAAATATTACAAGTGGTAAAAATTAAAGAGTTTTAACACGGAAATTGGTATTTCCGAAGATTAAATGGTCGATAATCTTGTTTTTTAACGAATTTCTACCACAAACACATTAAACTGATATGTGATGTCATTTAATTTCTATGTAATCATGGGAAATCGCTAGCTTTCTAGTCTCATTTGCAGTAAGTAGGTACAGAGCTATATGTTTCGAACTGCTCGTACGGTTAGCGTAATTTCTATAAGCCATTATTCTCTCGTGATAGAACACAGTGACTTGTAATTATTGCTGATATACTACCGAGTACCTATGTGTGATTGCGCTAAAATGGAAATTAAATATTAAATGAGTAGCAAAAACAATATTACTAGTAAAAATGTAAGAGTTAAGTTCCATAATCGTACAATAATAAGTAGGTAAAAGTAAATATTAGTAAGTATGTTGAGTTATCAGAAAGGTTAAAATAGTTACATGAACGTACCTATCTATCTAGGTTTATCCGATTCCCATTCCAGTTGTCAGGCACCTGCTTTTAAGCTGCGCCACAAAAGTTTAGAACATTAGAATTTTATAATGCACTTTCTAATTTCCATGATATCTGTTTTGTCGTATATTCATAGTTTTTAAATTGAGCTGAATCAACATGCTAGACGACACTGCGTATAGCATAATGAATAGCGGCTGATTTAATAAAATAATAATAAAAATAAAAAAGCTTTTATTAATTCCTTACAATAACTTTAACAACACGTTAGGACTTTATCATAGTGAAAATAAAAAAATAGAATAAAATGTTAGTATGTTAGTCTAATAACTTATCATTATAATATGTTAGTGCTATGTGTTAGTATCTTCACTGTCGTTCTCAATGTAAGGACCGCCTAAGGCGGTAAAAGCCTCCTCCAAATGCTTCCATTTATCCCTTAGTTTGGCTGTTCTGGCCCAGAGGTTGCCAGCTACTCTAACTATATCGTCTTTCCACCTTTTAAATGGTCTGCCTCTTTTTCTTTTTTCTTTTCTGGGGATCCAGTTTGTTATAATCTGGGCCCATCGTTGTGGATCTAGCCTCTGAACATGGCCTGCCCATCGCCATTTAAGCTTAAATGCCTGCCTAGTCACATCCATAGATTTTGTTGCTTTTTTGATCAACGTAGTTTTCACTCGGTCTCTAAGTTTAATATTCATGAAACTACGCTCCATACCTCTTTGACATGTTCTAATTCTATTTTGTTGAGTTTTAGTTAAGGACCAAGTTTGGCACGCATATGTGAGGCATGGTATCAAGCAGGTACCCAAAGCTTTTGATTTCAGGCTAGGTGAAAACGAACTTTTAAAAATTTCTTTCATGAGCGGCTGATTTATACGTAGGTAATAGTAGTTTAACAATCTCTACGTAAACATTGAAGCTCCAAAATAATCATTTTATGGATGCATGATTAGCATTTTGAGAACAAACTATTGTAAAAATGTTATCGAAATAATTCAAAGGCCTTCCTTTTGACTGGAAACCACCCAGCTCATATATTTGTCAAGATAAGAAGTCCCGAAACTAATTTAAAGACACGTAATAAATACGCCTAATAAATATCGAAATAAATTCGGAACATATCGAATGCAATGACTGCACTTATAAATCAATGACCCTTGCAAAAAAGGATAAGGGTCTTGTGCATTGTCCGCGGATAAAACGATGGCGTTTTTCGGATAAAAGAAAAAAGTGTTGGCCAAAATGCAAATGCGATTTATGAAAAAAGGACCCGAGAAAAGAGTTTAAGGTTCGAAAAGAAATATTTTTAAAAATAATTCTGCTTTTAAGGACATTTTTAAGTTTACATGCATTTAAAAATATTTGAAAAGCATTTTGACCAGCGAACACGCTTTATTTATTTAATGGTATGCAATGAACGGTCACGAACTTTCGTGGTTTTGTTTGTGACCTTGTGGCCGTCCACCTTACTTCCACAGGATTTGTCAAGGATTCTTTAAACAATTATACCTTCGGATACACTTAAGTACCTTTTTTTGCATCCTTGTGGTTTCTTCAATTTATGTAGGTAATCATTAGGTTAGTAAAGATCTTTGAATCAGAACAGCTACTAGTGGCAGATAAAATTTATGAAATGATGTAGGTATTAAAAACCAACTATAATAAGAAATTTATTATAATAATAACAATAGTGTAAATTACATTACCATAGTGTTAACCATTACTAATCTTTCAATTATCTTTTCAATGAAGTTTGTAGGTCAGCCATTGATAGCAAGATCAAGCTCTCCGAAAGGTCTATTGTAGTATTTATTAAATATTTTAAAAATTTTGTGCAACACTATTGCATTAATGATTCAATTTTTTGTTTTCGCAATATACTTAGCATAACAAATTAGCGGGAAAACGTTGCGAAACGTCATAGACTCTGTGACATTTCTAGTGTTGTTCTAGACCAAGGAGTTTATACGAAAAAACCTCCGAACATTTAAATATCGAAGCTTTCATTTTTAATTGATTTATCGACCAAACCTTGATTGTGTCATAAACCTTGATTACTTTATTAGATTGCCTGAGAAACGAGGATATTGATTTTTTTATTGGCTCTAGCATGAATACAAACAATAACAATTGAGATAATTAATTAAAATCAATTACGTTATATTATTGTTTTGATATGTATGCAGAATGCATCATGGACGGATGGGTCAAAGTCGTCACACTGAAGACGGGCATCGTTGCCGAGGGAGACCTAGGAAACGCCGCTGGCGTGACTGTGACGTTTATGAAAGATTGGCCATTATAGGGCCAACACAGGATAAAAAAATCTTCTTGATTAACTTCTAGTTCTATGTGAATGGGGTAGTTAACAGTATTAACCGATAATTCTAATACACAACTTCTATAAAAATGTACACTTAAAACCCTGAAAATCCGATTAATTTTAAATTAACAGTAGTTGCTTGGAAATCCAAAAATAGTCAGTCATTTTAATTGAGTTGGCAAAAAAGTGACGTTACATTTTACTATTATGGGGGTATAGGGGGGGGGGGGATCGTGTTTTGACAGCTGATTTAAAGTATGTTAATTGAATAGTGGTGTCAAGTATCCAATTGGGCTAGCTAGAGCTTGTTCATTCCACGCCTTCAGTTAGTCGTGGGTAATTAATTACGTTTTCCAATGAGTTTAACACTCAATTGCCGTAACTAATCTCATAATACTAAAAGCATAATAAGCTGTTAATAAGCCGCAAAACATAGCCACGCAATAATTATGTTAAGTACTTCACGAGTTTCAAGGCACGGAGGGGTTCAACTTCACCACAGCAGATCAGTTCGAATGGCTTTTATTTGGCGACGAGCCCCTCTTTATGTCTTCTCTCTCTTTTATTAGAGCTATAGATAATATTAGTAACAATATGTATACATCGTAATCGGTTTTAGAACTTTCATCACTACGCTACGCTAATCCATCCTCATGCTTCGATACGGTTACCATAATAAACGTTACAATGTAACACTAAGTACCTTTAGGCACTCCTAGTTGACCAAACCTGACGACTTGAACAACAACAGCGCAGAAAGGCTTCATCTGCTATGTATTTACAAGTCAATAGCCTGTCCATGCAATGCCTTCAATGAAGAAAGCGCTTGCGTAACAACTCATAAGAGGTAACAAGTTCAGCATTGCATCTATTTCGTATTCAGAGCCTGCGCTCTTTGAAGGGGACTGCATACTATACATACAAAACGCGATTAAACTTTAAAGTCAAGAGGTCTACTTAGATATTTTATTACTCCACTTTGTGCTCCACAGGGAAGAACGGTGTTGGGATCTAACTGTCCATGTGATAGGTTCTGTAGGGTTTTGAACAGTTGTAACGATCTATCTGATCGGTTCTCAGCCCAATGCCCCCCCCCCGCAGAATGCTCATGAACCTGAGAGTGAAAAATGATTATTAGTGGTAAGACTAAAAGTGCACATAATGTACTCTGTGAAGTGCCTGTAAACGAATAAATGGAATATTCTTTATGTAATGGAGTAATCGAAAAGTCTGTCCCACTACTTCTGCAGCATGTATATTCTTGGTTAAGTAATTGTTATGTTACACTGTTTAATGTTTTAAACACATTGTTCTTTTAATATTCAAGCTAGTTAAATTATTCCCGTAACTGCTGCACTCCTGGAATGCCACATGTTGCCTACTCAAGTAAGATCGTAACACCCCATTCAAAACGATTGTCAGAAGTGCACTGTGCATACTTACGGTTGGTTTGAGTTTGTCAGAAGTAAAGAGCGTGATATTTAGGAATGACAGTGTCAATTTATAAGCAGCCGGCTAAATTCCTCAGGTCCTGGTATGTAGGTTAGACTGGTTCAACTTGTAGGGTGCTTATGATATCATGTTTGGGATTGTGGGCGACAGTGACTAGGGCAACAGTTCCTACTTTTTTATATACCTACGGTCACTACAAATGACAGGTAGTACTTAAGTATTTAATAACTTAAATCCATCGAGCTCATATGACATCAAAATTCTCGTCCGCATCGCTGTCAATGGGACAGATGCCCAGAAGTTTAGCATCATCGCTACGTTGTATGACAATGCTGATACTTTCTTCTACTCTTCTCTAGTTACTCCACTAGTTAGATATTTCAAATTCAATTCAACCAACGCTTCATTATGCTTCAATCGACCAATCGTCAATTTCGACCTCTTCTACGAGCACGAGCATGGCCCTTAACACCTCCAGAATGTGGGCCACGTTGTACCATTGTCTGCTAGTTGTTTGCATGCATATTGTTATAATCTCATCTTAATGGGTTGTCGGAATGAAACAATTTGTAACCACTTTGTTGTAACTATTTGCAAATTAGTTGACGTTAGCTTAGTGCGACTTCAAATATGAGTTTCGGTTGCGTATGCTACTGCATCAAATACTTTTATGTTTATATTACCTGATTTTCTACTAGGCTATGTATAACTTTTTCCTCTTCTCAAAGAAAACATCAAGTAAAGCTGAAAAATCGCAGATTTGCCAAGAAGCGCAACATCGTTGAACTAGATCGCTTAGACATGCCTCCTTCATGGTAACTTTATCGACCAATTCTACGGTCTTAATATCCACTACTTAATGCTCGATTTACTCTGCCTACATTACAAATAGTTGTCGTGAGGATACTGTGCGTAGTTCCTCTGTAGATAAACGATTAATGATGTTACTCAACCATTGAAATCGAGATGCTACTCTTATAGATATCTACACCGTGATGAAATCGATCGACAGTCGCGGCCAATTTGTAGCTAATTGCGATAACCTCTGCGAAGGCTAATAAGTTTGCTAACAAGGCAGGGAATATTTTGTCTCGAGTTTCAGATCTAATGCGGAAATTAGCAACACAATAATGACTGCCATTAGAAGCTATTATTAGAGGATGTTAGATAGTCTTCAATACAATTCGACTTCAAAATGTTCTGGTCTTCTTTTCTTCTTCCTGATGATCGAATTTAAGTGCCCACGCCAAGAATTTCACTAATAATCTGCAACAAAGTTGATGTTTTCATCACCTCGAACTCTTAAACTGATGTTTATAAAATCTATCTTAAAGCCATAAATCTACAATGACTATATTGATTTCCTTTACGGAACTATACATCCAAAGCTACGCTTACAAGCGACTTAATTGTTATCTCCGTCATCTAGACTGGTTAGGCTACTCTCAGTGTTGTAAATCCCAACGGTTTTCATTTTCACACAGACTGCTTGTTGCATAACATTGTATTACCGCTTCGCCGGCAACTGTGACGCAGACACGGTTTATACGGCCTATGAACACTGTACTATGTTAGTTATATGAGAAAAGTACATCGTTTTTACTGATATAATATATAATATACGTAATGTTAGGCCTTGTTGCCAGTTACGGTGGATGATTAGGAAAAAAGTTTGTGTGTCTGCAGCTAAATTAAGTAGGTAATTTAATTTTTATGTGCTCACTTACTTATGTAAAAATATGTTAAATGTTCATAGTAATGTTTTTAGCGGTAGTTTAGAGAATTAAACTAGGTTATAAGCGGTCCCATGATAGTACCTTGCGGTATGATTGCGATAATCTTAGTATTCTTCAGCGTATTTTGTATTAAATGATATCATGTTGGTACGGTATTGAATAGTAAAACAAAGTAGAAATTATTATAGAAAATGTAACCTTTACAACAATTTAGGCGCTTGTCCACGGTTTCAAAGACTTGGACGCATCACTTTCGTTTTCATAATAATTAGCGTACAGGCCGATAGTGTCGTAATAATTTGTAATTATATTGACTTCCTAGCGTGAGTGCAGTTGCGTGGAACCTGTAATCGTTAAAATCGTAATAATAAATCCGATGTCCGTATCAGACCTAA